>JARBWK010000003.1:84338109-84385180 GCA_030556195.1 Anolis apletophallus
TTGTCCTCAAAGAACTGAGCAAGTGCTTCACAGCGGGCTGTCGAGTCATCAGGGGACCCGTCCGGAACAGCGGGATTCAACAACCCTCTCACTACTCGGAACAACTCCCGCGGACGGTTCCTTGAGGACGCAATATTAGCCGAGAAGAAGGAATTTTTTGCGGCTTCCATTGCCGCGGCATATGCCCTTAAGTAAAGGCATAGCCGTGTTCGGTTTGACTCGCTAGGATCTTTCCGCCACACGCTCTCTAGCCACCTCTTTGTTCACTTCAAATCCGCCAACTCCTTGTTGAACCAAGGAGCTGGTTTAGCTCGGCGACTCAAGAGAGGGCGTTCCGGAGCGATCATGTCTATTGCCCTGGTCAATTCCTCATTCCGGAGAGAGACCAGAGCATTAACAGAATCACCTACTGAGGAGACGGGAAATTCCCCAAGAGCCGTCAGGAATCCCTCTGGATCCATAAGTCTCCTGGGGCGGACCATCTTAATGGGTCCACCACCCCTGCGGAGGATAGGGGGGGCAGAAAGTCTAAACCTGATCAAGTGATGGCCAGTCCATGGCAACGGAGCAATGGACAGCTCCTCAACACCGCCACCATTCTCCCATCCCTGGCAGAAGACCAAATCTAATGTGTGTCCAGCACAGTGGGTAGGGCCAACTACTAATTGGGACAGCCCCATGGTTGCCATGGAAGACATGAAGTCCTGAGCTGCTCCAGAAAGGGTGGACTCTGCATGGACATTGAAGTCCCCCAGCACCAAGAGCCGGTGAGACTCCAATGCCAGGCCCGAGACCACCCCTGCTAGCTCAGGTAGGGATACTGTAGTGCAGCGGGGTGTTCGGTACACTAACAGAATCCCTATTCTGTCCCGGTCACCTAGCCTCAGGTGGACACATTCAAATAAGGTTGACTGCGGGATGGGGCACCTGATCAGGGAGATGGAATCTTTGTAGACCACTGCAACCCCGCCTCCCCGCCCCCCAGATCTTGACTGATGCTGCATGGCACAACCTGGTGGGCAAAGCTGGGTAAGGTTAACTCCCCCCCGCTTCATCCAACCAGGTCTCCATAATGCACGCCAGATCTGCCTTTTCATCCAGGATTAAATCCTGGATCGTAGTTGTCTTCCCATTGACAGACCTGGCGTTCAGCAGCACCACCCTTAACCCGGAGGGACCCTCATCCTCAGTACTCAAATTTACCATGTCAGGAGAACATTTTGGAATTTTTAGAGTTTTTTCCTGAATTAGCCGAATTGGATGATTAAATCTCCTTTGCCCCAAATCTCCCTCTCCCCATCACTACCTCAATAGGGCCCCCCGACCAATGGAACTCCCCACCTAACAAATCTGCCATGCATCAGCACATGCCCTCCCTCTTCTCAAAAGCTCAATTGCATCATTTCTAGGCAGAACTGAACATTTTGAAGCCTCTGGCCTTGGAAACAACTTAATTTTATGTTGATTAAAGGATAAAAGGGGGTGTGGGAGTAGAGGATGGCAGTGCTTGAGCCCACAGAGGTGGGATGTTGATCTCATGTGCAGTATCCACACATCTGCCTGCTAAGATCCAGACCTTGCCGAAAGGTCTGGATCTTTACAGGGTTTTTTTAAAACCCAGAGTAAACCTGGATATCAAAACATTTGGAAAATGCAGACTCATTTTGACTAACCTTTTTCAAAATAAAGGGAAGAAAAAGCAAAGAACTTGAAATTTGCTACCCGAACATGTGGGGAAATTATGCCAGAGTTTGAAAGTAAATTTTCTAAAAGCAAAGTTTATACTAGCATTAATGGTAGGTTACATACCTGTGACCATCTTTCTTCGAGTGAAGCTCTGTGAATCCACACTTATGAAGTTTGCGGCGCCAGCGAGCTTCTAACGGAAACTTTTCCAGTTTGAAAGTTTTTTGGCGGTAGCTCCGCCCAGCCGGCCCGGAGGGCATAAAAGGCGCCCATGCGCGCCCACCCCATTCCTACGCCACATTAGCAACTAGGAAAGGGTGGTTTGAGAGAGTGGGGACGGCCGGGCGGGTTCGTGTGGATTCACAGAGCTTCACTCGAAGAAAGATGGTCACAGGTATGTAACCTACCATTCTTCTTCGAGAGCTCTGTGAATGCACACTTATGAAGATTTACCAAGCTAAGGTAAAGGAGGTGGAAACAAACCAGCCAAATATGAACAAAAATGAACAGGTTTATTACAACCACAACACGAATAAATAACATATCAATCATATAAATATGAGTGGAAGGCATGCTCCCACTTGTAAACACAGTGCAACAAGCACCATTCATGTCAGGCACACAGGCCTCACAGCATAAGTGCAACAAGCACCATTCATGTCAGGCACACAGGCCTCATAACAGTGAGTGCAACAAGCACAACTGAGAACATAAGTGCACAACTGGTGCACTTGAACTCGTGAGTGGGTAAAGCGCTTTACCGGTAGACTGTGCCCTATCCGGGGCACGGCACACACTTAAACGTTAGCTAGTGCAACCGAAAGGGTCGACCGACCGTAACTGTCGACCGAACTGTGCATAGAGGGGAGAGACAGGGCTGCCTACCACCACCCCGAGGGCCCTTGGGGTTAAGAATCGACCTACCAAAAGCCGCCTCCCTTCCAAACAGGGTGTCTACCCGGTAGTGTGATGTGAAGGTGGAGGGGTTGGCCCAGATGGCCGCCCTACAAATTTGGTCCAGGGGGATACCTTGGAGAAAAGCGGTCGATGTGGCTACTGCCCTAGTCGAGCGACCCTTGACCCTAGGGGACACGGTTGACGTGCTATCTGATAGCACAGTTCAACCAGGGAAGCCACCCACCCGAGAGTCTTTAGACGACACCGGCAAGCCCAGCTTGTCGGTGGCGTAAGAAACAAAAGTCTAGTCGACCGACGGTAGTCCGCCGATCGGTCCTTGTAGACTCCAGAGGGCTCTCCTGACGCCGAGAGCTCTGAGCGCCGAGTCCGTGTCCCCGGGTGGGGGGACCCCATGTCCGGGAGCACAATGTCGGTGTTCACGTGGAACGGAGACACCACTTTAGGCAAAAAGTGATGTCCGTCCGCAAGATGGCCCTATCTGCCAAAACAGCAAGTAGGGCTCGCCGACCCGAGCGCGCCAGCTCGGAAGGCCTGCGCGCCCGAAGCAATGGCGACCAGGAAGGCCACCTTCCAGGAGAGGAGCCGCAGGTCGATGGACGACAGCGGCTCAAACGGGCGGAGATGACAGGCAGGACAGCACCAGGTCGAGGTTCCAACCCGGTGTAGGTGGATGCACCGGGGGCGAGTGTTGTTGACACCCTCAGGAATCTCTTGACCATCGGGAACTGGAACAGCGAGGGACCATCCCTCTGCTGATTCTGCCAGGTGAGCGCCGCTAGGTGGGTCTTCACCGAGGACATGGAGAGACCTCTGTCGACCAACTCCGCCAGGAATTCCAGTACCGCCGGGATTGAAAGCGGGAAGGCGGCGGGGGATCGAGAAGACTGGACCTTTGTGTAGCGGGCGATGCAAGCCGAGTACGCCGACGTGGCCGGCTTGTGGGCTGCTGCCAGGATCGCTGCTACTGCTGGAGAGACGTCTGGCGCCGGTGATCCTCCATGCGATTAAGTGCAAGGATGGAAGGTCCGGATGGAGGAGCATCCCCTTCTCCCGGGTCAGCAGGTCTGGCCGGTGAGGGAGAGGCATGTGATTCTGGCCTGCTAGGTGGAGCAGGGTCGGGAACCAAACTTGTCTTGGCCAGTAGGGGGCGATGAGGATGCAATCGGTCCCCGAAAGCTGGATCTTCTCGATGATTCGGAGAAGAAGCGGAACGGGCGGGAAGAGGTAGAAGAAACCCGCCGCCCAGTCGAGCAGGAGTGCGTCCTCGAGGCAACCCCGGCGTGCATCCGGGCAAGCCTGGCACCGAAAACTGGCAGTTGGCTGTTTTCCGGCGATGCGAAGAGATCTGGCGTCTGGGAATCCCCACCGCTGAAAGACACGGTGGAGCCTCGTCCGGATGCAGCATCCATTCGTGGGACCCACCAGCTGGTCCTGCTGAGGGAGTCCGCCTCCACGTTCTCGACTCCCGGGAGATGAATGGCCCTGGGGGTCACTTGATGAAGGACGCACCACTCCCACAGGCTCTGGGCCAGGGCCAGGAGCTTCCTCGAGCCCGTTCCACCCTGCTTGTTGATGTAGTACATGGCCACTATATTGTCTGTCCTGACCAGTACTACGTGTCCCCTGACTAGGGGGCGAAGGTCCGAAGAGTCTTGGCTATGGCCAGGAGCTCGAGGTAGTTGATGTGGTGGAGCCTCTCCACCGCCGACCATTGGCCGTTGATCGACAAGTTGTTCATGTGGCCTCCCAAGCCAGCATCGAGGCGCCGGTCGTCAGTGTGATGGACGGGGTCAACGTGTGGACAGGCACCCCGTTGCAGACGTTGGCGTCGGACGTCCACCACCGGAGGGCGTCCTTGACCGCCCTCGGAGAGAGTCTCTTTGAGTGGTGTTCTCTGACCGGATCGAAGTGGTCAAGAAACCAGCGCTGTAGAGGCCTGAAACGGAGCCTTGCCAGTGGAGTGACTGACACCGTGGACGCCATGTGGCCGAGCGTGACCTGGATCTGCTTTGCCGAGATGCAGGGCCCGGTGCAGGCGTTGACCTCCCGTCGAAGTGCCTGGAATCTGACGTCTGGCAGATAGGCGAGCTGATCGACGGAGTCGAAAATCGTCCCGATGAACTTTATGGGACTGGGACGGGTGAGCTGGGATTTTTCCTCGTTGAGCCGCAGGCCTAACGATGAGAGTAATTGAAGTGCCGCCGAGACCTGTTGGTGCAGCAGGTCTGGCGACTGGGCCGCCAGCAGCCAGTCGCCCAGGTACGGAAAATCCGGATTTTCTCCCTTCTCAAGTGCGCAGCCACGACCGACATGCACTTTGAGAATGTCCGGGGAGCCGTCCCGAGGCCGAAGGAAGGACGTTGAATTGGTACGCCCTTCCTGCCACCTTGAAGCTGAGGAAGCGCCGATGTGCAGGCCTGATCGAGATGTGGAAGTACGCATCCCGAAGATCTATTGAGGCGGTGGTCTCCTCTCCGAGCAGCGGGAGAATGGACGACACTGACACCATCCTGAATTTCCTCGGCGAAACGTACGCGCTTAAGTCTCTGAGGTCCAGGATGGGTCGCAGGAACCGTCTGGTTTCGCACGGTGAAATACCGTGAGAAGTATGCCCCTCTTTCCGTGCTCTGGGGGAGCTGTGAAATCGCTCCCTTTTGAAGCAATGCGTCGACCTCCTCCAAGATCACCCTGGACGGCTCTGTCTCGACGATGAACCCCGTTGGAGGAAGCTCGTCGAATTCCAAGGCATAGCCGTCTTCGACAATCCGGAGAACCCATGCATCTGAGGTGATGCGACGCCAGGCATCGATGTAGCGGGCCAGGCGGTCTCCGAATGGTGGGTGAGGTGGTGGAGGTCGAAGGCTGGGAGGAGGCATGGTGGTGGCAGCGGTACCTAGCGACGAGGCGGTGTCGCTTCTTCGCCTGGCCAAACGCGGCGGTTGGACTGTCCATTGCCATTGTTATGGCGAGGCCTCAATTTGTTACCCTGGCGGGGTCGGTTGGCCTGTTGTTGTTGTTGCCTCGGCTGTTGTTGCTGCTGCTGCTGCTGAGGGGCCGAGTAAGGCCGTGGAGCTTGGCGGTACTGTTGCCTGGGCTGGAACTTCGCCCGTTGGTAGTACCTCGGCTTTGGTTGTGGCTGGGGCCGATCCAGCTTGGCCGTCAGGACTCTAAAGTCGTGAGTGGCCTTGAGTTTATCGTCCGTGCCCGCAAAGAACAGTCCTTGAGCGTCGAACGGGAGATCCTCGATGGTCTTCTTCGACCAAGAGAGACCAGAAGACTTCAGCCACGCGTGTCTTCGAATGGCGACACCGTGGGCCAGCAGCTTTCCTGAGGTGTCCCCCCGTGGCGGGCCATCAGGATCTGGTGGTGTGCCAACGACTGCGCCTCTTGGGAGATGGAGAGAAGTGCAGTTTGTTGTTCTTGGGAGAGATCCTGGGAAAAGGGTTGAGCCCTTTCCCACAGGATCTGGTGATAAGCTCCCATGCACGCCCCATAATTGGCCATCTTGGTCAGCAAGAGTCCGGCCTTGTAGATTTTTCGGCCGACTGTGTCGAACTGCTTTCCCTCTTGGTCTGAGGGAGCTGCAGATTCTCGGCCCGAAGACTGGGAGGAGGTGACGATCATCGAGTTGGGAGTCGGGTGATCATGTAGCCAGCTCTTCTCCCTCTCATCTATTTTGTACCATGCCTCGATACGCCCGGACGTAGGAGGGATGGTCGATGGGGTTATCCACGAAGCCTTAACCACCTCTTCCAGTGGCTCCAGCATGGGGAGGTGTGGTTGGGCCGCTTCCTCGACCTGCACCCTGCTGAAAACGGGCAGGCGCTGGCTCGTGGGGACGTAGGGTTGCATCCCCAGAGACCTTGCCATCCGGCCGACCTGCTCACCGAAGGCTCTTGCATTGTCGGTCGGGTGAAGACGAAGGTTCCACTTCGCATCCTGTATGGGAAGGGTCCTGTCCATGTTGAGGACAGGATGGAGCCCGATCTCATCGATCGAGGGACCTCGCCATCTTCCATCTCGTCACCCGACCAAGGCCGAACCGTGTCCTGGTTGGCCGTAGGCTGTGACTGAGGCGGCGACCTCGAGGTTGAAGGGGCCGCAGTCACCACAGGAGGGAGGTTTCGCCGGCCGGGCCAGGGCGAGCCTCGTGGTTTGTCTGCCTTTGTCCGGCGAGGTGACAAACAGTTGTCGGACCGAGGTCTGTCCGGGTGGGATTCGGACGACGGTCTGTACCGAATCCTCCGGTGACACGTGGTGCTCTACCCCTGTCTCCACAGCGAGAACAGGGATAGGCGACGAGTCGGGCAGGAGACCAAAGACGATGACGCCAGAGTCCTGCGCCTCTTTGGCGATGGCGGTCTCGAGGCTGCAGCCTCCAGAGACTTGCCCGGAGTCACAGGAACCAGGCCTCTGGTCTGGGCTCTACGGGCTTCTTCACTCGACCTCCGGAAAGCTATCTCCATAGCCCGATCAGAGGGAGTCCTCGAGATGGCCGACCTCTGGGAGAGGCCCGACGCCATCGAGCTTATCGGCTCTACGAGGTGGAGGCAGCTGGACCGTTTCGTGGTCACGGTGCAGGGCCTCTTCGACGCCGGTCTTCGAGGAGACAGAGGCGTTCTTCTCCTTCCGTGGACGCTTCTTCCCGGCCGGGTGAGCGGTCGACACGGCGGGGACCGAAGCAGCCGCCTCGGACCCCAAGGAGGCAGATGGGACAGCCGTCGCCATCTCCGGAGTGCAGAGAGCACGCTCCGTCAGGTAGGCCTGAAGCCTGCGGGCTCTCGCTCGCCTGGTGATCGACGAGAAGGCCTGGCAGTGTCGGCAGGTCGAGACGACATGTCCCTCCCCGAGACACCGAAGGCACTTCGAGTGACCGTCGCAATCCGGGATCTTGCTACCGCAGGATAAGCACCTTTTGAAACTGGTTGTGGACATGCTATGCTCACACAACCAGCCGTATTTCCGATGTTGCCCAAGTGGCGGAAAACAAAGGAATGGGGTGGGCGCGCATGGAGGCGCCTTTTATGCCCTCCGGGCCGGCTGGGCGGAGCTACCGCCAAAAAAACTTTCAAACTGGAAAAGTTTCCGTTAGAAGCCCGCTGGCGCGCAAACTTCATAAGTGTGCATTCACAGAGCTCTCGAAGAAGAATCATTAATGAAACATTCTTAGAGGTATAGAACTTAGAAGTTTTTGGTGTTCTAACAAAACATTTTAACAAAATTATTGGGGAAATAACAAGAGCTTTGCAGAATCTATATTTATATATTTCTCATCTTAAATAGCTAGAGGCTTTTTCTTTCTTTTTCCTATAGGAAGTTAAATTCTATTTGCTCATTAAAAAGATTATTAAAAATCCTTCTAAGTAAGAAATGAATAATTTTATCTCACATACGGTCATCACTACTAAAACTAAATAAATGAAGTTCAGAACTGAAAATTATTTTTAAGACAATGTGATAATCTAAAATAGTCTCTTATACAGTAGTGGCCTTCAACAAGTCACATGTGACCTGACCTAATGTGGTTACATAGGCTTCTTCTACACTGCCATATAATCCAGCACACCAAAGCAGATAATCCAGATTATCTGCTTTGAACTGGATTATATGATCATACACTGCCATATAATCCAGTTCAAAGCAGATAATCTGGATTTTATATGCCAGTGTAGAAGGGGCCATGTCCTCTCTGCTACCCCCAATTCCTTTGTTGACCTTTCATTCCACCCCAAAAATTAACTTAATACTTGAAGGAGAACATTTCCTGAAGACTATAGCCAGGAGTGAAAATTCCCATCACCAGAACTATTTACTTTGAGGGCAGCTTGCAGTCTGGTTTATGGAATTGATTGATTTTTTTATTGATTGATTTTATTATTTATGAGTCGCCCTCCACGTCAGTGCTCCGGGCGACTTACACATAAAACACATAAAAGAGTTCAATAGTTAAAAACTAAAAGAATAGGAAGATTAATTAAAATAGTTCCAGTAACTCAGGCTAAGTCTGGGGGTGTCCTTAGCCGTAAGCCTTTCGGAAGAGCCAGGTCTTCAATGCGGTCAGGAACTGGGGCATGTCCCGGATAGCTCTCTGATCCGCCGGCATCAAGTTCCAAAGAACAGGGGCCGCGATGGAAAAGGCTCTCCGTCTCGTGGTGTCGAGGCGGGCCTCACTCACACCTGGGATGCGGAGAAGGTCCCTGTTTCCTGAACGCGGCGACCTTAAATGAGCTGGTTCGGACAAGCGGTCTTTTAAATAAGCTGGGCCGGCGCCATGGAGGGCCTTAAAGGTAAGCGACAAGATCTTGTGGGTGGCTCTGAGCTCGACTGGCAGCCAGTGCAGGCATTGTAGAGATGGCGCGATATGGCATCTCAGTGGTGTCCCGGTGAGGAGTCTGGCAGCTGCATTCTGCACTAGCTGGATTTTACGAGTGGTTGACTGCGGCAACCCCACGTACAAGGCATTACAGTAGTCCAGCCGTGATGTCACTGTGGCATGGACCACCGTAGCCAGCGCATCTGATGGAAGGTAAGGTGCCAGTTGACGTGCCTGGCGTAGGTGGAAGAAAGCTCCCTTACTTGTCGCAGCAACCTGGGCCTCCAGTGAGAGTCTCGAGTCTAGTATCACACCGAGACTCTTCACCGACGGGGCCGGGATCAGCGGCTCTCCCTCAAAGAGAGGCAGCGGAATGGGTGGCTCTGGGCGTCCCGGCCATAGAATCTCAGTCTTTGATGGGTTGATCTTGAGTTTGTATGAGCGGAGCCATCTGGTCACTGCCTCTAGTCCTTGTCTGAAATTCTCAGGCACCGATGTTACGCCTGGCTCAAGCTTCAGGAGAAGCTGGGTGTCATCTGCATATTGGTAGCACCCAAAACCAAAACTTCTGGCTATGCTTGCCAAGGGTTGGACGTAGATGTTAAAAAGCGTTGGTGACAAAATGGCGCCTTGGGGGACTCCACAGTCCAGGGTGGATTTCTTGGACACTTGGCCTCGCCACTCAACACGCTGCGAGCGGCCCCGCAGGAAGGAATCGAACCAGGCCAAAGCTGTGCCTTGAATCCCAATGGCTGATAGTCGCCGCAACAGCAAGTCATGGTCCACCGTGTCGAACGCCACGGTGAGGTCAAGCAGCACCAGGATAGCTGAACCTCCCTTCTCCAATTGGCGGCGGATGTCGTCCGTAATGGCCACCAGAACGGTCTCGGTCCCGGCACGGAAACCCGATTGGCAGGGGTCCAGGCTTCCTGAGGTTTCCAGGTATTCCTGTAATTGGATCGCTGCTGCCCGTTCAATCAGTTTCCTGAGGAAGGGTAGGTTTGAGACCGGACGGTAGTTCGCCGGCGCCGCTGGATCCAGATTCGCCTTCTTCAGCAGCGGGCGGACTCTAGCCTCCTTCAGCGCATCGAGAAAAACTCCCAGCTCCAATGAGTGATTTATCAACCCTGTCAGAGTGGCCGAGAGGCTCCCCGCACAGGACTTAATCAGATGGGACGGGCACGGGTCTGTAGAGCAGGTGGTTGCCCTTGCCGCTGCCAGGATTTGATTAATCTCCTCTGAATTCAGGGCCTTGAACTGGTCGAGTTTCAGGCTAGGCGATGGAACTGGGTTCTTACCCATCCCGCTCCTCTCCTCAGGTATAGAGGGTAAATCACGCCTAAGGGCAATTATTTTCTCAGTGAAGAAGACTTGAAATTCTTCCGCTGAGATAGCTGAATTTTCATTGTCTCTTGGGAGTGAGTTGGGCATAGCTAGGTCTCGAACGATCTTAAAGATCTGTGCTGGGCGCGATCTTGCCGCCGCTATTAAGGAGGAGTTATAGGTCTTCTTGGCCTCTTTGATCGCCCGTTCATATGACCTGCGCATGTCTCTGAAGGCTGATCTCGACGTCTGAGTTGGTTTCCGACGCCACGCGCTCTCCAGCTGCTTCCGCCTTCGCTTCAGCAGTCGCAGGTCGTCCGTGAACCATGGAGAATGGACTCTTCGTGGCCGGATCAGGCATCTGGGGGCTATTTGGTCGATGGCTTTCGACAAGACTGTGTTCCATCTGTCCACCCGTTGATTCAAGGTCCCACCGGGAACTTCCATCGGCTCAATGGCTGCTGCGAAGCAGCTGGGGTCCATATGCCTCTTCTGGCGTGCCAGTATGGGTTTTGGCTCTGGCCTTGCTGGTAGGGGGATTCTGATGTCGACCTTCAGAGTGAAATGATCCGACCAGGGGACCTCGTTGTTACTTGCTGCGTAACCCTCAACCCGTACCCAAAGATTAGGTCTAAGGTATGTCCAGCCTGGTGTGTGGGGCCGGACTCCATCAAAATGAGACCTAATGTGTCCATGGATCGGATGAACTCCTTCGCTAGGGGGGATGGAATGCAAATGCATGTAGAATTATGATATTCTAAATGTACTAAGGAATGGGTGAGTGACATCCTATAATTTCTGCATTCTTTTTGTTTCCAAACACAATCAGGTGTAAAGTATTCTAAAGCAGGAAAAAGAGATTTACATTAAATCTACCTGGTCAATAGGCATTTCCACTTGGGTATCGTTATCTTCTTGTATCTCTTGAGCTCCTTCAATTTCTTCAGGGGGGTGCTGAGCTTTATAGACACTAGGTTCTGAAAATTAATTGTATTTTTTTTTAAAAAACACATCAACCACTATCTACTGCATGCTGTTGAAAATCATTAGAATAAATGCTTTCTATTAACCCTTAAGCCTGAAAAGCAATTATTTATTATGAACATTGTATAAAGACAAGCTCTTGCTCTATTTTCAAGAAAATCCAAGTAATAATGTTCATAATGTTGAAACATTTCATTTACATATTAAGGAACACCAGTAATAACAAAGAACACTGGATAAAATATTCAAAGCTTTAATACTGAATTAAAATATAAATTAATAATGGCTAAAAGTGATAGCGACGGTTGAGATGCAAATGCAACTTTTAAAAGCATTGAACTCTAGTGAAAAACACAGTTTTCTGGTGTGTTAGTACTCTGTTCAGCAAAGGCAGCACAAAATCAAATTAATTGAGGAAAAACCACTATGGAAAGGTTTTCTGAATATAAACAACACAGTACTTCAAAACACAGCAAAAATGTCTCTTATATCTACTTTAGACTGAGATTATAATTTTTCTATGTTGTACTATGATGCCACATCTCACCCTAGGAAGTGGCCAAAACAACAGAAAATGATACCATTCTACACTACTCGGGGGCCTTCCAGACAGTCACAATACCTGGTTGAATGTTTTAAAAGACCCTATATGAATGGGGTGGAAGATTTTATGCAGTTATTATGTGAGGAGGGGTTTTTTTTAATCTAAGGTGGAGGATACCACAAAAATTATGCATGGACTTTTTTTTGCTCATCATTAGTGTGTCCCAATATGTTTACATAACATCTGGGGTCACATTGCCAAAGAAGACTGCTCATTCAGTTCATAGTACAATGACCTCAGCAGCCCTTGCCACAAACACAAACACATTAGACTTATGCAGTGCTACAAAATAGGCTTCTCCTTCCACTTTTATGTGTTATTACTGATTGGATGCCTCTGAATCACTGGACAATCTTTCAGCAAATACTATACTGCCTGCATAGGTAATACAGTTTATTTCATTCAAAATTAAGTGGCATATCCTATGATAGAATGTTTCCTCATCTACCACAGAAAAAGATCTTACTTATGAAAGGTTTGCATTGTTGTAGGGTTTTTTCGGGCTATATGGCCATGTTCTAGAGGCATTCTCTCCTGACGTTTCGCCTGCATCTATGGCAAGCATCCTCAGAGGTTGTGACAACCTGAGGTTGCTTGCCATAGATGCAGGTGAAACATCAGGAGAGAATGCCTCTAGAACAGGGCTGTCCAACTGGCGGTCCCCGGGCCATATACGGCCCCCAGCCCCTTCCCCACGGCCCCCTACCCTCCTGCAAGATATCTGCTTTTTAAGATTTAAAAAAAATTAAAAATATTTTTTTGGAATATTTTTTGGAATATTTTTTGGAATATTTTTTATTTATTTTTTTCACGGCGGGGGGGGGGGAGGGGCGGGGCAGGGAGGAGGAGCAGGCTCTCTTCCTCCTCCTCCTTCTTCCCTCCCTCCCCCCCTCTCTCTCCCTCCCTCCTTCTTTCTCTTTCCCCCCCTTTCATTCCTTCCCCCTTCCACCACCTGAAGGAAAGAGGGAAGGAGAGAGAGAGTGCACGAGTGAGAGGGGGCGTGGCCAGAGCGAAAAAGGGGTGGGGCCGAATTCGGAGCAGGGGGGGGGGGCTCATCCATTCCCTTTCCGGCTTCCTCCTCTTCTGAGGCTTCGTGCCAAGTTTGGTCCTGATCCATCATTATTTGAGTCCACAGTGCTCTTTGGATGGAGGAGAACTACAACTCCCAAACTCAAGGTTCAGTACTTTCTGTTGCTCTCATGAGAGTTTAGGCTTGATTCAACATGGCTGAGGAATGCTTTGATTGTGTTTTCCCTTATGGCAGAAGGAGATTGGACTGATGGTTCCTTGGAGGTCTCCTATTCTAGGAACCCATTGCAATTATTATTATTATTATTATCATCATCATCATCAGAGGCTGAATGGCCATCTGGGAGGAATGCTTTGATTGTGTTTTCCCCTTATGGCAGAAGGAGGTAGGACTGGATGGCCCTTGGAGGTCTCCTATTCTAGGAACCCATTGTAATTATTATTATTATATTATTATCAGAGGCTGAATGGCCATCTGTGAGGAATGCTTTGATTGTGTTTTCCCCTTATGGCAGAAGGAGATAGGACTGGATGGCCCTTGGAGGTCTCCTATTCTAGGAACCCATTGTAATTATTATTATTATTATTATTATTATCAGAGGCTGAATGGCCATCTGTGAGGAATGCTTTGATTGTGTTTTCCCCTTATGGCAGAAGGAGGTAGGACTGGATGGCCCTTGGAGGTCTCCTATTCTAGGAACCCATTGTAATTATTATTATTATATTATTATCAGAGGGCTAATGGCCATCTGTGAGGAATGCTTTGATTGTGTTTTTCATGGCAGAAGGAGATCTGGATGGCATCATTCTAGGAACCCATTGTAATTATTATTATTATTATATTATTATCAGAGGCTGAATGGCCATCTGTGAGGAATGCTTTGATTGTGTTTTCCTCTTATGGCAGAAGGAGATTGGACTGGATGGCCCTTGGAGGTCTCCTATTCTAGGAACCCATTGTAATTATTATTATATTATTATTATTATTATCAGAGGCTGAATGGCCATCTGTGAGGAATGCTTTGATTGTGTTTTCCCCTTATGGCAGAAGGAGGTAGGACTGGATGGCCTTTGGAGGTCTCCTATTCTAGGAACCCATTGTAATAATATTATTATTATTATCATCATCAGAGGCTGAATGGTCATCTGTGAGGAATGCTTTGATTGTATTTTCCCTTATGGCAGAAGGAGATTGGACTGGATGGCCCTGGATGGCCCTTGGAGGTCTCCTACCCAGGAACCTGTTGTTGTTGTTGTTATTATTAGCAGAGGCAGAATGAATATTATGCCTTATCATTCAGGGTTATAGGCCTGTGTGGAAGGGCCCTGGCTTCTTATTTGACTTCCTTTCCACACATCTGAATAAAATCCCATGTTATTTGCTTTAAACCAGATTATAGGAGTGTGGACTCCGATAATCCAGTTCAAAGCAGGTATTCTGGGTTATATGGCTGTGTGGAAGGGCCCTGAGTCCACACTGCAATATAATCCAGTTCAAAGCAGGTTTTGTGGGGTTTCCTGCCTGGATATTCTGAGTTATATGGCTGTGTGAAGGGCCCTGAGTCCACACTGCAATATAATCCAGTTCAAAGCAGGGACTGGGACTTGAGACTGGGATTTTGGTGTTCATCTCTATCTCCAAGTCAAAGCCCTGGTGTCCTCCAGAGACACCTCCAAGGCGGGAGGGGCGGAGCCGGGAGGGGCGGGGCAGGGGGAGCCAGGGGGGGCGGAGCCGGGGGGGGGGGCTGGGGTGGAGCCGGGGAGGGGCGGAGCCAGGGGCGGAGGCAGACCCTTCGGCCCCCCAGGTCATCAGTAACTGGAATTCCGGCCACAGGTCTGGTAGAAGTTGGACAGCCCTGCTCTAGAACATGGCCATATAGCCCAAAAAACCTACAACCAACGCAGTAATTACGGCAAGAAAGCCTTCGACAATATGAAAGGTTTCTTTTCTGTGAAAGAAGCAAAAACATTCTCCTCACCCTGATCTGAGGGAAGTCCAAATTCTAGAACAGGAGTGGATAATATTAAGTTTTTGAATGTTCTCTCTCAGTTGGTTGCACTGTCTTTATGATATATTTATCTTCTTAACTTTTGGTTATTTGGCTGTAACATAAATTGAGGGTTTGTGGATCTCCCAAAATCTACTTCTTACCTATTGAAGTGATGACAAGAAATAACTCATGGTAAGATATTATGACACAGTGTTTTCACCTCCATTTCTGGAAAGAAACATCTCACAAATAAGGCAAATGCTTCTTTTCCAACTTTAGTTCAAGTTCTTACCTCAATAATAAGACTTTAGCTCTCCTGGTCCATCTCTTTTACCCTTATTCCACAATTTCATTAACTATACGTTGTGCTTGGACTTTGTTTTTGAATCCCCAAATGGAAAAGAAACTTCACTAAATAGGTTTTAAATCAAAACAAGATAATAAAACATCCAAGAAGCAAGTGTGTGTTATTTTTGTATTCCACACAGTAAACAAGCAGCTCTGGTGCAAAACAAATCTTAATATGTCATAAATAGTATCAAAGGCAGCATATTACATATCCTTTGTAAATAAACACCTGTTAATTAAATGTAACACAGTCTGCAGCACTGGATACCCAGTTCCTATTATGAAAAATCTAACATCTAATTAAATGTACAATCTACAAAGATGCAACAATTTTTTAAAAAATTCAAAATTAAGACCAGAGTACAAACAGTGTGCTTAGGCTCATGGGTCTACTCTCCTGATCCAATAAAAAATGTGATTTCCCACTTTCAGAATTGGTCTCACCGTTTGCTAGATCTTGATAATTAATAAAAGAAAGAAAGAACACAAAAACTAAAAATATAAAATAAAACTCAAATTAATTTGCAAGTACCTCCTAATAAATAAATAAATGAAAGAACTTGGTTTGCTCTGGTGCACACATTACATTGAGTACAGATATAGTTAAGCAGCCATTGTGTACATTTTAGAATCAAGCAAAGATCAGTTTTGTGATAAAACAATCCCCAAATCTAAGGCTAAATCCAAACTAGACTAACTGAATCTATGGGAAAATCGTACATCTGCATTCATCTAGGCAATAATTCATGGTGTCTATTATAATAAAGACTACATTTCAACCAATACATCAATACCGGTAGTGTTAAATCTGATTATATAACTTCAAAGTCTTAGGCACAAAATACAATATTTCTTTTGTGTGTGTGTTACCATGATCAGGTGGCAGCGATCTAGGAGTAGTTTCATGATTTGCCTTCTCTGTTTTTGCATGATACACAGAAGGCTTATCTCCTTCTCCTTTTAAAGGATGAACGGGAGGCCGTGGTCCGTCTTCTTGCGTAGATGGTTCTATCAATAGCTGAAAGAAAAAAAGCAATACAATAATCTAAATGATGGATCTATTGCTTTAGTATTGGGACAAGCTCACCGGTAATGTTAAACATTCAGAAAATAATACACTGCCAGTCCATTTCTGAGCACAATTCAAAGTGCTGGTCTTGACCTATAAAGCCCTATACAGTTCCGGCCCAGCTTACTTGTCCAAACATATCTCTCTCTACATCCCTCCTCAGAGTTTGAGGCCCTACTCTTGGTCCCACCTTCTTCGCAAACACATTTGGCGGGGGGCAAGAGACAGGGCCTTCTCAGTGGTGCCCCCCTGCCTGTGGAACACCTTCCCCAGTCATATTCGGTCAGATGCATCCCTCCTTTCCTTCAGGAAGAAGCTTAAATCATGGTTTGTGGACCAGGCATTTGAGGAGCAGGCTTGATAGCTATTGCAACATTTATATGAACTGACAATGGACAGGTTCTGACAAAGTCTTTGGAAGCTGAATTGAATTGGAGATGGCTGGTTGATAATAATGTTTTTAAATGGATTTCTAACTTAATGGTTTTTATGTAATGTGTAATGTTGTGATGTATGTATTTTGTATGTATTGGCATCAAATTGCTACCGATGTAAGCCGCCCTGAGTCCTCCTCCGGGGGTTGAGAAGGATGTGGTACAAATGTTGGAAATAAATAATAAATAAATAAATCATGTTCTTATCAAAAGCTTGGACCAGCCTAGGCCCTTTTTCAGGTGCTTCAATGCAGGTCATGCTGATGTCACTAACTACTCCATAGTTAACAGAGGGAAGAAATCCCCTATCTACTGCTGTCTGGGTGAAGATATGTCCTTTTATCCATCTGTAAGCTGCTGGGTGATATTCCATATATCCATGAGCTTATGTGAGAAATAGGGGGGCATCCCTACTTACAAAGATAAGTTTTCAAAAAGATTTAAAGCAAAAAACCTGTCAGACTAAAATAAAGTCAAAATTAGAAGAAATTATTTCAAATATTTTTACAAAATGGTTCCTAGAATAGCGGTAAGGTAGAAGCCACACCAGCCATGTTTACATCGTCAGAATTATGTCTACTGCGCAGACCGTTAAAAACAGAGACTTCTAGTAAGTGTAGACACAGCTTCTAACTACTTGTCCCTTGCTTTTCAAGGGGAAAAAACTGGATGTAAAAGAATTAAATATTATTCTTTCCCTGATTCCTCAAAGATAATGAAATGCCGAGAGCCTCATTTCCTAGTTTGATTTCTTAAAGGAATTAGACAAAAGCCTCTGCTGATAGAGTTGTTTTCTCAGAACTTATGTCCCAAGCTCACATCTAATGTGTGAGCCTTTTTTTCCTGGAGGTCCAGAAGGATGTAGTCACAGGGAGGGAAATAAAAGTGCGTGTGCTCTTACTTGTGGACTGGATCCTGAGAATTAATTGCTCAGCAAGTCTACTTAACAGAAAACACTGGATTGTTTAAAGTCAACCCATCTCTGAATGTAACAAAACTAAAGGTGCATGCAAAAGCCATTTGGCTGTTTTTCCAAGTGAATCTCATTATTCAAGTGGGAGACTACATTCTTCATCACAAGACATACTTGTAATCTCTACATTTATTAAAATGGAAGACTGGTTAATGTTTGAACTTTTATGTAGCCTCTTCATGATCTTGACTGATGGCGGAGAATGTTTCACATTTATTGTGAGATACTGCCTTGTCCCTGGAATTACTAATCTAAAATGTCAGCTTTGAAGCATACATTCTTCTGTGAACTTTATGTATCTGACTTAATGCATTAAATGGCTGGTTTTTATTAGTAAGCTTTTGTGATGAACTCCTCTTCCTTAACCCACAGAAACAAAAGCCTTTTTTAAACCTAATATTTTCATCTTGTAATGTTATATAACATGAGTTCAATTTGTGTTCATCATTTAATAATTGCTCAGGCAAAAATAAACACATAATAAATAAAAATTAAATCCAAGAATATACCACTATTTTCACTGAATCTTATGGTATCACATTAACAAGGAAACTTTACAATATATATATGGCATGTAAGTATATCATTCTCTATTGCTGTTTCCTAAAGCCCCTTTTATGACTGTTTTATGATTCTTCTACTACAGTTTTATGACTTCATTGCCTATTGCAAGTGAAAGAAGCTGGTTGGTAAACTCAAATTCAGTATATAAAATACAATCTGCCTTTATGCTATCATCTCTTTCCCATGCCAGTAGAGAAAAGGACATTCGACACAGTGAACTGTGTTGCTCACTGGACCATCCTCCAAAAAATTGGATGCCCTAACAAATTTGTGAACATCCTGTGGCTTCTCCATGATGGCATGATGGCAACAATCCTGGACAGAAATGGCTCCCAAAGTGACCCATTTAAGGTGGAATCAGGTGTCAAACAAAAATGTGTTATTGTTCCAACCTTATTTTCTATCTTCATCACTATGATACTGCACCTTGTTGGTGGGAATCTTTCTAAAGGCATGAAAATCATTGATTGGGCAGATGGCAAGCTATTTAACCCCAGCAGACTGAAAGCCAAAATCAAGGTCACAACAACATCTGCTATAGAACTCCAATACACCAATGGCAATTCGTTCTGTGCTCATTCAGAAGAAGGCTTACAAGCCACTCTAAACACCTTCGCAGAAGCATACAAAAAGATTGGCGCCTCATTGAACATCAAGAAAAACCAAAAAGCTTTTTCAGAAGGAACCAGCCAATACCTATGCAATGCCAGAAATACAACTAAACAGTGTAATGTTAGAAAATGTTGAGCATTTCTGCGATGTTGGCAACTACCTCTCTACAAAAGTCAACACTGATATTGAAATACAACACCTTCTGAGTTCTGAGAATGCAGCATTTTTTTCAAATGAAACAGAGTGTTTGAGGATCAGGACACTCATAATCCTGAAAATCTCCTGGGAAGACAGGCAGATAAATGTCAGCGTTCTGGAAGAAGCAAACGTCAGGAGAGAATGCTTCTAGAACAGGGGTGGTCAATTATTAAAGGCCCTCCAGGTGTTTTGGACTTCAACTCCCAGAAATCCTACCCAGTTTACCAGGTGTTAGGATTTCTGGGAGACGAAGTCCAAAACACCTGGAGGGCCGGTAATTGCCCACCCCTGTTCTAGAACATGGCCCTATAGCCCAAAAAACTACAACAATCCAGTGATTCCGGCCATGAAAGCCTTTGACAAATTGTTATGTCACTTCTTGTCTGCTACTTCTTGTCCAAAACTACTCAAAACCTACACAGAACCAAAATGAAAAAAAATCTATAAGTACAATACAAGCAAATCTTGAGTATTGAGCTGTCCACTATGCTTTTTTCCCAGTCAATACAAAGCAATCCCTTGAAAGGATGCTGTTTACAGAACAGAACCAACTAAATACAAGTTTGAGCCAACGGACAACTCCATACTTGACAATATCAAAAGTCTGCAAAATTCAACAGGTTATATTCCCAAACATAAAAGTATACAATTCTACCCAAAGCTGTATGTGGTCGCTTTTTTCAGAATAGGTGGACATACTTCCTTTATTCTCATGGAAGGACCTGGAAGGACAAGTTGTGCAATGATTACATGGGTGTGTGCATAACTATGGTAATCTCTTAGTTACAGTCTTTGTGACATCATCAAACCCAAGTACTCTATTCAGTCATGTCAAGGCATTTACAGAGCAAAAGGACAGAGAGAGACTATCTATCTATCTATCTATCTATATATATATATACACCAGGGGTGGGCAACTATTTTTTCCAAGGGGCCACATGAGAGCAAAAAAATATTATGCAGGGCCGCACCTAAAGGCGGAACTACATGCTAATCTACATAATTTATTTATTTCACTTACTATATTTACCATATATTACACATCATTAATATTAACATATTAATATATCAAGAAATATTCATATATTATTAGTATTATTATCATATTTATTATATTATAGTACAGGGGTGGGCAATAATATCCATGAAGCAATTAAATTTATATTATATTTCCCAGTACACAATTATATCAATGAAGCAATCAATTTAATATTATATCTCCCAGAACACAATTATATTAATTGCTTTGTATCTGGCGAAAAACAAGCACAGGAGGCGAACGCGGGGTCCCCTTCCTCTCATTCACGTTGCTAAACAAACTGCGGAGGAAGCGCCGCCCCCTGAGCGTGTTCGGCGATGCCGGGTGCGACATCATCGCGGGAGACGCTCAGTGGGCGGGGCGTCCTCCGGAGTTTGTTTTCAAGTGTGCGCAAGAGGAAGGGGACCCCGCGCCCTTCCTCGCTCACGTTGCCAAACAAACTGTGGAGGAAGCGCCCCGGGTGAGCGTGTTGGGCGGCGATGCCGGCGCGACGCCATCGCGGGAGACGCCAGGGGGCGGGGCATCTTCCGGAGTTTGCTTTTCGACCGTGCGCGAGAGGAAGGGGACCCGCTCGCCTCCTATGCTTGTTTTTCGCCAGATACAAAAGCAAAGCAAGCATAGGAGGCGAACGCGAGGTCCCCTTCCTCTCGCTCACGCTGCCAAACAAACTGCGGAGGAAGCACCGCCCCATGAGCGTGTTCGGTGATGCCGGGTGCGACGCATCGCGGGAGACGCCAGTGGGCGGGGCGCCCGGAGTTTGTTTTCAAGTGTGCGCGAGAGGAAGGGGACCCCGCTCGTCTCCTATGCTTGTTTTTCGCCAGATACAAAGCAAAAGCAAGCATAGAGGCGACCGCGAGGTCCCCTTCCTCCGCTCACGCTGCCAAACAAACTGTGGAGGAAGCGCCACCCCTGAGCGTGTTCGGGCGATGCCGGCTGCGACGCCATCGCGGGAGATGCTCAGGGGCGGGGCGTCTTCCGGAGTTTGTTTTCAAGCCGTGCGCGAGAGGAAGGGGACCCCGCTCGCCTCCTATGCTTGTTTTTCGCCAGATACAAAGCAAAAGCTCACGCTGCCAGCATAGGAGGCGATGCCGTGAGGTCCCCTTCCTCTCGCTCACGTTGCCAAACAAACTGCGGAGGAAGCGCCGCCCATGAGCGTGTTCGGTGATGCCGGGCTGCGACGCCATCGCGGAGACGCTCAGGGGGCGGGGCGTCCTCCGGAGTTTGTTTTCAAGCGTGCGTGAGAGGAAGGGGACCCCGCGTTCGCCTCCCTTGCTTGCTTTTGCCGTAAACAAAGCCACGCATGGCTTTCTACGTGCCCGGGCCTCCCTTTTTCGCCCAATAAGCAGCGCTGCAGCCGGCTCCCTCTCTCCCCCGGTAAGCAGCGCTGCCCAAGGCCCCTCGGGCCGGATGGGAGCGCCCAAGGGGCTGCATCCGGCCCCCGGGCCGCCAAAGGCCCATCCCTGATATATACAGTGTGTGTGTGTCTGTGTGTGTGTATATATAAACACAAACATGTATGTGGTTCTTTTATAAAGTGAAAAACATATTACAAAACTGTATTACCACACCATTTTGAATTAATTTGTAGTATTATTAACAATTGGCCAACACTCATTTTGATGCCTCAAATGTTAGACTTACATTTGGGTTTATTTGATCTACTGATTCCAAAAATAGCATCAGTTTCCCCACAACTGTTTTTGAGATACAGAACATATGCCATGTGTTCCTTATCTCACTCTGCTTAACCATAAAATTAAGGACATTTTAATGTAGTGTTTAAATTAATATATTTTAAGTATGAAGGAAACATGCTAAACATTAAAAGAAAAGTGTTCTACATGAAAATCTACTTATACCAAAAGCACAGATTTATGACACACACTTTCCATTATAAATTCAACCATAACTAAGAAACTAGATAGAACTGATGTTATCTCTCAAATGTAATTTTCTGAATCAGTGTCCCAAATAATTCCAGGAACAGGCCTAAAACCAAGACACCAAGAATTGTTGTTGTTGTTGTGTTGTGTTATATATATTTGTAATTATAGATTTTTCGCCAGCCAATACCCTTCAGCATTATAATCCACACCAGAATTGTTTCTCTAACACATATTTATTGTTACTTAAAACTGCATGGAGATTGCCAAACAGTGTGTGTTTACTCTTTAATGCTGTAGTTAAAATATCCACAAGGATTCATTCCAAAACCTCCTGTGAATACTTGAAATTGTGATATGTATACTTGGAGAATACCACAGATTTACACAGGAGGATCTAAGGAGATCCACAAACACTTCTAGAGGGATTTTTTTTTGAAGTGTGGATAAGTGAAATGGTAGATATTAAACCTGTGGGTAAGAAGACTGTACTGTATTTAAGTATTCAACACACTTGCAATTTTACACTTTTTTTACACTTGCCTTGTCAGGCAACTCCCTAAACAAGATTAGAGATGGGACTACCAAAAAAGAAAAGAACTCTAAAATGCTACATCTTTAAGTAGATTTTTCCCCTCTAGTATGATGAACTATTATCCACTTCATCACACTAGAGGAAAAAAATTCACTTAAAATCCAGTTTCTGCCTCCTGCAGAATTCTAGGGTTTGCAATTTAGTGAGGCTGTTAAAGGCTCCTCCCTAAACAACAAACCCTTGAATTCTGCAGGAGACAGAAACCAGAATTTAAGTGGATTTTTCTCTAGTGTGATGCAGGATAGATAGATAGATAGATAGATAGATAGATAGATAGATAGATAGATAGATAGAGTCAACAAAACATTGACTAGGTTCCGGAGGACAATGTTGATATATAGATGCTCCCAGATATCCATCTAAATATGTAATGAAGAAAAGAAATATTTCTGATGTTGATGATGGAAGAGAATAAAGTTACTAAGATATGACCATTAAAAAGTACTCTTCCATAAATCCATCCAAAAATTGTGACTCAGTTATAACTTACTGATGCTGTGTTCCAGAAAATTACTTCTACTGAAAATGCACATTCTTTCTATCTAGTCCAGGTTAAACCATTCCAACAGCAGAACACATTTGGACTGTAATGTCATTCTACCTTGTATTGCCTTCATTCAGAAAAAGCTAGTTCTTGGACACAAATAACACAAATTTGCCAAGTAGATATGATTGTAGTATGTTCATTTCTTTTATTATGTTTTGATAGAATTTTTATAAAAGCAACCATCAAAATATGAGAGATGGAATGAAAATGATATTTTATAAAGTACACACTGAAAAAAGGAGGCTGTTGTGGTCTTCCCCACCCCAATTTTCCTTCAGGGGGTTAGAATTGGAAAAGGGATGACAGTTCAATTAATCTTTGAAACCACAAATCTAAATCTCCCCAAACTGTATTGGTACAACAGTTGGGTACTGTTGATGAGGCAGTTTTTTTCTAAAGTAAGGGAACCACAGTTTATATCCAACCAGGTACCAAAAACAATGTGTGAAGTCATGAAATTTCAACACTGATTCTTACCTTTTTGGAAGGAGGTTTTTCTAGAGGTCCAGCAAATTCAGGAAAATCTCTAAAATACATAACATGATTTAACTAATGTAAGTATTTTTAAGTATAAAATCAGGACATTTAGTGTAACTGCCTTGATTTAAAGCCCTTCCACACAGCCCTGTATCCCAGAATATTATTAACTTTATTTCTACCCCGCACCCATCTCTCCAAGGGGACTCGGGTCGGCTTACATGAGGCCAAGCCCAATAACACATAACAACAAAACAATAGCAATTATAAAAACAATACAATCAATAAAACTCAACACAAGTAATAACAGACAATTTAAATCCATTTCGGGCTGGCCAAATGTACATTTTAAATATTTTAAAATAAATAAATGCTGGGTGCAGATAGAGGTAGTTTGCAGATAGTAGGAAGGCTTCAAGGACAATACTGTTCACATAGTACTCCATGTCTTACTGAGTATACTTATTTTATGGTATTTCTTTGGAGCAGAGATGTGACTCACAGATGTGACTGCAAGGCCCTTTCACACTATACTGATATACTCTTTTAAAATCCCACTTTAATTGGCATACTTTCACCTTGTTGAATCCTGGCACTTGTAATTTAGCAAGGAGTCTTTACAATTCTAGTCCAGAGAACTCCTCTGGATATGCCATAGGATATAGCCATTTCTGCTGAAATTGATTCAAACTGCTTTTTAAAAAAAATAAAAAATAGTAGCACTGCAGGTAGAATACTAGTGCAATTCAATTTAAGTGTCTCTTCCTAGAAAGTATGCATATTAAAATTGGGTCATAAAACCTAGGCTATTCTAGAACAGGATTCTGAGGATGAGCTAGATGACTGGGGTGAAGGGCAGCTTTCCCAAGGGCCTTTTTCGCAAGTAGTTAGCCTTCAGTAAAAAGTAAAGGAGAATGACTAACTGCTATGGAAAAGTATCTAAGCCAAGACCTGTATCATGATAATACTGTAAGTCTTAATGAATGTATAGGCAGAGTTCCAACTAGTCAGTCACCTGATGCATCTCAGTGAAAGGTGTCTGATAGAGCAGAAACTTGCTAATAAAATGACCTCACTGGCTTTCAGGAATGGACATCTCAAGCTAAATCAAAGCAAATGGAAATACATTAAAGCATGTACAAGTGTTTCCTGAAAATGAGCTGCCCTCAACTCCAACCCTATACAGTAGAAGGAGATTAAGGAATTTGCTAAAGCAGAAACCATGTGATATCTTGAGGACAAAAAGCCACAGGCTTAGAAAATTAGGTTGAACATTGTATTATATTCTGTGCACATCTAACAAGAGCATCAGTTTGATTCAGAAAACAAAACCTGACTCACAGACCAGGAAAACAAATCTTTACTGAGACATATGTTGCAAGGATTGCTCATCTGTTCTGTATAACCTTAACTTTATTCCTCGGGCAAAAGGGATAATTGTGATGAAACAATTAATGTATATAGTTTAATAAACAAAAGATTGGGTAAGGAAAAGGACAGTCAAAACTGTTTAGATATAAACAAACTGAGGTTCTTCAAGTGGTCATCTATACACTTACACAGACTTGATAATACTTAATTCAGAAAGTTCCAGAGTTGAGTAGTTTTCACAGGAAACACAACTCCCTCCCAATACTATGCATGTTCTAGTGAAGTCCCTTTGGGGAAATAGAGCAATGAATAAATAAAGTTTTGTTATTTTTTATTTTTATCTAGTCTGCCAAGATATTTTCCCTTCAGTTTCCAGTGCCAAAAAAGTTAGGAACAGGGGAAAAAACTGGAAATGGAATAAAGAGAGGAAGCAGAGTGGGTAGTGAGCAGGCACAGATAACCACTCAAGGAACCACAATTACCAATAAGCAACCTCCTCTTCTTCATCATAGGCAAAGAGTACCATCAGAGGTGAGACCAGAAATAAAGATTGCAACACTCTACAATCAAAACCTTGCACAATCTCTAGCTCTAGAGCCTGGGTCTTATGAGAATTCAGGGCTGAGACTCTGTGACAAGATTGCAAAGCTCAGGCAAGGAAGTGCCACCAAGAAAGTTTGCAGATGGGATGAGCCTTGATTGAAGTCAGAAGTGACATCTTAGAACCCTAGATGGAAGAATAGTTTGTGGCATCCACTCAGAGATTCTCTAGGAGGAAGGGTGGTGACCTATTTTTGGATCACCATCATAGAAGTACAACAGTGTGGGATGGCAAGAAGGAGCAATTTGATTGAGATCACAACAAACATCTAACATATGCAAAGATCTTTCTAGATTTGTAGAAGGTTCAATAGAAATACTGGCAACACTGATCAATATGGAATTAGAAACTGCTGTCAGGAAAAAGGTAATATCAAGATGGAGAACTACCTTGTTCCAGTTAAAGCACAAGGATGGCTCTCATCACATTAGAAAGCAACAGGCCCAGAAGCCCTACAGTCTGAAGTGAAAGCCACAAGGCAGGCCACCTTCATAGTAAGAAGACATACCTCCACAGAGGAAAGACTCTCAAAGGGAGAGTTCACTAATAGAGAAAGGATAACGGCCATGGAGTAGTCCAGCTAGAAATATTGAATAAATGCTCAGTTGCCAATCAGATACTATAGCTAAGAGGTAAACTTTCAGAGATGAAAAGAAAAGGTCTTGTTCCTGAAGGTGCAGTATAAATGAAGGACTGTGGACACATCCTCAGGAGTCACAAAGGCAGATATGTTATTTGGCTACTTAAGTTGGGAGGTCTGGTTTATTTCAAATAATTATGTACATAACCATGCTGTTGGTTACTTTTAAAGAGAAGATTGTATAAATGCTATAAGATATATAGAGAGAGGGGGAGAGAGAGAGAGAGAATATACATTAAATAAGATAGATGGGTGGATGGTTAAAGATTACTGGTCCTACATATACTGTATATTTGGAGGATATCTAGGTTGGAAATGTGGCATGTAGACAGGATACTGTTTATGATATATTGGGGAAATATGGAAGGGTTTTCTTATTATGTAGCCCCTAGTGGTGCAGTGGATTAAACCACTGAGCTGTTAAACTTGTTGAACGAAAGGTTGCAGGTTCGAATCTGGGTTGTGGCGTGAGCTCCTGCGGTCAGCCCCAGCTTCTGCCATCCTAGCAGTTCAAAAACATGCAAATGTGAGTAGATCAATAGGTACCATTCCAACGGGAAGGAAACAGTGCTCCATGTAGTCATGCTGGCCACATGACCTTGAAGGTGTCTATGGACAACGCTGGCTCTTTGACTTAGCTATAGAGATGAGCTCCAACCCACAGAGTCGGACACGACTGGACTTAATGTCAGGGGAAAACCTTTACCTTTACCTTTCTTACAAAAAAGAAATATAATAAGCTCCCATCTGACATATAATAAATTCCCAATCTAATATATTTTTATTAATAATAATGTTTTTTTCTTTTCTTAAAACATTGGATTATGAACCCTTGAATGTCTCTATGTAGATACAGTATAAATATAATATGCTAACTGAAGGCTTGGATAATTTATAGTTTTGGTGAATATGTTTATGAATAGTATTAATGTTGGCGAATCAACTGTTAGACAACAGCTATAGAGAAAGTCACTGCTGCTAACTACAAACATGCTAGAAACATGAAAGTCAACATATGTAGAGAGATATTAAGCCATTGTCCAAATTCCAACCTTTGATGATAAATAGGAATGTCCTAGTTAAATGTAACTCAGGAGTCCTTTGCTGTAATCTCTCTCTGAGAACCTCTTTCGTCAATGGCTTCTTCAATGAAAGAGAATCCTAAAAGGTTGAGGTTTGCCCCCAAGTGCTTTTGAATTTTACATTTCTGCTGTCAGATAAATGTCTGTTTACTTTTTTCCCTCTCCTTTTTGACACAGAAATTGGCCTGTTGCCCTATGTCAAATGCAGAAGGACACTGATGAAACTATCATGCTGGAGGATAAATACAGAATGACAATGAATCCCTGATATTGTGGATGACACAATTAAGTTCTGTAATAACATGGCCCAAGCAGATATAAAGATAGCACCGGGAATGTGGCACAGCTGGCTGGCTGCAGAAGGTCATGAGTTCAAGGCCTGCCCAGGTCGATGTGAACTCTCGACCAATTTGTGTAGCTCATTGTTGACCTTTGCAACCCGAAAGACAGTTGCATCTGTCAAGTAGGAAATTTAGGTACCACTTTGTGGGGAGGCTAAATTTAACTTATTTCTGGAATGTTAAATTGCCTCTATGTCTGTCTATATATGTTGTATGTCAGTGGCATTGAATGTTTGCCTTTATATGTGCATTGCGATCTGCCCTGAGTCCCCTGCAGGGTGAGAAGGGTGGGATATAAATGACGTAAATCTGTATACCTTAATAAAGCGGAATGTTTGTATGTATGTATGTATGTATGTATGTATGTGTGTGTGCGGAGGGCGGAAGGGCGGATATGTGGCAGCTATTTGCATAAAGTCCTTTGATTGGCCAGCCTTCGCACTCCAAAATTCTAAGGCACCAGACAGAGGCCCTCTGTGATAGCCACTGATTAGCCAGCATCCCAGAATCCAGGCCTTTACATTCAAACAACAGGATTTCTTCCCACTGAGGGGAAAAATGCACCATCAACATTCCCTCCCCACTTGGCTCTGTGAAAACAAAATGGATTCCTGTTTTCTCCTCCCCCTCAGCTTTTAGAAAACGGCTGCCTGCCATTTGGCCTTTTAAAGTTACCAATTACCAGCAGAGCAGGCCAGAACATTACAGGCCCCAAAAGAGAGTTTAGGGCAGGATGGGCCACGAATGATGGGATTTGCACTACCTTCACCCAATTCACTTCCCAGAAAACACTGTAGCCCCTACAAATCACAGACCAGGCCCAAAATTTACAGTAAGGCTTCATTAACTTGATTTTCCTGACTAGGCCTCAGTTAATGGGACATTGTGTATGGCCAGGCCCCAAAAGAGAGTTTAGGGCAGGATGGGCCACAAATGATGGGATTTGCATCCCAATTCACTTCCCAGAAAACACTGTAGCCCCTACAAATCACAAACCAGGCCCAAAATGTACAGTAAGGCTTCATTAACTTGATTTTCCTGACTAGGCCTCAGTTAATGGGACATTGTGTATGGCCAGGCCCCAAAAGAGAGTTTAGGACAGGATGGGCCACAGATGATGGGATTTGCAGTACCTTTACCCAATTAATTTCCCAGAAAACACTGTAGCCCCTACAAATCACAAACCAGGCCCAAAATTTACAGTACGGCTTCATTAACTTGATTTCCCTGACTAGGCCTCAGTTAATGGGACATTATGTATGGCCTGAATTAACAGTAACCAACCTTGGCACACTGAGCCCCTATGACCCATGATTCATTCTACTGCAGTTTGGAGTAGGGAGGACCATGGATGATGGGACTTGAAGTACCATCACAGGTTATGAGATTTGTAGTACTTTCAAACTCTTCATTCCCCACAGACCAAGGCGGTCCTGAACCACAAGACCAAACTTGGCACACAGTACCCCCATGACCCACACTCCATCCTACTGCAGTTTAGAGGAGGATGGACCATGAAGGATGGGATTCACTTCCCAAGCCAGCTGCGACCCTCATCCAGTGCATAATCATGAACACACTTGGCACAAAATACCCCCATGCCCCAATGGACGTCCTGATGCAGTTTGGAGGGCGGACCATGGATGATGGGACTTGAAGTACCTCCACTCACTTCCCAAGACTGCTGTGACCCTCATTCAATGACTGATCAAGACCAAACTTGGCACACAAAGCCCTCATGACCCACTCTACATCCTGGTGCTGTTTGGAGGGGGATGGACCATGGATGACGGGACTTGAAGTACCTTCACTCATCTTCTGAGACTACTGCAACCCTCATCCAATGAATGATCAACACCAAACGTGGCACTAAGAGCCCCCATGACCCACTCTACATCCTGGTGCTGTTGGGAGGGGGATGGACCATGGCCAATGGGACTTGCAGTACCTTCACTAACTTCCTGAGACCACTGCAAGCCACATACA
The DNA here is from genome assembly GCA_030556195.1 of Anolis apletophallus. Taxonomy (NCBI): domain Eukaryota; kingdom Metazoa; phylum Chordata; class Lepidosauria; order Squamata; family Anolidae; genus Anolis; species Anolis apletophallus. The sequence goes on from JARBWK010000003.1 coordinate 84,367,718, forward strand.
CATCTAATAGGAACCAACCTTGGCACACAAGTCCTTCCTCAAATAACCCGGGCATCGCCGGGTCCTCAGCTAGTAAATAATAAATACTCAGGATGTAGATTTGTTGTAGGGTTTCATTCCTGTGTTTATATTCTTGTTGTGTGACCTGCTGTTGCTAGCGAGCTGCAGTTAACATTGGGATTGTCTGCTACTAACCTACCACCCAAGACCCATGAGGCAGTGGTATCATTATCAGAAGAAAGCTGCAATGCTGTTGAATGGTTCAGTAGAGAACTGTAGGAGGCAAATAGTTTTAGGTTTGCCCCGTTATAAACTAATGTTCAGCACAAATCTGGCCTTGTAAATATGCCTTTTCACTTTGTGAGTGGGAATTGTATTTTGAGAAACACTTGATGTAAATTCTTCAGATAGGAAACTCAAACAAGTCTCAACAAGCTTTACTATTATACAGCTTGGCTGCAGAAAATGGATTTTGTCGTATGTCCCAAATAGAAACTAGCAGCATATCAGTATAGGTAGCAAACATTACTTTTTCGAAGGAAAAAGTATTTGTGTGTGTGTGTCTTCAAGTCATCTGTAGTTCTGAAAGCTCCTTCTTCTGAAAAATAGCTTGTAGAATCCGATATACTGTATATTGGCAGTCTCCCATGCAAGGACTAGCCAAGATTGATCCTACTTGACTTCTAAGATCGAATGCAATCTGGTGCCCTTAAGGATGTTTAAGCAAAGGTAAAGGTTTCTCCTTGACATTCCTTGCATAAATTTCACATAATAGACAAAAAGCAAATAGATAACTTCACAAATTATGTTGACAAAAATTACTGTGAGAAATCATAAACTAGGGAATTGAAGCAGTGACCATAGATGTAACTTGTGTACAATGTATCACTGCTATGCAATAGAATCTTTATTATAGAAGTGAATACTTGCTTTACTCTGTAACTGGCTTGCACTTTTTACTCTGGAAAACTGATCCTAAATGTATTGGGTATGAGAAAGAGGAAGTTGACCGTGCTCTTGAAGCTCTCAGTTAATTAGGATTAAAATGCTTTACATGTGCATTTACATGTGCAACAGATTTCAATAGAATTTCCCAAGTTAAGACATGCATTTTCATCTCAGAAGAATTGTACCAGTCCAAATAATCAAATCCATTTAGATTTGTTGCGGTTTATGCGGAATGTAGTCTAGTCCAACAAAGAGACAATAACCTTGCACAGTTGAAAGAGAAAAGCATAAATTTCCCCTTTTCCAGCATAGTCAAAAAACATAAACTTGTAGCGCTGCTTCAAGAATAAATCCTACGGAGTAACAAACTTACATAGTCCTTGTATGCATCACAAAATGCAGAGAGCATGGCTTCTCCAACTTCCAAAGGAGATCCAACATGTATCATAAAACACACCCAATTATACTTCACCGGATGTGATCCAAACTTACTGACCTTAATTAGCACTTGCATATAATGATCACCAGCATGAGTTTTTTTCCTTAACACATATATCTATTCCAGCCTTGGTGTTGATTCTTTCAAAACTCACCTCGTTTTCAGTATACCCTAACAAGTTTCACCACCATAAAATGTGTTTTTGGCTGAAATAAAAAGGTTGTTTTCTGCACCCAAGAAGCATAATAAATTCCAGATTAGATAAAGCAACATCAAAATGGAGCTTACCGCCGAATATATTGTGGAGCTCTGGGATGCTGCCAGTATGGCAAATGTTTAAATGTTTCATTCCCACATCCAACATAAAATTGGAAATCTTCTAATTCATCAGACCCATGTAAACTTTGGCCATTTAAAGTACACAATCTGTAAGCAAGGCAAACAGTTAATACTTATATACTTATAATACTAATATATCATAAACAGAACTGAATCCTTCTGATACGGGTAATGATATTACCAGCTTCACTAAATTCATCTTATATTCTATATTTCGACCTTCTATGGAGTGACTTCACTTATACAGCCATATACATCATATAGCTGCCATGTACACAAGTGAGAGGTACAGGTAGACATGAGAGGACTCAGAAGCATGCAGAAAAGCAACAAGTTTTTACATGAGAGGGGAAAAAAGCCCTAAAAGGGAGAAGTCCTCAGACAACACAATGATTAATGTTGATGCTCTGTGGCCTTTGAATAAATGTTTGCTTTTGGGAGAAAAAATACAAAAAAATAGAGAGATTCCATAGCATTAATTCATGACATTTAAAGTGGTGTCCAACTACATTAATTTCAGGGTAGATGCAACACAGTCTGATTTCTTGGATGCAGCCTTCGTGTGATTTTCCTGCTTCTTGGCAGGTGGTTGGACTGGATGGCCCACGAGGTCTCTTCTAATGCTATGATTCATTATGTTTAATAACTGAACCAAAATATGAGAAATCTTGAACTATTTCAATGTCTTCATCATTAAATTTAAAATTATATAAATCATCTGTGGTCATTTTTTTGTTTTCTTACTGTTCAGCTATAAAACTTTCTTCCTTGACTTTCCTCAAAAATTATGCCGTCCTGAGTCCCCCTTCGGGGGTTGAGAAGTGACAGGATATAAATACGGGAAAAAATAATAACAAAATTATTCCAAGCCTTTTGCTATTTTCTGTTAGTAGTATTGTTGGTGTAAACTAAGAATTAAAATTCAGCTGGTCTGTTATAATGAGCCTGATTGACTCAATTTCGACAATAGGTGACATTTTACAAGTGGCCTGTATTGCCTTGCTGAATTCTGCCATTTGTATCATGCTAAAAATGCTGTAACTGCAATATCCTGTGCCCAGAGGCACCCATTTGATGTTAGGGCTACAATGCTAGACCCTGAGAACATTCTTGCAAACAATAAATAATCTATGTCTATATTCTGTGCAGGTCACATTGACAAGAATTACCATGTATGCATTAGAATTAGCACATATGCACTTTGTCTTTTCCATCAGAAGCTCCTTCAAATATAATGCTACTTCACATGATATGTTCAGTGTAAGAGCTAAATAGATATGGTGATAAAAATGCAGCCTTGCCCTACACACTTACCGATTAGAAACCATTCTCTTTTTCTGTATTTTGTCCAGATGATAGCCTCTTGTTTTGTGTACAGGATATACATCTGGAGAATCACATGCTGTGATACATCCATTTTTTAAAGAGCTGTCCAGAATTTTCAATGTTCTACATAACCAAAGGCTTTGCTCTAATCCAGTAGTTCTCAGCCTGTGGGTCCCCAGATATTTTGGCCTTCAACAACCAGAAATCCTAACAGCTGGTAAACTGTCTGGGATTTCTGGGAGTTGTAGGTCAAAACACCTGGGGACCCACAGGTTGAGAACCACTGCTCTAATCCATAAAACACCTGTCATTTTTCTTTGGTAAATTGCATTGTCCAAGATATGCTCGTAATATGATCTCTAGTGCCTATACTTTCCTGAACCCAGCTTGGATATCCATAAACAGCTTTGCTCTAGAACGTTGAAGTTAACCCAAAGGCCCTAAGTGTTCTAAGGTATTGGAATATATATTGAGCATTCCCACTATGTGAGTCATGGCTTTATTTTCCATAATTGTTGAAACAATTCTCTCTCTGGAGCTCTCTTTGGTATATCATTTGTTCCTGGTAATTTATTTCTCCCAAGTGCTTTGAGCACAGCTTCTAATTCACGTCCCAAAATTGTTAATTCTAGTTAAAGTAACCTACACAATTACAACCTTATCACATCAAAACAAAACAAAACCAAAAGAGAAATGGCCATTTTTTGCTCAAGTGCACTGATGTTTCATTACATACATATACACACAAGTAAAATATTAAGACCAATTTAATCAGCACAGCTTTTCAAGAAAGAGTAAAAAAAAGTAAAACAGAAAATACACTCTGTTTTAGTAGCTGTATTTCATTACAAGCTACACAGCTTACCTCTGAATACCTCCAGAGCGAGGCAATACTTTTTCATTTATCAGGCAAAGGACACTATTCCAACTTTTCAATGTAAACTTGGGTATGAGAATTTTCATAGGTGGTATTAACATCTCTCCGTTTGTGAAAACACTGCATTAAGAAGACACACACAAAAAGTGTGTAGAAAATGTTATTTCAAAATATACATTTTAGGAATACCACAAGTTAGGCTTTATCAGTAGATTTTAAATCTTAACTACCATATATACTCGAGTATAAGCCGACCCGAATATAAGCCAAGGCACCTAATTTTACCACAAAAAACTGGGAAAATGTATTGACTCGAGTATAAGCCAAGGGTGGGAAATGGAGCCACTAATGGTAAATTTCAAAATAAAAATAGATACCAATAAAATTACATTAATTGAGGCATCAGGAGGTGAAATGTTTTTGAATGTTTACATAAAATTGTAATTTGAGATAAGACTGCCCAACTCTCTTTAAATCATTATTCTAACCTTCTTCAATGTAAATGTGCTTATAGATCCTTCAAACAGTAAGAAAGAGAGTAAAATAATAAACATAATAATAATAGAGTAAAATCATGGAAATGCAATAATAACACTAATAATGGAGTAAAATAAATGCAATAATAATAATAAAGTAAAATAATAAATGTAATAATAATAGGGTAAAATACTGTAAATGTAATAATAATAAATAGAGTAAAATAATACATGAAATAAAAATAATACTAATAACAGAGTAAAATAATAAATAACCTTGACTCGAGTATAAACCGAGTGGAGATTTTTCAGCCTAAAAAAGGGGCTGAAAAACTAGGCTTATACTCGAGTATATACAGTATGTTTTAATGTGCATTTTAACCCTAATTTTAAATTTAACTTAAATGTATCTGTCTATTGTTTAAAGGCATCAAATAGCTGCCATATGTAAAGCCACCTTGAGTCCCCTTTGGGGTAGAGAAAGGGTGGATATAAATACAGTAAATAAATAAATTAATGTATAATAAAATATTTAAACTCTTCAGATAATGTAGTATATTTGACCATGTTTCTACATAAATAGTAGGGGAGGCAGAAGTGAAATATGTCCAGTTGGAGAACCCAACAAAGATATAGGCTCTGAAAATTCAATTACTCTCTCTCTATACCAACCAACAATGTCCTCGGCAATTCCCAGAGGAAATAAAATACAATCCTTTTACAGAGATAATAGAATCAATTGATTTCTCCATGGAAGCCCTGATTAGAAAATGGTTCTTCCTTTGCCTGCAAAGATACATGGAAGCACTTTGAGACTATCTGGAGTCCCAAGTATACTGCCCTGGAAGTTAAGTCAAAATGAAATCACTTACTTCTGAGTGAATATAATTAGGACTGGGCTGAAAAAGTCGCTTACTCAGAGAAACAAAAGTTGGAACAGATCAGAAACTAACATTACATCTGTTTAAATGCATATCTATCTATCTATATTCCAGAATGGCTATTCCAAATTTCTGCACACACCTCACAACTACATTTTCACCTTCAGGTGTTTGGGGGGAGAAAGAGAGGGAATATATGTATGCTTCCTCCAGTAGAAATTTTGTACTCAAAAGAGCAGGCAGCACAAGAAATTAAGCAATACAGCCATATGTATTTTAGTCTCAAAATGAGAAATTAAGCTTCCTGACAGAAATGTGAACAAGACTGGTGATCTTCTGTAAGGTGGAAGTGAATATCAGTACAATAATGTATGCAATTTTAGAAGTTCAGTCTATGTAAAGTTGACATTAGCACGACTCCTATTTTCAAGTCTAAGAACACACCTACTTTGGAAGGTTAATTCTGAACATATGCGCAACTAGGAAGGACGGGATTGAGGGAGACTCTCCTTCTTTCTGATTCTGTGGGTGTCACTTTCTGTCCTCAGCAGACAGCAGGTAGCTCCATAGACAGCAAGGAGGGGCAGTGATGACACACAGGAAAAGGATGGTGGTGGCAGTGTGTGTATGGATAACAGATATGGGAGAAATTGACCTGATCTACAAAGCCTGCAAATACTCTGGAGTTTCCTGCAAACTCCAACGAATCCTCTGGCTTTGCTTACAATGAAGTAAAGTCGGGTTAAGTAAGGGGAAAAAACCTCTGTATACTTATAAGAAGTCACTGTGCATAAGGAAGTCTGCCCAAAACTGGATTTGGGATGAGTATGATTTGTTTGTTTCTTTGCTCAGGTAGACAAGTTCCTAATCTATCTCTACAGAAGTATCTCAATAAAACTATTTGCAACAACAGGGGATTGTTACTTTCTCTCCATACCAACCAACTATAAGTGTAACATTAGCTAGTAAAATATTCAAATAGCATCCTTCATGCAGTGACACAATGAAATGTACAGCATACACACCAGTTACCAAAATATATTGTACAATCCGCTTTCAAGAATTCACATCTGACTGCTTCATTAAGCATAATTTTTGAGAAAAGATATTGTTTTCAAAGGAATTTGGGGCCATCTAGTGGAATTCTCAGTACATGGAGACAAAATGTGGATTATGTATTGAAATAAATGCCAATAATTACTTTGAAGAGTGCAAGAATGGTTCCTATTGTGCTTTCAAGTGAAGGACACTGCAAACTAGTTTCAAGTAGCTTCAACAGGAGGCAATGCTATCAGCCATTGTCTCCATATACAAGCATGCACACACATTTCAGAAAATCTCTATAACATGTTTCAATAAAATCAAATCAAGGCAGTAGTCCTATACACAAGTAGTTCAGTGCTGCAAATACAAAAATTCATGTACATTTTGAATAAAAGTTTCCTTATTATTATTCAGTAGAAAGCACCACTTGACCATGCTATCAGTTAAGCAGAATCACTATTATCTTTGTGGGTGCTTCCAGACAACACATTCAATCTGTGCCAGGTTTCCTACTGGGTAACTACTGGGATGGCATGGGACCATCCAAAAAGAAGCCCCTAAAATGTAAAACAACTTACCTGCTGGCCATTAAGGTACTGCTGGAGTCTTCCTGACACATCGAAATGACATGCCAGGATGCAACATTTCTATGTGCCAGGAGGAATCCAGCAGTACCTTAATGGAGGCGGGGCAAGTTGTTTTACATTTTAGGGACTTTTTTGCCGTCTCACACTTTTGGGCTCTAGGTGCCAGATGATCATGCAGACAATGCAGACTTACTCCTCAGATAATCTCAGAACTATCTGTGGGTGAGTCCCCACAAACCCAATACCCCATTAGACATGAGCCTTTCAGGAAGGCCCAGATCTAATGGGGTATCTAATTGATTCTGGCCAAAGCAGGGTTTACCCCTGTGCTGTTTGGATGCCTAAGGTAAACGTGAAACAGGACCTGAATGTTTGGACCTGTCTAGAAAGGCCCTGTAAATGGCAGGATATTGCTTTATAAAGGCATTAAAGACTTCCTCTGATGTGCTTTCCATACATGAGGCAAACTAACTTCTGTACTTGTTCATTTTTATCTTACCTTTCTCTACCTTTAGGATAATAAACAGTATTCCCTACTTCTCCATGCAAGGATCCTGAGATAGACTATACTGAGACAATTATCCAAAACTATCCAGTTACTTACATGGCTGAACAGACATTTAAATTCAGGTCCCTCCTGGTCTAACAGAGTATTTATTAAATTATTCTTATAATTTTCATTTTCATTTGGATGTAAATTACACCTCAAATGTATTAATAATTTACATGGATGCTAAATAAATTGAAGCACACACTTACTTAATACTTAGTGGCTTATTATAGACTGAATGCCATTTGGAAGGTACTTGTATATTACTGTGGACTACTGGTCGAATCTGCAAAAAAGTAAAAGAGAAACACAAAGATTACATAATGCAAATTGTTTACAGGATTTCATGCTAAAAGTTGACAGTTTATGAAGATATACATCAACTTCCATATAAAGATACACAGTCAGCGCGTACATATTGGATTCAGGGCTGCTCCAGGGCAAATATAAGACAGATTAAACTGCCTGGCATAGATGTGGTCATAGACAGCAGCCAACATACTTTCCTCTACAACTGACCCTAGCATATGCTAGCTATATGACCTCTCTTTACTTATGCACATTCAACTGAACCAATGGAAAATACATCTTATTCATCAAAGTCTTCTTTTAGCTTACACACCAAAAATTAAAAAAGAAATAAATATAAATAGCTTTACAGTGATTTGATTTTATCTTTTTCATTTATACAGTATTCCTTTAAAGCCCTAGACAGTTCAGGTTCAGGCTATTTGGCTGGCCACATCACTTTGTACGAGCCTGCCCGGGCTCTGAGATCTTCAGGAGAGGCCCTTCTCTTGGTCCCACCTCCATCTCAAGTGCGGTTGGTGGGAACAAAAGAGCGGGTCTTCTCTCTCAGTGACTGCCCCTCAACTCTGGAACTCCCTTCTTCCCAGGGAAACCAGAATGCCCCCCTCTCTGCTATCCTTCCAGTGGTAGGCTAAAACCTTTTTTATTCAGAAAGGCTTTTAAAGATGATGGTGTTTAAAATCTAGTCAGGGATACTTTAGTTTTATATGCTTTTATGATTTTAACCATAGGAGCCCCCAGGTAGCACAGTGGGTTAAATTGCTGAGCTGCTGAACCTGCTGACCAAAAGGTCAGCAGTTCAAATCCAGGGATGTAGGCAGAACTCCCGCTGTTAGTCCCAGCTTCTGCCAATTTAGCAGTTCAAAAACATGCAAATGTGAATAGATCAATAGGCACCGCTCCAGTGGACAACGCCAGCTCTTTGGCTTAGAAAAGGAGATGAGCCCCACCACCACCACAGAGTCAGACGCGACTAGATTTAATGTCAGAGGACACGATCGCCCCAGTATGCCCTCTCTCATTACGCAGAGTCAACTCAGCACCTTGGTTCTCCAAGGAGCCGAGGCTGATGAAGCAGATAAGACAGAAGCTAGAGTGCTACTGGAGGAAATCTCAGAGCGGGCCCGATCGAACACAGGCTAGAGCCTCTATTACTGCCTATACCGCGGCGTTGAAGTCAGCCAGAAAGACTTTCTCGACTGCCCGCATTGCATCTGCAAGCAAAAGACCAGCAGAGTTGTTCAGGGTGGTTGGGGAGCTCCTTCACCCACCTGGGGGGGGAGGAGATTCCTGACCATCTGACCTCCCAATGTAGCAAGTTTGCTCATCATATTGTAGATCAAGTCGTTCGAATTCGCTCGGACTTAGATGCCAGTTTGGATGCAGTTCCAGGGGAGATGACCGGGGCATCTGTTTGTCCGGTGTTGTGACATTCATTTCAGCTTGTTCAGCCTGATGGCATGGACAAGACCCTTGGAGCAGTGAGGGTGACCACATCGGCTTTAGATCCTTGTCCTTCCTGGCTCCTAAAATCAGCCAGCACGGGCTTTGCCGAGTGGTATGAGAGGATTATAAATGCCTCTCTGAGTCAAGGACATATACCATCCTGTTTGAAACAGGATATAGTGAAACCTGTCCTGAAGAAGGCTTCTCTTGACTCAGCAGTTTTGAATAACTACCGGCCAATCTCAAACATTCCATTCTTGGGCAAGGTTCTGGAGTGGGTGGTCGCTACTCAGCTCCAGGGATTCTTGGACGATACTGATTTTCTGGACCCATTTCAATCAGGTTTCAGGCCTGGTCACGGTACCGAGACGGCTTTGGTCACCTAGGTGGATGATCTCCACAGAGAACTTGACAGGGGGAGTGTGTCCTTGCTGGTTCTCTTGGAGATCTCAGCGGCTTTCGATACCATCGACCATGGTATCCTTCTGGGTCGACTCTCGGGAATGGGTCTTGGGGGCAATGTACTCCAGTGGCTCCGTTCCTTCCTTGAGGGCTGTACTCAGTCAGTGAAGCTGGGGGATACCTGCTCGCACCCTGGCCATTGACCTGTGGGGTCCCGCAAGGTTCCATTCTCTCCCCCATGCTTTTCAACATCTACATGAAACCACTGGGCGAGATCGTCCGGAGTTTTGGAGTCCGGTGCCATCTCTATGCGGATGACACTCAACTCTATTACTCTTTTCCACTAGACTCCAAGGAAGCCCCTCGAGTCCTTGACCCGTGCCTGGTAGCTGTGATGGGCTGGTTAAGGGCTAACAAGCTGAAGCTTAATCCTGACAAAACAGAGGTCCTCCTGGCCAGTTGTGGGACTGATCGAGGCATAGGGTGGCTATTGTGCTCGATGGGGTCGCACTCCCCCTGAGGACACAGGTCCACAGCTTGGGGATCCTTCTGGACTCTGCTCTGACACTTGATGCTCAGGTGTCATTGGTGGCTGGGAGGGCCTTTGCACAATTAAAACTCATGTGCCAGCTGCGCCCGTACCTCATAAAATCTGATCTGGCCATGATAGTCACCTCTAGGTTGGATTACTGCAATGTGCTCTACGTGGGGTTGCCCTTGAAGATGGCCCAGAAACTACAGTTGGTTCAAAGATCATCAGCCAGATTACTCATGGAAGCTGGTTACAGATAGTGGTCAACCCTCCTGTTTAAACAGCTCCACTGGCTCCCAATAAGTTTCCGGTCCCAATTCAAAGTGCAGGTCATTACCTATAAAGACCTAAACAGTTCGGAACCTGCTTATCTTCACAATCGCCTCTTTCCTTATGAAGCAGTGTGTACCTTGAGATCATCTGGGGAGGCACTGCACTCTCTCCCCCCACCATCCCAAGCGCGGTTGATGGGAACGAGAGAGAGAGCCTTCTCGGTGGTGGCCCCTTGGCTCTGGAACTCCCTTCCTAGGGAGATCAGACAGGCTTCCACTTTGTCCTCTAAAAACCTGGATGTTCCAGTGTGCCTTCGATTAAGCAGCTCACCAGTAATTTTTCCTGTCCCCATTGAGTATAGCACTTTCTTCTGGCCCTCATATGATCTACCTAAACATGTTTTATGATAGTATTTCCCGCCAAATCTACTGGTATGTCGCACTTTTCTGGTGGTCCTGTAAAATGTATTGCACGCATTGAATTTGTACCTCAGCTAATTTTCTTTGCAGCCATATTCTCTTATGTTGTGTATTATGTTGTATTGCTTTTAGCTGATGTTTTAATCTGTAAGTGTTTTCTTCTGTGTTTTAATTGTCTTTTGGGCTTGTCCCTTGTAAGCTGCCCTGAGTCCCTAAGAGGAGATGGTTGACGGGGTATAAAAATAAAGTTATTGTTGTTATTATTATTATTGTAATGCTTTTTTATTATGAGCCACTTTGAGTCTTCGTATGGAGAGAAAAAGCGGGATATAAATAAACAACAACATCATAATTAAAAAGTAGGATACAAATGACCTAATATATAACAGCTGAAAATCAATCATACATTTAGTATGTGTAAACACAGCTAAAACAGAAAATAATGACATTTCAACCTTATCTTGCACTTGTAGTTTTAAATTAGCTTGGCACATGTTGATAAACCTTAGCTTCCTTCTGTCCATTATCTTATATACTCATGCACTGTATTGTAGCACAGCAGTTCTCGTTTGTGCCTGGAGGGCAGGGGACAGGGCCTGGGGTCCCATTAGCATTAGAACCGGCTGTGCTAGAACTGGATTCTGAGGATGAGCTAGATGACTGGGGCGAAGGGCAGCTTTCCCCGCAAGAGCCTCTTTCACCTACAGAGAGCTTGGCCTGGGAAGAAATGTGTTTTGGTCCAAGGGATGATTCAGATCACCAGGTGCAGTCTGATAGTGAGGCAGGGAGTTATGAACACCCGGGAGGGAGATCTTCCCAGGAGCCCCTGGAGGAAGATATGGAACAAAGCGCATGGGAAATGGCTAGGGAGGAAAGCTCTCAGAGAGATAGCAACACAGCTGCCGAAAGACAAGGTCGAACCTTTGATAGGAGACGGAGCATTGAGGCTAGTAGGAGGGATTGGTCCCGAGCCCTAGATCGGCCGAGGTCCGTCAGCAGAGATTGGAGACGAAGAAGCCTAGAGCGTCGAGGACCTCGGCCGAAGGATTAAGTATAGGATCCGTGGGAACGAATCCTCAGTTCTCCGGCCACGTCTTTCCTGAATAGGCGTGAAGCGGAGTGGGACCACAAGCTAAGCCGTGGTCATCAAGTCTTGCCTTGCATTTGCCTTGCCTTGTTCCTTGATCCGCATTGGATTGCGGAGCCCTGCCTTGTTTCCTGAGCCGCATTGGATTGCGGAGCCTTGCCAAGCTTTTAGTCTATTTGCTACGTTACTTTGGACAATCTTGCTTTCTACCTTTTGGACATTTACTTATTATTGGACTATATATTCTTTGGAACTGTTTTTATACTCAATAAAGTAGTTAGCCTTCAGTGTGGCTCTGTGTGTGTGATTAAGGGGCCCGCCAAGTCCGTGCATTGTGACATGTATAAGCCTAAAAAATTTAGAAAAATAATCGATCCTTAAAAAAAACTGGATTGACTTACACATGGGTCAGTGTCAATACTGTATCTTAATTCTTATGTTTAAAAATAACCACCCTCTTATGGAGTAGAATGTTGAAATGCAAGAACTCATCCTGAGAGAACCTAAAAGAAGGACCAACCCCTTTACTTCCTACCATGGCACCACTTCTACCCATTTTAAATGTGAAGGTGGCGAAATGGCAGTAATAGCCAGGAGCAGCTGAGCCCCTAGTGCTTTTCTCTCTTTGTGAAATGACCCTCAACTTATCAAAATCCTTAATTTTGGCTCTGAAACCTGTCCTCAATTTATACATGAGGTCAGCTTATAGATGAGTACACATACTAGTAAAAATGACACAGGTGAAATACTCACCACTTCATCCATCTTCTTTCTTTGAGGTTTCTTTGCTCCTATATTAAAATAACTGAAGAAAAAAAATGACTAGATTTTTTCAAAGTATTCAAAAGTATACACATTCAATTCAATTGTTTTCATTTAATACAACATCTCCAGTGGTTTCCTGTTTTACAGGGGCCTTTACAGATTCAACTACTCCGGGGGGGGGGGGAATCAGAAAGCCCCACAGATATTTTTGGACTGCAACTCCCAGCATTCCTCACTAACAATTATTATTATTATTATTATTAATTTCAGCTTGGTAGACCGCTCACTCCGAAGCTCAGAGCGGTTTACAACAATAAAATACCAATAAAAACACATAACAACATTAAAACAGTGTTAAAACCAATTCCACCCCCCCCCCCCCCCCCCAATAAACTGTAACAGGACAGTAGTGATGTAGCGGCAGTGACGCGGCGGGTGGCAGGTTATGGCGGGCACCGGTCAGAGCCGAATGCCAGTCTAAACAGCCAGGTCTTAACAGCCTTACGAAATGTCATCAAGTCCCGCAGGGCTCGTCTCTTCAGGCAACGAGTTCCATAGTGTTGGCGCGGCCACTGCGAATTATGCATGACTCCCTTCCCTCTGCTTAACAATGAGTGAAATGTAAGGCCTCACTATATGACTGTAGTGGATGCTCCTTATTTGGAGGCTTTTAAACAGGCTGTATGGCCATCTGTTGGGTGCTTTGAATGTAATTTCCTGCTTCTTGGCAGGGGTTGGACTGGATGGCCCATGAGGTCTCTTCCAACTCTAGGATTCTATGATACTGTGACTCCTGTCCCTGAGCTACAATAGTTCAAAGCAATCCCAGAATAGATTTGTATTCGATCTGCACCATCAAAAACTGGCATACCTCGGTTAAAAATACCTCTGACAAAGAAATCACCAATTATAACACACATGCAACTGTGATGGGAATAGAGGACCACCCTGCCACCAGCAAGTGGGAAATATGGACAGATATCCTAATTCTCATTGTCATTGACTCGCTGATCATTGGCCTCCAGCCAAAACAACTCCCTTGTTTCAGTGTAGCTACTGTCTAATAAAGAAAGTTTTGGATACATTTATAATTATGGCAACAGGCATGATTGCAACAACCTTGTTTTAGTTCATAGAGAGCACCTACAGATCCATAACCCTAGGTATTTATTTATTTATTTATTTATACTTCAAACTTATATACTGCCACCAGCAAACAAATGATATTCAATGGTATTTCTTTTGTATATTAACTACTAGTGGAAATATACAACTTTGTATAGCTTAGAATAGTACTTAGCATGATATGATAAATGTGTCTTTTCAAATTCCCTTGTCTTGCTAAGTGAAAATGTTAATCGCTTGGTACACGACAAATAGCATTGCCTTTTAATTACCGTATTTTTCGCACCATAAGGCGCACCTGATGATAAGACGCACCTTGATTTTTGAGGGACAAAATTGGAAAAAAAAATTGGGGGCTGGCTACACTAACATGGAGGGGGGGAGGCGCTGGAGCAGAGGGGGGGCCGCGATGTACTTACGCTATATTCGCGCCCCCTCCGGCGGCTCCCGGCGGCTCCTGCCCATGCCCATTCTCTCGCCGCCGTGTCGCTGCATCCAGCCGGCGGCGCGGAGGAACGGGGGCGGAAGACGGGACTCGTGGGGCGGCCTCGCCACTCACGAACCCGAGGAGGAGGGGGGAGGCCACGAGGGCGGCCCCCACGGCGACGCAGCGGCAGCCGTAGCAGCAGCTGCAGCAGCAGCAGCAGCGGAAGCGCCTCTGCCGAGGAGGAAGGGGAGGAGGCCGCGCGCTGTAAGAACGCCCGAAAGAGAGGCCGCAGGGAGGGAGGGAAGGAGGAAGAGTTCCCTCCCTCCCTCCGGCCTCTCTTTAGGGCCTCCTTACAGCGCGTCGCCTCCTCCTCCTTCCTCTCGGCACAGGCGCGACGAACTGACGTCAGTTCGTCGCGCCTCTGACGAGGAGGAAGCCCTCGCCGGCTGTGCGCTAAGAACGCTGTAAGCGCGCAGCCGGCAAGGGCTTCCCCCTCGTCAGAGGCGCCGATGAACTGCGCGCTACAGCGTTCTTAGCGCACAGCCGGCGAGGGGCTTCCTCCTCATCAGAGCGCGACAAACTGACGTCAGTTCGTCGCGCCTCTGACGAGGGAAGCCTCGCCCGGCTGCGCCAGCGTTCTTAGCGCACAGCCGGCGAGGGCTTCCTCCTCATCAGAGGCGCGACGAACTGACGTCAGTTCGTCGCGCCTCTGACGAGGGGAAGCCCTCGCCGGCTGCGCGCTAAAAGCGTTCTTAGCGCACAGCCGGCGAGGGCTTCCTCCTCGTCAGAGGCGCGACGAACTGGCGTCAGTTCGTCGCGCCTCTGACGAGGGGGCCCTCATTATATTAGGCGCTTACAGCGTCAAGCGCACAAATCCAGAGGGCTTCCTCCTCGTCAGAGGCGCGACTAACTGACGTCAGTTCTTCGCGCCTCTGAGTTGGGTCCTCTCCGGCCCGCGCTACAGCTTCTTAGCGCACAGCCGGCGAGGGCTTCCCCCCTCGTCAGAGGCGCGACGAACTGACGTCAGTTCGTCGCGCCTGTGCCGGAGGAATAGGCGGCCGCGCTGTAAAAGGCCCTAAAGAGAGGCCGGAGGGGAGGGAGGAACTCTTCCTCCTTCCCTCCCTCCCCTGCGGCCTCTCTTTCGGGCGTTCTTACAGCGCGGCCTCCTCCCCTTCCTCCTCGGCAGAGGCGCTTCCGCTGCTGCTGCTGCTGCGGCTGCTGCTACGGCTGCCGCTGCGTCGCCGTGGGGGCCGCCCTCGTGGCCTCCCCCCTCCTCCTCGGGTTCGTGAGTGGCGAGGCCGCCCCACGAGTCCCGTCTTCCGCCCCCGTTCCTCCGCGCCGCCGGCTGGATGCAGCGACACGGCGGCGAGAGAATGGGCATGGGCAGGAGCCGCCGGGAGCCGCCGGAGGGGGTGCGAATATAGCGTAAGTACATCGCGGGGCCCCCCTCTGCTCCAGCGCCTACCCCCCCTCCATGTTAGTGTATTCGCTCCATAAGACGCAGCTAATTTTTCTTCCTACTTTGGGAGGAAAAAAACTGCGTCTTATGGTCCGAAAAATACGGTACACATCTAAAGCAACTCTCTTTAAAGAATGGGTTGACACTAAAGGAATCACATTTTTTCTGCTTTAAGGAACGCATAAGCCACTTTATGTATAAAATACAGGGTAGGAAACAAAGGGTGCACCTGTGTCAGGGCTGGGAGACTTGAGCTTGGGAGAAGTTCAGGTTCCCAGCCTGCCATGAGATTGCACCGACCTTTGCCCCAGTTATTTGGTGACCTTGGCTCCAGTTACATAGAGACTGTGCTGAGTCAGATGGGAGTGATGTAACTTCCAGGTGTGTGCGGGGCTGCGGAGGGAAGTGAGGTAAACTCCTCCGAGCCTGGACATTGGACAATTGGACTCATAACGCTGATTCATGGACCCATGAGGTCACATCCCTTCAGACTATGGGATATGCTGACTCACCCGGATATGGTGCAACCCTGCTTGGACATTGCATGGGCAACGGGAGGGGGCTTAGGGTATATAAGGTGTGTTTGGGTGGCGGGCCGGTGCTTTTGCTTCACATGCGTCGTACCTGCAATAAAATCGTGTTGGACCGTGCTTCAATCTACGCGTGATCCTTACCGAGCGTTGGAGAGTCGTTACAGAAGCAAAAGCCCCTTTTCAACTATCCCAGCAATGGAGAGGTTGGCTTGGAAAGAAGAAGAATATATTGATAGATGGGATTCGGCTCCTGAAGAAGTCCGGCGAACTATGGAGTGGGATTGGACCACTCTTGACCAAGTGGGGTTCCCGGATGAGCCCCAAGAGATGATGGCGTCGGGTGGTGCGGTTGCCCAGGAGGATGAGCTTCGAGAAGCGGAGCGACTGTGGGAAGCTCAGGTGAGCTCGGCAATGGCCCGTCGAAGGAGGGAGCAATACGGCTCCAGTCAGGCGGAAGTCCGGAGGGCCGGAGGGATCGGAGAAGCTGTTCCGAAGGACTGGTCAGCTCGGGCGGATCAGAAGTGTGTGGGACCAGGAAGACTGTGCGAAGGACAGGCCAGTTCAGGTGGACCTGGCGGAGTGTGGTAGTGAGACCACGGAACCTGCATCACTGTCAGAATTGGAAGTGGTGAAGTGTAAGTTGGAGGCCATGGAACAGACCATGAGGAGGATGTCTCGAGCCATGTCCCGAAGAGAGCCGATAGATTCGGTATGGAGTGCCCCGGGAGGAGGAGACTTCACTTATTATTCATGGATGGATGACGGAACGTCAGCTGAACGTCCTAGATCTCCTTTGGGAGTGAGGACCGTAGGTGGCCATCCAGAAGGAAGTCCGGTTCCGGTGAGGCGCCCGGTGCAACAGGCTGGAATGGGAAGAGGTGTTACACGGTTCGAGGTCCCTCAAGGGAGGGGAGTGCTGTCCCAGGAGTTCGGGGCCCGTATGAAGAAGGAACCATTACGGGTCGAGTTTGAAGGTGAAGCCTGCAAGGTAGCCTTTTTTGCTGCTGCGGTGCAAGATCATATGGAGGACTACGGTCATCTTTATCCCAGCGACAGCAGCCGAGTGCGGGCCATCGGAGCGGTGTTCAAAGGAAGGGCAGCTGAATGGTATGTCCAATGCCATGACCGACAGGACCCGTGTTTGAGATCCGTGAGGGCTTTTCTGCAGGTGATCCGAAATCGGTTTTGGGATCCGTTGGTGAGAATTAAGGCGAAGGAA
>JARBWK010000003.1:84385280-84484358 GCA_030556195.1 Anolis apletophallus
CTAGAAAGGCCCTGTAAATGGCAGGATATTGCTTTATAAAGGCATTAAAGACTTCCTCTGATGTGCTTTTCCATACATGAGGCAAACTAACTTCTGTACTTGTTCATTTTTATCTTACCTTTCTCTACCTTTAGGATAATAAACAGTATTCCTACTTCTCCATGCAAGGATCCTGAGATAGACTATACTGAGACAATTATCCAAAACTATCCAGTTACTTACATGGCTGAACAGACATTTAAATTCAGGTCCCTCCTGGTCTAACAGAGTATTTATTAAATTATTCTTATAGTTTTCATTTTCATTTGGATGTAAATTACACCTCAAATGTATTAATAATTTACATGGATGCTAAATAAATTGAAGCACACACTTACTTAATACTTAGTGGCTTATTATAGACTGAATGCCATTTGGAAGGTACTTGTATATTACTGTGGACTACTGGTCGAATCTGCAAAAAAGTAAAAGAGAAAACACAAAGATTACATAATGCAAATTGTTTACAGGATTTCATGCTAAAGTTGACAGTTTATGAAGATATACATCAACTTCCATATAAAGATACACAGTCAGCGCGTACATATTGGATTCAGGGCTGCTCCAGGGCAAATATAAGACAGATTAAACTGCCTGGCATAGATGTGGTCATAGACAGCAGCCAACATACTTTCCTCACAACTGACCCTAGCATATGCTAGCTATATGACCCTCTCTTTACTTATGCACATTCAACTGAACCAATGGAAATACATCTTATTCATCAAAGTCTTCTTTTAAAACACATCAAAAAATTAAAAAAGAAATAAATATAAATAGCTTTACAGTGATTTGATTTTATCTTTTTCATTTATACAGTATTCCTTTAAAGCCCTAGACAGTTCAGGTTCAGGCTATTTGGCTGGCCACATCACTTTGTACGAGCCTGCCCGGGCTCTGAGATCTTCAGGAGAGGCCCTTCTCTTGGTCCCACCTCCATCTCAAGTGCGGTTGGTGGGAACAAAGAGAGTCTTCTCTCTCAGTGGCTGCCCCTCAACTCTGGAACTCCTTCTTCCCAGGGAAACCAGAATGCCCCCCTCTCTGCTATCCTTCCAGTGGTAGGCTAAAACCTTTTTTATTCAGAAAGGCTTTTAAAGATGATGGTGTTTAAAATCTAGTCAGGGATACTTTAGTTTTATATGCTTTTATGATTTTAACCATAGGAGCCCCCAGGTAGCACAGTGGGTTAAATTGCTGAGCTGCTGAACCTGCTGACCAAAAGGTCAGCAGTTCAAATCCAGGGATGTAGGCAGAACTCCCGCTGTTAGTCAGCTTCTGCCAATTTAGCAGTTCAAAAACATGCAAATGTGAATAGATCAATAGGCACCGCTCCAGTGGACAACGCCAGCTCTTTGGCTTAGAAAAGGAGATGAGCCCCACCACCACCACAGAGTCAGACACGACTAGATTTAATGTCAGAGGACACGATCGCTCCAGTATGCCCTCTCTCACGCAGAGTCAACTCAGCACCTTGGTTCTCCAAGGCCGAGGCTGATGAAGCAGATAAGACAGAAGCTAGAGTGCTACTGGAGGAAATCTCGGGCGGGCCCGATCAAACACAGGCTAGGCCTCTATTACTGCCTATACATGCGGCGTTGAAGGCAGCCAGAAAGACTTTCTCGACTGCCCGCATTGCATCTGCAAGCAAAAGACCAGCAGAGTTGTTCAGGGTGGTTGGGGAGCTCCTTCACCCACCTGGGGGGGAGGAGATTCCTGACCATCTGACCTCCCAATGTAGCAAGTTTGCTCATCATATTGTAGATCAAGTCGTTCGAATTCGCTCGGACTTAGATGCCAGTTTGGATGCAGTTCCAGGGGAGATGACCGGGGCATCTGTTTGTCCGGTGTTGTGACATTCATTTCAGCTTGTTCAGCCTGATGGCATGGACAAGACCCTTGGAGCAGTGAGGGTGCCCACATCGGCTTTAGATCCTTGTCCTTCCTGGCTCCTAAAATCAGCCAGCACGGGCTTCGCCGAGTGGTATGAGAGGATTATAAATGCCTCTCTGAGTCAAGGACATATATCATCCTGTTTGAAACAGGATATAGTGAAACCTGTCCTGAAGAAGGCTTCTCTTGACTCAGCAGTTTTGAATAACTACCGGCCAATCTCAAACATTCCATTCTTGGGCAAGGTTCTGGAGTGGGTGGTCGCTACTCAGCTCCAGGGATTCTTGGACGATACTGATTTTCTGGACCCATTTCAGTCAGGTTTCAGGCCTGGTCACGGTACCGAGACGGCTTTGGTCACCTAGGTGGATGATCTCCACAGAGAACTTGACAGGGGGAGTGTGTCCTTGCTGGTTCTCTTGGAGATCTCAGCGGCTTTCGATACCATCGACCATGGTATCCTTCTGGAGTCGACTCTCGGGAATGGGTCTTGGGGGCAATGTACTCCAGTGGCTCCGTTCCTTCCTTGAGGGCTGTACTCAGTCAGTGAAGCTGGGGATACCTGCTCGCACCCTGGCCATTGACCTGTGGGGTCCATGAGGTTCCATTCTCTCCCCATGCTTTTCAACATCTACATGAAACCACTGGGCGATATCGTCGGAGTTTTGGAGTCCGGTGCCATCTCTATGCGGATGACACTCAACTCTATTACTCTTTTCCACTAGACTCCAAGGAAGCCCCTCGAGTCCTTGACCAGTGCCTGGTAGCTGTGATGGGCTGGTTAAGGGCTAACAAGCTGAAGCTTAATCCTGACAAAACAGAGGTCCTCCTGGCCAGTTGTGGGACTGATCGAGGCATAGGGTGGCTATTGTGCTCGATGGGGTCGCACTCCCCCTGAGGACACAGGTCCACAGCTTGGGGATCCTTCTGGACTCTGCTCTGACATGCTCAGGTGTCATTGGTGGCTGGGAGGGCCTTTGCACAATTAAAACTCATGTGCCAGCTGCGCCCGTACCTCATAAAATCTGATCTAGCCATGATAGTCACCTCTAGGTTGGATTACTGCAATGTGCTCTACGTGGGGTTGCCCTTGAAGATGGCCCAGAAACTACAGTTGGTTCAAAGATCATCAGCCAGATTACTCATGGGAGCTGGTTACAGAGAGTGGTCAACCCTCCTGTTTAAACAGCTCCACTGGCTCCCAATAAGTTTCCGGTCCCAATTCAAAGTGCAGGTCATTACCTATAAAGACCTAAACAGTTCGGAACCTGCTTATCTTCACAATCGCCTCTTTCCTTATGAAGCAGTGTGTACCTTGAGATCATCTGGGGGAGGCACTGCACTCTCTCCCCCACCATCCCAAGCGCGGTTGATGGGAGCGAGAGAGAGAGCCTTCTCGGTGGTGGCCCCTTGGCTCTGGAACTCCTTCCTAGGGAGATCAGACAGGCTTCCACTTTGTCCTCTAAAACCTGGATGTTCAGTGTGCCTTCGATTAAGCAGCTCACCAGTAATTTTTCCTGTCCCCATTGAGTATAGCACTTTCTTCTGGCCCTCATATGATCTACCTAAACATGTTTTATGATAGTATTTCCCGCCAAATCTACTGGTATGTCGCACTTTTCTGGTGCTCCTGTAAAATGTATTGCACGCATTGAATTTGTACCTCAGCTAATTTTCTTTGCAGCCATATTGCTCTTATGTTGTGTATTATGTTGTATTGCTTTTAGCTGATGTTTTAATCTGTAAGTGTTTTCTTCTGTGTTTTAATTGTCTTTTGGGCTTGTCCCTTGTAAGCTGCCCTGAGTCCCCAAGAGGAGATGGTTGACGGGGTATAAAATAAAGTTATTGTTGTTATTATTATTATTGTAATGCTTTTTTATTATGAGCCACTTTGAGTCTTCGTATGGAGAGAAAAAGCGGGATATAAATAAACAACAACACCATAATTAAAAAGTAGGATACAAATGACCTAATATATAACAGCTGAAAATCAATCATACATTTAGTATGTGTAAACACAGCTAAAACAGAAAATAATGACATTTCAACCTTATCTTGCACTTGTAGTTTTAAATTAGCTTGGCACATGTTGATAAACCTCTCACGATCACGGACTTAGCGGGCCCCTTAATCACACACACAGAGACGTACTGAAGGCTAACTACTTTATTGAGTATAAAAACAGTTCCAAAGAATATATAGTCCAATAATATGCAATTGTCCAAAAGGTAAAAAGCAAGATTGTCCAAAGTAATGTAGCAAATAGACTTGAAGCTTGGCAAGGCTCCGCAATCCAATGCGGTTCAAGAAACGAGGCAGGGCTCCGCAATCCAATGCGGATCAAGAACAAGGCAAGGCTAATACAAGGCAAGGCTTGATGACCACGGCTTAGCTTGTGGTCCCACTCCGCTTCACGCCTATTCAGGAAAGACGTGGCCGGAGAACTGAGGATGCGTTCCCACGGATCCTATACTTAATCCTTCGGCCGAGGTAGGCTTCTCCGTCTCCAATCTCTGCTCACGGACCTCGGTCGGTCTAGGACCCTAGACCAAGCCCTCCTGGTAGACTCAATGTCCCGTCTCCTATCGAAGGAGCGACCTTGCCTCTCAGCAGCTGTGTCGCTATCTTCCTGAGAACTTTCCTCCCTAACACTTTCCCACTCGGCCGTCCATGTTTTCACTTTCAAGCTCTTGGGAATTCCTCCCCCCCGGGGTGTTCAAAACTCCCGTCGCTGCTTCCCATCTCCACCTGGTGATCGGAATCTATGCTAGGCCCAAACATCATCTCATCCCATGCCAAGCTCTCTGCAGGCGAGCGAGGCCCATCCGAAGGGCCCTGTGCTTCACCCCAGTCATCTAGCTCATCCTCTGAATCCACATCTGCTGCTGCAGGCCCTAAAGCTAATGGAACCCCAGGACCTATTCCCTGCCCTCCAGGCACAAACGAGAACTGCTGTGCTACACTATCCCCCCCCCTCAGGGCCCCTCCGAGGCCGCCCTCGAGGTTTGGGTGTGTCAGGGTACTTGCGGTGAACACGAGCCACCAGATCCGGAGCAGGGACATCCCGAGCCGGGTCCATGAACGTTCTTCCGGGCCAACCCTTCCAGTCAAGCAAATACTCCAACTTCCGGTAGCGAATGCGAGCATCCAAGATGTCCTGGACCTCCAACTCCTCCTCGCCATCGCGCATCACAGGGGGGAGGAGGCGGCTGCGTCACGTCAGGCCGCACCCCGCTGGGCGGAACAACGAACGATGAAACACCCGGGTGGAGCTTCATGTCCGCTGGGAGTTGCAGTTTGAAGGACACAGGCCCCACCTTCTCCAAAACTTTGTAGGGACCCAAAAATCTCGCGTCGAGCTTGTGGCTGGGTCGCTGCGTGGGCAAATTCTTGGTGGACAGCCAAACGTTATCCCCCACGAGGATCTCAGGACCCTCCTGGCGCCGCCGATCAGCCATCCGCTTGTAGTCAGCTTTCGCCTGGTCAATTGGGTGCGTAGCAAGTCTTGGAGTGCAGTGAGCTTTCGAAGCCAATCCTTAGCCTCGAAACGTCCCCAGACGGGTCCACCGGCGGGTAGAACCGAGGGTGGTGTCCATAGTTAGCAAAGAAAGGAGTCTCTTTGATGGATTCCTGCGTCGCATTGTTGTAATCAAACTCTGCCAAAGACAACAAGGACGCCCAGTTGTTTTGCTGATAGTTGACATAACAGCGCAAGTACTGATCAAGGTGGCATTAACCCTTTAGGGTTGCGAATAGGTCTGCGGTTGATGTGCCGTGGACATCCGCTCTTCGTTCCCCTGCGACTTCTGGACAGACTTCCAGTACTGGGAAGTGAATTGGGTGCCCGGTCCGTCACCAAGCTCTGTGGAAGTCCATGCAGCCGGAACACATGTTGCACAAACATATCAGCAGTCTCCTTGGCAGTAGGCACCCCCACACAGGGGATGAAGTGTCCCATCTTGGTGAAACAGTCCACCACGACCAGTATCGTGGTGAAGCCCTTGGACTTGGGGAGGTCGGTGATGAAATCAGCCGAAATCATCTTCCAGGGAGCAGAGGGGGTTGGGAGCGGCTGGAGCAAACCGGCCGGCTTGCCCCCCTGGTTCTTAGCCCGCTGGCACACAGGGCAAGATCCCACATAGTCCTCCACATCCCTCCGCACTTTAAGCCACCAGAAGTCCCGTAGGACCAGTTGCAGAGTCTTGAAAAACCCAAAATGGCGTGCGGCCCGGCTATCGTGGCAAAGCTTGAGAATGTCCTCCCGCTCGGGCCCAGGGGAAACATAGACCGAGTCCCGGTGGTAGAGCACCCCGTTCTTTACCTGGAAAGGGGCTTGGGGCCCCTTGGTCAGCTGCTCTTGCACCCACGGGTCGGTCCGCTGGCGAGCGGAGACACGAACACTCAACGGTCTCTTATCTCCAGGGGTCGGCGGGGCCGCTGGAGGATGAACAGGGAGCGCCCGAGCAGCCGCAAAGTTCTCCGCTTTGAGCAACCTGGCCTCCGACGGCCCGGCCCCATCACGAACGTACTCCGGCTTTCGGGACAACGCATCGGCTTGCTTGGTCTGCTTGGGGTCACATAGTGAATGCGGAAATTGAATCGCTCAAAGAACAGGGACCATCTCTGTTGCCTCTGGTTCAATTTGCGCTGGGTCTTCAAGTGCTCCAAATTCCGGTGGTCGGTGTGAACCTCCACCGGGAACTTGGCCCCTTCAAGCAGGTGTCTCCAGACTTCAAACGCCACCTTGATGGCCAAAAGTTCCTTCTCCCAAATGGTATAGTTCTTTTCCGGAGCCGTCAGCTGCCGGGAATAGTAGGCACAGGGCAACAAGTCCGTCCCCTGAGGCTGTAGCAAGATCGCTCCCACCGCCACATCCGGCGCATCGGCCTGGACGATGAAAGGGGTGCGGGGTTGAGAGTGCTGCAGAAGCGGCTGAGTGGTGAACAGCTGCTTTAACTTACGGAACCCTACATCTGCCTCCGGGTCCACCGGAAGGCACCTTTCCCCGCAAACACTGGGTGATAGGATCAGCCCACTTGGCAAAGTCAGGAATGAACTTTCTGTAGTAGTTGGCAAAGCCCAGGAATCGCTGAATGTCTTTTTTTGCTGGTCGGGGCCGCCCAGTCAACCACGGCTTGGACCTTGGTGTCATCCATGGCAATGCCCGTAGGAGAGATCGGTAGCCCAGAAAGTCCACCTCCCGCAGGTCAAAGCACATTTCTCCAGCTTAGCATAGAGCCCGTGAGCTCTGAGTCTCTGGAGCACCTCCTTGACATGGCGGTCATGGGTCGCCTGATCTGGAGAAAAATGAGCAGGTCGTCTAGGTAGACCGCCAAATAGCGGTCCAGCAGGTCTCGGAAAATGTCATTCATGAAATGTTGGAAACAGGCTGGGCGTTGCACAAACCGAATCCCATCACCAGGTATTCGAAACTGCCCCACTTGGTTTGGAAGGCCGTCTTCCATTCATCACCCTGGCGAATCCGGACAAGGTTGTAAGCCCCCCTCAGGTCCAGTTTAGTGAACACCTTGGCTCCCCGCATCCGCTCCAAGAGCTCGGGGATCAAGGGCAGGGGGTAGCGGTTCCGGATTGTGATCTTGTTGAGTTCCCTATAGTCATTGCAAAGCCGCAACTCCCCGATTTCTTCTTGACGAACAGAATCGGTGCCCGGCCGGGGACTGGGAGGGCCGACTGACCCCCGTCCGCAGGTTCTCTTCCAGGAAATCTCGGAGAGCCTGTTGCTCTAGTTCCGAGAGAGGGTAGAGTCTCCCCCGCGGGATTGGGGCTCCCGGCTGCAATTCAATGGCACAGTCATAGGGCCGGTGCGGAGGCAAGCGTTCCGCCTCCTTCTCACTGAAGACATCCCAAAATCCGGCATACTTCTTGGGCAGGGTGGCCACATTCTCCACTTCTTGAGCCTGGCACGCCCGGGCCATCATGCAGTGGCCCTGGCAATGGTCAGAAGAAAAATTAGCTGTCTCTTGGCCCAGGAGATCTGGGGGTCATGGAGCGCGAGCCACACAATGCCCAGGACAATGGGGAAATCAGGGAGCTTGGTTACAAGAAAAGAAATGTCCTCTTTATGGGAGCTAGTCCACATCCTGGTAGGGGCTGTATATTGAGTCACAGCCCCCGTTTTCAAAACTCTCCCATCGATAGTCTGGACCCCCTTGGGCTCTTGGAGATCAATAAATTTTAATCCAGCAGACTTGGCATAGTCTGCATCGATGAAGTTGTTGGTGGCCCCCGAGTCTATCATGGCATGGACCATCATCGGCCCCTTCTCGGGCGACCACAGGCTGACCATTACAAGGAACAATTGTCCAGTCTTGGGTTCAGGGGGGAGGTTAGCGACGTCGGCCGAGTGAGCGAACCCTCTTACACCCGGCCGGCCCCGTCCCCCGTCGCCTGAAGGGCCTCTTCGGGCTCTGGGGCCCCTCAAGAGGCGGCAGAGGCCCGAGGTGTCTTTCCACGCGGTTTCTGGGGGCACGCCTTTGAAAAATGTCCAGCCCCCCCCCCCGCAGTACCAGCATAAGTTAAGACGCTGACGCCGTGCCTTCTCCGCCTGGTCCACTTTGGGCCGTACTGTCCCCAACTGCATGGGCTCCGGGTCGTCAGGGCCAGCTGGCGTCGGCAATTGCCGGGGTTGGAACTGCCCGGCCCCCTTTTCCTTCCTGGCCACCGGTTTCTCCAGCGGGGCTTTGTCCCACCGCCTCCTGGTCTGCAGTCCAGCTTCCACACGAAGGCTCAGGGCAATGGCGGCCTCAAGATCATCAGGCCGAGGATGTTTTAACATCTCCTGTTGCATTTCCGCAGTCCGCCCTGCAGGATAGTGATAACGCAACGCCGCTACCGTCCACGGTACCTGGGCCGCCAGGCCTCGCGGGAAATATACTGGGACAGGGATAGATCCTTGATCGTCAGCCGGGCCAAATCTCTCTCAGCCAGCTCGTCATTCACGGGAGACCCCCATGTCGCCCGGATCGCAGCAGGAAAGCCTGCAGCGTGTTGGTATGGGGACTGGGCCCGGATCAACGCGTGGCCCACGTTGCTGCGGTCCCTTCCATCAGGTTGTAAATAAACACCACCTTGGCTCGATCAGTGGCGAACTCGTTGGGGCGCTGCTCCAGGTATAGTTCCACTTGGCAAACAAAGACCTCCACCTGAGCCGGGTTGCCATTGAAACGGGCCGGTGGGCTCACCCCCGGGTGCCGTCCGGCCCGGGTACGTAGCTCTCCCAATTCCTGCTGCATCGCTTGCACTTGTGCATCCGACAAGTTAGCCATGGCGACCACTGTCGTGGAGCGCTTCTTGCGGCGTCCCGAGCGGCGTCCCCTTACTCCTTCGGCCGAGGTCCACGACGCTCTAGGCTTCTCCGTCTCCAATCTCTGCTCACGGACCTCGGTCGGTCTAGGACCCTAGACCAAGCCCTCCTGGTAGACTCAATGTCCCGTCTCCTATCGAAGGAGCGACCTTGCCTCTCAGCAGCTGTGTCGCTATCTTCCTGAGAACTTTCCTCCCCCTAACGCTTTCCCACTCGGCCGTCCATGTTTTCACTTTCAAGCTCTTGGGAATTCCTCCCCGGGGTGTTCATAACTCCCTTAAGCTGCTTCCCATCTCCACCTGGTGATCGGAATCTATGCTAGGCCCAAACATCATCTCATCCCATGCCAAGCTCTCTGCAGGCGAACGAGGCCCATCTGAAGGGCCCTGTGCTTCACCCCAGTCATCTAGCTCATCCTCTGAATCCACATCTGCTGCTGCAGGCCCTAAAGCTAATGGAACCCCAGGACCTATTCCCTGCCCTCCAGGCACAAACGAGAACTGCTGTGCTACAAAACCTTAGCTTCCTTCTGTCCATTATCTTATATACTCATGTACTGTATAAGCCTAAAAAATTTAGAAAAATAATCGATCCTTTAAAAAAACTGGATTGAGTTACACATGGGTCAGTGTCAATACTGTATCTTAATTCTTATGTTTAAAAATAACCACCCTCTTATGGAGTAGAATGTTGAAATGCAAGAACTCATCCTGAGAGAACCTAAAAGAAGGACCAACCCCCTTTACTTTCTACCATGGCACCACTTCTACCCATTTTAAATGTGAAGGTGGCGAAATGGCAGTAATAGCCAGGAGCAGCTGAGCCCCTAGTGCTTTTCTCTCTTTGTGAAATGACCCTCAACTTATCAAAATCCTTAATTTTGGCTCCGAAACCTGTCCTCAATTTATACATGAGGTCAGCTTATAGATGAGTATACATACTACTAAAAATGACACAGGTGAAATACTCACCACTTCATCCATCTTCTTTCTTTGAGGTTTCTTTGCTCCTATATTAAAATAACTGAAGAAAAAAAATGACTAGATTTTTTCAAAGTATTCAAAAGTATACACATTCAATTCAATTGTTTTCATTTAATACAACATCTCCAGTGGTTTCCTGTTTTACAGGGGCCTTTACAGATTCAACTACTCCGGGGGGGTGGGGGAATCAGAAAGCCCCACAGATATTTTTGGACTGCAACTCCCAGCATTCCTCACTAACAATTATTATTATTATTATTAATTTCAGCTTGGTAGACCGCTCACTCCGAAGCTCAGAGTGGTTTACAACAATAAAATACCAATAAAAACACATAACAACATTAAAACAGTGTTAAAACAAATTCCAACCCCCCCCCCCCCCAAATAAACTGTAACAGGACAGTAGTGATGTAGCGGCAGTGACGCGGCGGGTGGCAGGTTATGGCGGGCACCAGTCAGAGCCGAATGCCTGCCTAAACAGCCAGGTCTTAACAGCCTTACGAAATGTCATCAAGTCCCGCAGGGCTCGCGTCTCTTCAGGCAACGAGTTCCATAGTGTTGGCACGGCCACTGCGAATTATGCATGACTCCCTTCCCTCTGCTTAACAATGAGTGAAATGTAAGGCCTCACTATATGACTGTAGTGGATGCTCCTTATTTGGAGGCTTTTAAACAGGCTGTATGGCCATCTGTTGGGTGCTTTGAATGTAATTTCCTGCTTCTTGGCAGGGGGTTGGACTGGATGGCCCATGAGGTCTCTTCCAACTCTAGGATTCTATGATACTGTGACTCCTGTCCCTGAGCTACAATAGTTCAAAGCAATCCCAGAATAGATTTGTATTCGATCTGCACCATCAAAAACTGGCATACCTCGGTTAAAAATATCTCTGACAAAGAAATCACCAATTATAACACACATGCAACTGTGATGGGAATAGAGGACCACCCTGACACCAGCAAGTGGGAAATATGGACAGATATCCTAATTCTCATTGTCATTGACTCGCTGATCATTGGCCTCCAGCCAAAACAACTTCCTTGTTTCAGTGTAGCTACTGTCTAATAAAGAAAGTTTTGGATACATTTATAATTATGGCAACAGGCATGATTGCAACAACCTTGTTTTAGTTCATAGAGAGCACCTACAGATCCATAACCTAGGTATTTATTTATTTATTTATTTATACTTCAAACTTACCGTATTTTTCGCTCCATAAGGCCTTTGGATGATAAGACGCACCTAGATTTTAGAGGAGGAAAATAGGAAAAAAAAATTTTCGCTCCCCTCTAAAATCTAGGTTAGTCTTATCATCCGGTGCGTCTTCTCAGAGGGCTCGCTGGTTCGCTCGCCCTCTGCCTCCTTTCCTTCCCCCACCCTTTCCTTGAGCGGGGGAAGCAAAAGGAGGCGAAGGGAGAGCAAACCGCGTCGCGTCAGCTGTGACGCGACGCGGTTTGCTCCTCCTCCGCGTCCTTTTGCTTCCCTCCGCCCTTTCCTTGAGGGCGGGGGAAGCAAAAGGAGGCGAAGGGAGAGCAAACCGCGTCGCGTCAGCTGTGACGCGACGCGGTTTGCTCCTCCTCCGCCTCCTTTTGCTTCCCTCCGCCCTTTCCTTGAGGCGGGGAAGCAAAGGAGCGAAGGGAAGAACAAACCGCGTTGCGTCAGCTGTGACGCGGCGCGGTTTGCTCCTCCTCAGCGTCCTTTTCCTTCCCCCCACCCTTTCCTTGAGGGCGGGGGAAGCAAAAGGAGGCGAAGGGAGAGCAAACCGCGTCGCGTCAGCTGTGACGCGGCGCGGTTTGCTCCTCCTCCGCGTCCTTTTCCTTCCCCCCACCCTTTCCTTGAGGGCGGGGGAAGCAAAGGAGGCGAAGGGAGAGCAAACCGCGTCGCGTCAGCTGTGACGGCGCGGTTTGCTCCTCCTCCGCGTCCTTTTCCTTCCCCCACCCCCCTTTCCTTGAGGCGGGGGAAGCAAAAGGAGGCGAAGGGAGGAGAGCAAACCGCGTCGCGTCAGCTGTGACGCGCCGCGGTTTGCTCCTCCTCCGCGTCCTTTTGCTTCCCTCCGCCCTTTCCTTGAGGGCGGGGGAAGCAAAAGGAGGCGAAGGGAGAACAAACCGCGTTGCGTCAGCTGTGACGCGGCGCGGTTTGCTCCTCCTCCGCGTCCTTTTGCTTCCCTCCGCCCTTTCCTTGAGGGAAGCAAAGGTGGGGGGAAGCAAAAGGAGGCAGATGGCGAGCAAACCAGCTTCCCTCCGCCGCCGCAACGGACCAGAGAAGAGGAGAGGCGGCGACAGGGTGAGTATATCGCCGCCCTCCCTCCCTCTGCTCCAGCGCCCCCCCCCCCCGCCTGCATATTCGCACCATAAGACGCGGCTGATTTTTCCTCCCACTTTGGGAGGAAAAAAAGTGTGTCTTATGGTGCGAAAAATACGGTATATACTGCCACCAGCAAACAAATGAGATTCAATGGTATTTCTTTTGTATATTAACTACTAGTGGAAATATACAACTTTGTATAGCTTAGAATAGTACTTAGCATGATATAATAAATATGTGTCTTTTCTCATTCCCTTGTCTTGCTAAGTGAAAATGTTAATCGCTTGGTACACGACAAATAGCATTGCCTTTTAATTACACATCTAAAGCAACTCTCTTTAAAGAATGGGTTGACACTAAAGGAATCACATTTTTTCTGCTTTAAGGAACGCATAAGCCACTTTATGTATAAAATACAGGGTAGGAAACAAAGGGTGCACCTGCATAGTAGAATGAATGCAATTTGACACCTCTTTAAGTGCCATGGCTCAATGCTGTAGAATCGTGGGAGTTGTAGTTTAATGATCCCTTGACCAAGAAGGATCATCATCATCATCATAGGCAATCGGTCATGACCAAGGATAGATCTCGGCAGTGACTTTAACTGACTGAAAAGACGTATTCTTGATCCGCATGGTATTTTGCAGTTAGGACATTGATTTCCAGATGGAAGGCAGTGCATTTACAATGCTTGAGGGCCAGGACTTCCCAGTTTTTGGTGCTAGTTCCACATTTTTTTGAGGTTAGCTTTAAGCCCATCTTTTTTTCTTTTCTTTTTTTTTTGCTGTCCACTAACAATTTATCATTTTGAGCGGAAAGTAAAATAACTGCATTGGGAGATGGTGATTGGGCATTCAGACAACGTGGCCAGTCCAGCAAAGTTGATGGTGGAGAAACATCACTTTGATGCTGGTGGTCTTTGCTTCTTCCAGAACATTGACATTTGTCCGTCTGTCTTTCCAAGAGATTTGCAGGATTTTCCAAGCCAACAATGATGGAAAGGGAGCTTCCAGACAGGCCCGATATCCCAAGGTCTGATCCCAGGTTTTCTGCTTTAAACTAGATTATATGAGTCCACACTGCCAGATAATCTGGGATAAACAGAAAACCTGGAATCAAATCCTGGGATATAGGGCCTGTCTGGAATGGCTCTAAGGGCTCTTCTACACTGCCATATAAAATCCAGATTATCTGCTTCGAACAGGATTATATGGCAGTGTAGACTCATATAATCCAATTCAAAGAAGATTACGTGGATGAACTGCTTTGATAGTTTGGATTATATGGCATTGTAGAGGGGACCTATGTTGTGTCAAACTGCATTAGTCTTATCATGCAAATTGACCCTCAGGAACATACCTACTTTAAATACAGGTTACAGTTTCCACTTTCATTACTGATCTATATATATAAAAAGAGACGGTCCGGTTTTGACGCTTATGCACGGGAAAATTATAGGCCCCCCCATCCACAAAACCCACCCAACACATTCCCCCAGACCACGGGGAACATTCGTGGCACAAAAAACCCACATCCCTACCTTTCAACCCCCCCAAAAACCACCCACCCAAAACCACCCATTGCATCCCGTTCTGCACTGGCCGCGAGCGCAGGAGAGAGGGAGAGCAATTGCGCAGGCGCACTCAGCCCCCCAACCCATCCCATCGCCCTCTCTCCTCACTCACCGGGACCTTCGCAGCCACACCGGCGGCACCCTAACCTCCTCCTCCTCTACCTCCTCGCCCGTCTCCCTGCCGTTCCCGGCCCCGACCCGCTCGGGCGCCACCGAGACCACCTGGGAAGCGAGCGAGGAGGCCGCGGAAGAGCCAGCCACAACACCGCTCACACCACCCGGGTCCAGCCGCAGCCCCCAGGTCCGGCAGCCCCTCGAGGACACTGGAGGACGCCTAAGACCAAGCGCAGGAGGCAGGAACGGCGCCGCCCGCACGTCCCCCATCCCGGAGCAGCTCTGGGGCGCCGCACTACACTTCCCAGAAACCTCCGCGGCCGGAAGTAGCCGTGCGGGGCCTTCTGGGAAGGGTAGTCCCGTGGAGGACTTCTCCCCAGGAGAGGCGGGACTTCAAGAGAGAGAGAGAGGGTGAGTGATAGAGAGAGAGTGAGAAAGAGAGAGCGGGGGGATGAGACAGTGAGAGAGAGGGGGGAGTGACAGAGAGAGAGTGAGAGAGAGAGGGGGGAGTGAGAGAGGGGGAGTGAGAGAGAGAGTGAGAGAGGGGGGAATGAGAGAGTGAGAGAGAAAGAGGGAGGGGTGATAGAGAAAGAGTGAGAGAGAAAGAGGGGGTGAGAGAGGGGGGAGTGAAAGAGTGAGAGAGAGTGTGTGTGAGAGGGAGAGGGAGAGTGAGAGAGAGGGGGGAGAGTGTGAGAGAGAGGGGGGGGAGTAGAGAGAGGGGAGAGTGAGAGTGAGAGAGAGAGGGAGGGAGGGAGTGATAGAAAGGGATAGAAAGAGAGTGAGTGGTAGAGAGAGAGATTAGGTGATACACACAGAGTGAGTACAGAGAGATAGAGACACAGAGAGAGCGAGTGATAGAGAGAGTGTGTGATGGAGAATAATATACAGAGAGAGAGACAGTGATAGATAAGGATAGGGATAGATAGAGAGAGAGAGAGAGACACATGAAGTTAAAGAGAGAGAGAGAGATAGGTAGATAGGGATAGAGAGAGAGAGATAGGTAGATAGGGATAGAGAGAGAGAGAGAGAGAAGGCACAGCAACGCGTGCCGGGTTCAGCTAGTTACTTATATAACACTCCACGCTGTACAAAAATGTATCCATCATAATTTTCCCAATCACAGGTATTATTCTAGTTTTTCAGAAGAGGAAATGAAGCTAAAAGATGCTACTTGCCTAGAAGTCAATTTTACAGCTCATTTATTTTTACTGGTTTGAATTCAAGGTCAGCTAAAAAAGACAATGAGATTTTGGCCTGCATCAATAGGAGCATAGTGTCTAGATCCAGGAAAGTCACGCTACCTTTCTGTTCTGCCTTGGTCAGACCACACCTGGAATACTGTGCCCAATTCTGGGCACCACAATTGAAGGGAGATGTGGACAAGCTGGGATGTGTCCAGAGGAGGGCAACTAAAACGATCAAGGGGCTGGAGAACAAACCCTATGAGGAGCAGATTAAAGAGCTGGTCATGTTTAGCCTACAGAAGAGAAGGCTAAGAGGACACATGATTACTATATGTAAGTATGTGAGGGAAATTCATAGCAAGGAGGGAGCAAGCTTGTTTTCTGCTGCCCAGGAGACTAGGACACAGAACAATGGCTACAAACTACAAGAAAGGAGATTCCCCCCGAACATTAGGAAGAACTTCCTAACTTTAAGAGCTGTTCAGCAGTGCAAATCTCTGCCTCGGAGTGTGGTGGAGGCTCCTTCTTTGGAGGCTTTTAAACAGAGGCTGGATGGTGATCTGTTGAGGGTGCTTTGAATGCCATTTTCCTGTTTCTTGTCAGGGGGTTGGACTGGATGGCCCACAAGGTCTCTTCAACTCTATGATTCCATGATTCTATGATTCTGTCTGTCATGGCATTTCTACATGGCTGGGACGTTCTCAAGCATCTCCAATCTTAATTTGTTCCAGTTAGATCAGAAAAACAATGCAAATGACTACAAAATAGAATGATAAATATAATCTACAATTGTTGCTGTTATGTACTTTCAAGTCAATTTGTAATTTATGGTAAATCTAGTACATAGTTTTCTTGATAAAGCCTTTACCTTCCTCTCAAGCTGAAAGAGCATGACTTCACTAGGCTCACCCAGCAAATTCCCATGGCCAAGTGAGAATTCATTTGTCAGAGTTGTAGTCAAATGCTCAAACCATATTAGTGGTGGGATATACTTAGCAAAATTGAGGGCTTAATGTTATTCAGTAAATCCTCCACATTCACTGGAGTAGGGTGCACAGGACCTCTGTAAAAGTGGGGAAACTATAACAAAATGCTGGGGTTTTTTTGAGATAACACTTCTCTAGGAATGTTTACGTTCTCCAGCATTTCCGTATGATCAACCTCCAATGGATAGTGACCATAGAAGCACACTGGAGGACCTGAAAATTCCTAGAGGTGTTATCTCTAGGAATCTCAAGGTTCTCCAACATGAACATGGTAGTATGAAGAATATCCAGTGGAAGTTATCAATAGATTCACACTGGAGGATGTAAAAATTTGTAGAGAAAACATTTGTACCAAATCTGTGGATAACCAAATCCACAAAAGTTAAACCTGCAAATACGAAATGTACTGTAGTGCTATTTCCAAGCTGTGCTCTTGGGTATCAGATGTGACACAAAACAAATGCTTCTCAAGCACCTTATTGTTTAGGAATACAGGTGCCAGAGTAATCGGACACACATTTATTTTGGATCAGGAATATTTTGGAAACTTCCATTGCAACGTCACGTCAGCACATTTTTAAGTGGGTTGCTGTGAGTTTTCCGGACTGTATGGCAATGTTCCAGAAGCATTCTCTCCTGATGTTTAACCCATGTCTATGGCAGGCATCTTCAGAGGTTGTGAGGTCTGTTAGAAACTGGGCAAGAAAGGTTATGTCCTGGGTGGGAGAAAGAACTTGCCTCAAAACAGACAGTTCTTTCTCCCACCCTGGACATGCCACAGATATATAAACTTCACTTGCCTAGTTTCCAACAGACCTCACAATGTATTGGTGAAGGCTTTCATGGCTGGAATCAATGGGTTGTTGTAGTTTTTTCGGGCTACATGGCCATGTTGTAGAAGCATTCTCTCCTGACATTTCACCTGCATCTATCCTCAAAGGTTGTGAGGTCTGTGAGGCCCTCAAACCTCTAAGGATGCCTGTCATAGATGCAGGTGAAACGTCAGGAGAGAATGCTTCTGGAACATGGCCATACAGCCTGGAAAATTCACAACGATCCAGTGATTCTAGCCATGAAAGCCTTCGACAATGTATTTTATTATTATTATTTGGAACATTTTGAGGCTGGAATCCCCCCAAAGGTCTGCCTGGGCCTTATTTGCTTGGTGCCTTTATACTCACTTCAGTTTCTTAAACCTTTCCCGGCCTGCCACCACGTATTTGCCTCCTTGCTCAAATTCCGGCAGATCTGACACGCTGTGCCCGTATCGGGGGGTGTAAACGTTCCTCACCCCAAAGGGCATGGGCAGCCCTTCGTTGAGCTGTATCATGAAGGATTCGAAGTTGGGCACATATCGATGGTTGATGACAAACTTGCGCCCCACATAGAAGGGATCCCCATTCCGGTAGACCCAAATGGTCCTGGCGGGGGTGGCATCTGTCAGGCTGTAGACCACGCGGGGCCGCGTGGCTCCCACCATCTTCAGTGGAAAAGGTGGGCACGGGAGAGGTGACACCGCTGCGCCTCCAAGGCTCTAAAGGACCACCGGCCCAACGTGACCGCCTTCCTCTCCACTCCCCAAGCAAGCACCTGGGAGGGGAAGGAGGCCTGACCTTGGCTGGGACCTCTCCCTCCAAGGCTTCTACTTCATCCTGTCCCTCAAAGGAGGCCAACAGCATCACTCCCTCCCACCCCTGGCAGCCTGGCCTCCCCCTCTGGAGGGCCCACTCAGCCCCACACACGTGGGCCAGGATTATGACTCAGCGCCCCAGCTAATGATGGCGCGCCTCAAACAAACAAACCAGCCCAAAAGGGGGTGGGCGTGGGAGGCAAGCCGTCTCCTTGGAAACTCTTTGGGCAAAGGCGGCTGGAAAGGACACCCCCCCCCCCTTCCTCCTTCGCCTCCTTTTCTATGAAGCAGGAAGGGAGCCGCCAGACTGGTTCACTTCTCCAAAACTTTTGCCAACACCTCCTGCTTCGGGCGAATTCTGAGAGCCGTCGCCTCCAAAGTGCCACTCATTTCTTGCCAGCAGCAGAGGGAAGAAGAGCACGCAAGCGGCACTCTCGTCTCCTATCACCCCACCCCCACCCCACCCCCACACAACCAACTCTGCCGTTTGTTGACTACACGCCCTGGAATCCTGCAAGGAGTCCTGGGACTTGTGGTGCCTCCTTCGAGCCCTGAATGCCTTGCTAGCGCAACAGGAGAAGGAGGCACCCGCCCACTGCGGACTTTTCCCTTCAGAGATTCTTTGCAGAGTGTGGGCGACAGGCACCAGAAGCCCCTCCAGCGAGGCCTGGGATGTGTCCTCCCCAGAAGGGCTGCTTGAGAGTCCTTCCGCCTTTTCCTCACTTGACAGACTTCCCAGCTCCTTGCCAGGCTTGTGGAAGTTACTTTTTCCCCCAGTCCGAGGAATTTTCCATCCAAAAAAGTGACTACTCGTTCATGGGAGGTTCTTTCATCGAGGAAAGAGGTCACTCCCCCCTCTGTGTGTGCGTGTGTGTGTCTTCCCTCCTCCTTTCTTTCTTTCCTTCCTTTCCTTCTTCCTCCCTTCCTTCTTTTTTCCTTCCCTTCCTCTTTCTCTGTCTTTCCTCCCTCCCTCCCTTCCTCTATCCTTCCTTCTTTCCCTCCCATCCCTTTTTTCTTTCTGTCTTCTTCCTTCTCTCCCTCCTTCTCTTCCTCTTCCTTTCTCTTTCTCTGTCTTCCTTCCCTCCTTCCTTCTTTCCTACTCTCTTCCTTTTCTTTCTATCTTCCCTCCCTCCCACCTTCCTCTTTCCTCCCTTTCTCTTTCTTCCTTCCCTTCGTAGTTCTTTGTATTCCCTTCCTTCTTCCTTCCTCTATCCTTCGTTCCTTTGCTCCCATCCTTTTTTTCTTTCTGTCTTCCTCCCCCCTCCCTCTTCCTCTCTGTCTTCCCTCCCTTCTTTCCTACTTTCTTCCTTCACTTCCTCTTTCTTTTTCTGTCTTCCCTCCCTTACTTCCTCTACCCTTCCTTCTTTCCTTCCCATCCTTTTTTTAGGTTGCTGTAGGTTTTTCAGGCTATATGGCCATGTTCTAGAAGCATTCTCTCCTGACGTTTCGCCTGCATCTATGACAGGCATCCTTAGAGGTTTGAGGGCCTCACAGACCTCACAACCTTTGAGGATAGATGCAGGTGAAATGTCAGGAGAGAATGCTTCTAGAACATGGCCATGTAGCCCGAAAAACCTACAACAACCCAGTGATTCCAGCCATGAAAGCCTTATACAATACATTCTTTTTTTCTCCCCCCCCCTCTGTATTCCCTCCCTCCTCCTTTCTCTGTCTTCTTCCCTCCTTCTTTCCTTCCTTCTTTCTCACTTCCTTGCTTCACCTCCTCTTTCTATCTTCCCTCTCTCCCTTCCTCAGTCTTTCCCTCTCTCCCTCCCTGACTTCCCTTCTTCCCTTCCTCTTCCTCTGCCTTCCCTCCCTTCCTCCTTTCCTTCCTTCCTTCTTCCCTCCCTTCCTTTCTTTCTCTCCCTCTCTTTCTCTGTCTTCCCTCCCACCCTCCCTTCCTTTTTCTTACTTTGTACTCTCCCCCTTTCCTTTCACTTTTCCTTCCTCTCTATCTTCCTTACCTCCCTCCCTTTCTCTTCCTATCTCTGTCTTTCCTCTCTACCCTCCTCTCTGTGTGTGTGTGTGTGTGTGTCCGTGTGTGTGTCCCCTCTCTATCTTTCTTCCCTCCTTTTCTTCCTCTCTTTATTTCCCTCCTTCCCTCACTTTTCCAACTTTCTTTGCCTTACTTAAAAGTTTGCAGGACAGGCTAGTTACTTTTTGTAAACTCCCCACAAAGGAATTCTGGGACGTATACTCTCAAAAGTAACTTTTCCCATGCATTACAATTAATGGGTAGTTTTCCCTTCCCCACAATCCTCCCCAGGGGACCTGTCATCTCAAAAGGGACTTTCGTGTGCATAGGAAGTTTCACCATTGAGCAAAAAAGCAGTCTTGGCACTCTTTAAAACTATTTGTCCAGCATTGATACCATTCTTCTTTGCCCTCTTTGTTTTCATACCATCTCCTTTCCCAATCTTGCCCCCGTTTTAACTTCAAGGCAGGGGACTCCTCCTTCCCCATCATCAGGTTCATTTCTGTCCTGACAGTACAAGGACTAGTATCGCCTCCATGCTTCCCATTGCACTCACAGTCCCCGAGGGCCTCTCCATTGTAAAATTAATGCAGTTTGATGCCACTTTAACTGCCATTGCCCAATGCTATAAGATCCTGGGGTTTGTGCTTTGGTGAGGCATGAGCACTCTGAGGCAGGATGCCATAGCATAGCTGTTAAACTGGTAGGAGCCCCCAGTGGTGCAGTGGATTAAACCCTTGTGCCGGCAGGACTGAAGAGCACAGGTCACAGATTTGAATCCGGGTAGAGTGCGGATGAGCTCCCTCTGTCAGCTCCAGCTCCTCATGCGGGTACATGAGAGAAGCCTCCCACAAGGATGGTAAAACATCAAAACATCTGGGCATCCCCTGGGCAATGTCCTTACAGACAGCCAATCCTCTCACACCAGAAGCGACTTGCAATTTCTCAAGTTGCTCCTGACACACACAAAAAAAGTTAAAGTAGTGTCAAAGTGCATTTATAGTAGAAACACACCTACAGTCTCTGACTGAGAGATCTGTTGTTTTAACAACCAATATTTTCTTTCATAATGATATAGGGTTGAAACCTAAAATGTGAAATATTCAATTTACACACAAAAAGAAGTGTAAATATATCTTTATTATAATATAATCCCTAAAGGAAAAGGTTATTCACAAAGCCATAGCAAAGCATGTCTCTAAATGTGGGCAAAAAAAATAATCACTGATCATAGTACACAAACTCCAAGTATATTCTAATGTCCAACTAGCCAGATGAAACCTTTTTTTTTGCTATTACTTCAATTATAATCTATAAAGCTTCTTAACATAAGTATGCTTCTTCCCACTTTCAACAGGAATGATTTTCAGCAAAGCATTAACAGAAATAGGCTAAAAATCCTTCCACGCATGACATCATATATGATCATATGTTTTGTTTTTCCAGGTTTTGATATGAGCAATGCATTTTAACAAATTTACCCCTGAGAATGCATCTACACTATAAAGTTAATGCAGTTTGACACCACTTTTAACTGCTGTGGTTCAATGCTATGAAATTCTAGGAGTTGTAGATGCATGAGATCTATATAGCATTTTCTGCCAAAAATTGCTGGTATCTCACCAAATGTCAGGATTCAATCACACTGAGTCATGGCAGCTAAAGTGGTGTCAAACTGCATTAATTCTACAGCGTAGATACATCCCTACACGACATCACTCCCCTAATATTACTTATATATGTTTTATGCATGCACGAGGTTATCTTATCACTACTTAACATATAATAAAATTTTCCTTATTAGACAGCCTATAAGCAAATATGCATTTTTATTTGACTAAAGTGATGATATTGTTATTTGAACTAACAATAGGAAGGAATAATTAAGTGAAGATACACAGTATTGTATTGTATAGCAGTTTGTTTTCTCTGAAGATGTCTACTTCTTCTCATTGGACAGAGGTCGTGAAAAGCCCCATAGACGCATCCTACTTATACCTCCATCTGGAACAAGAGTAAGTCTCACATGAGTAAACACTTCCAGTGCCTCTATCATGGTAGCATCAAAAAAGTGTCTCTTGTGGGGTTTAAGCTGTGGGAGAGAAAGCCATGCCAAATTAAAAGCAATTCAATAATTTATTCTACTAGCTGTCATGGCATCATCAACTTTATTTTCCTGGTACTGATATTTGGGTTTGCCATCTTTTCAAAATCAATAAGGGAGAACCAAACTTCGGGACATGTAAGGGTTACAGTCAGAAAGCAGCTATTGATATGTTTGGGTTCTATTTAAATACCAAATGAAAGTATTGATTTTAGCTCACTCAGCCATGTATTTCTCCATAAAATTAACGTCATTCCTATTCATAAATTACAAGAGGCACAAAAAAAATTTTGGTTTCGTAACGGACCCATAACCCCAAATATGGATTTTATTTGGAGGGATTCTCAATCTGTCTCTATGGAAATAAAAACTTTGCTGTTGCCAAACAGGGGCATTCCTTCTAATAAGGGACACCAGCCAATTCTACATGGAACACAATTTTGGACCATAAATAAGGGACATCTCTTATAATAAGAGGCACCTGGCAACTTATGGAAGTTGCATGATTGCAGATTTTCTAAGAATATATTTTAAGAAATCGGCATCCCTCCCACTGCCAGATGTATATTACTCCTAGTTTTCATCAATCTCAGCGAACAGACCAGTGGTTCCCAACCTGTGGTTCGTGAACCACCAGAGCTCAACAAGAATGGATATATGGTCCATGTCCTCACCATTACTACACCGTTGCCTCGAAACCACGCAAGAGTGACTGGTCTCGCAAAACCTTCTTATAGTGCCAAGGCTATGGGGATGTCAGGAGGAGAGAGGCTGACTACTCACGAAAGATTACTACATCATCTCTAGATTATTAAATATGGTTTTCAGTGAGCAAGGAAAACTGATGGCATATGTTCTGTATCAGAAACTAGAGCTGATGTGGTCTATCCAAGGCAATTTTCTGAATTAGCACCCCAAATAACCAAACCAAACCAAAAATGGACCAAAAGCTGATTCATAACCCTTTTCGTACTAATGTTGGAGAATGGTCCCTGGTCAAGTGGTCCCTAATCAAGTGGTCCATGGGCAAAATGGTCCATTGTCAAGTAGTCCCTGTTCAAAAAATGGTTGGGAATCATTGCAGTAGGCTAAAAGTGGGAACTACAGGCCAGCTAGATTTACCACAGCTATTTGAAAATAGCTGTATCACCTTCAGTTGATCAATTTTACCTTGGTTGCAGACAGCAAAATCTTCCATTTAGGACTGAGTTTCCATTTTTGTTTCAAATAGTCCTTTTCTTCTTGTATGCTCAAAATGCAGGCTTCAAGTTTAAAGGTATCTGGAAAATTTCCTAATAGATTTTTTTAAAAGCATGCAAAAATGTGATAGATTATTTCCATATAAATTGGAGTTGCAATTCTGTACTGTACATCAATTTGGGCAATAACCATTTTTGTCCCCTCATTCCATTTTTGGGCTAAAGAAATTATCGGGCCTTTCTCATCTAGAGAAAGTGGAAGCACTTTGCTACAAACCAGAAGTGACTATGAGTGCATCTACACACAGTATAGAATTAATACAGGTTCTTTCTACACTCCCATATAATCCAGATTATCAAATCAGATAATCCACATTATCTGTCATGAAGTGCATTATACAAGTCTACACTGCCATATAATCCAGTTCAAATCAGGTAATCTGGATTTTATATGGCAGAGTAGAAGGAGCCCCAGTTTGACGCCACTGTAAAAACTTCTATGCCCACTGATTTATCAGGAAAGTCCCATTGAATTTGGTGAAATTATGTGCAAGAAAACACACACTGGAATTTGCTGCATAGATTATCTTCTCAAATACAAAATTAAGGTACTGAGTGCTGTGGACTTTCAGTAGCAGAACACCATCTCATAAAATATCCTTTCCCCCTAAATTTTAGAGGACAGCAGCAATAAATTAGAGAGCTGCAATAAATTCTTTACAGAGCTCTAAAAACAGTTAAATTACCTTTGAAATAAGTAGTGTCTATTTCTATGTGGGTTATTAGACCCGAATGTCCCAGTCGAAAGACTGCCCATTCACTACCTGGAATAAGGAGGACCCCTTTGTCATCAACCTAAGAGGAAGCAGAAAGAAATTACAGGAAGTCAAACAAACATAGCATTCACATGCTAGAAAGCAAATCATATCAATGTGTTGTTAAAGGCTTTCATGGCTAGAATCACTGGGTTGCTGTGAGTTTTCCAGGCTGTATGGCCATGTTCCAGAAGCATTCTCTCCTGACGTTTCACCCACATCTCTAGCAGGCATTCCTCAGAGGTTGTGAGGTCTGTTGGAAACTCAGTGAGTGGTGTTTATATATCTGTGGAATGTCCAGGGTGGGAGAAAAAACTCTTTTGTCATTTTGAGGCAAGTCTGAATGTGGCAGTTAGCAACCTTGATTAGCATTGAATGGTCTTCCAGCTTCAAAGCCTAGCTGCTTCCTGCCTGGGGGAAACAATTCTCCCAGGCAGGCTGCAACCAGGCTTTGAAGCTGCAAGGCCATTCAGTGCTAATCCAGGTGGCCACTTGCAACATTCACACTTGCCCCAAATGGACAAGAGTTCTTTCTCCCACCCTGGATTTTCCACAAATATATAAGGCCCACTTGCCTAGTTTCCAACAGACCTCACAACTACTGATGATGCCTGCCATAGATGTGCGTGAAATGTCAAGAGAGAATGCTTCTGGAACATGCTATACAGCCTGGAAAACTGACAGCAACCCAACAAATCATATTACATGAAGGATCATGGGTCCTGGAATTGTTCCCTCACATAATATGTACAATTAACTGTACTTAGAAGTTTGATATTAATTGTTCGAACTTAGATTTTCTTACTTTCAAAATTGGGGGTCTTTCCAAATTTCTTCTTGTTTCCCATCCATCTTTCATGGACTTTGGTCTTCCTATTCCTACAAAAAAACAGGTGATATCTAATAAAGCGGACAATATTTTTAGCTATATATGAGGGTTGAATGAAAAGTAATGGCTCCACCTTCGTTACTTGGGTTTAGATGGGAATATTTTAATAAATCAAATGCAGAAATAATCCTTACAGTGTGCTCTTTAACTATCACTATTCACTTTTCCAAATAATCATCAGACAATTGGGTATATTTCTGCCAACAATGGACAAGTTTTCTGAAGCCGTCATAGAAGAAGTCGACACTCTGTTTCCGCAACCAGTATCTCACAGTTCTCTCAATGTCTTCATCAGAAGCATAATTATGTCCTCGCAGATCTTCGCAGATGGAAGTCAGACAGTGCTAAATCTGGACTGTATTGAGGATGCCATACGGTGATGAGATTCAGTCTCTGAAGTTCTGCTGTGGTGCGCTTTCATCTCAGGCATCAGCATCCTGGGTACCCATCGTGCACAGATCTTCCGAGTGCCAAGCAAAGCAATAATGTGACTCATACGTACTTGTGAAATGCTGATTATGTTTGAAATTTCTCTCTGAGTGATACGATGATCGTCCTGAATCAATCTGTCAACCTTTTGCTTGTGAAACTCGGTGGTTGCTGTCATGGACATCCAACTCTTTGTTTGTCACGCAAGTCAGATGTTCCCACCTCAACATCTTTAAACTTACTCGCCCAACAACTCACAGTACTCACTCACATCAACACACTCACCATAAATAGCTT
Organism: Anolis apletophallus; assembly: GCA_030556195.1. Lineage (NCBI taxonomy): Eukaryota > Metazoa > Chordata > Lepidosauria > Squamata > Anolidae > Anolis > Anolis apletophallus. Next base: position 84,411,014 of record JARBWK010000003.1, read on the forward strand.
GCATTCACCGATGAATCTCCTTTGGGGTGACACCTTCTGCTGTCAAGAATTCAATGACTGCACGTTGCTTAAGGCGCATTGACCGGGCCGTCTGTGCAGTGTTCCATACTTCATACTTTAACAACACAACCATTCAATACTAAAGCTTTCCGCCAAAATGAAACTGTAGAGGAGAGTCTACTGAACAAGCCAGTACCTGCCACATACCAGTACTGCCATCTGTTGAGGAGTTATGAAGGTGCTGGCATTACCTTTCATTCAACCCTCGTATTATCTGCAATTGTTTCTACCAGTTTTGAACAGGCTGATTTACTTCTGAAAATAGAAGTGCTACCAGTTCATGAAACTCATGCATCAAATAGATTTAGTAGTTTATTAATAATTGATTTAACAAACACTGCTTTGCATAGTTCTGTTTCCTTTAGGTTTACCTATCTCCAAGAACCACTGTTGTAAATGGAGATAACATTTCATGGAGTGTGTTTATGAAGAATAAAACACATTTTAAGGAGACTGTTGTCATCAGACACATATCACTGATACTGTCTTATGCTTTCATATTCAATAATTTGAAGGCTAGTTTTATGACTATGGCTAGAATTATATTTGTGAATTGATTATGATGTTGAATTTATTAATTCTTCTTTGCCTCTCCCCATAGATCAAGGTAGAAAACAACAATGTATTGAAATAGCATACACAATAAGGTAAAACACATGTAGGCAATAAAAATGAAATGCACCCAAAATTGATTGGTGTCACCTGGCTTGAAAACAGTCCACATGAAAGGGATCTAGGAGTTTTGGCAGACCACCAGCTGAATGAGTTAATAGCACAATAAAGGTGAATATTTCCCCTTGACATTAAGTCTAGACCGGTCCCACTCTGGGTGGTGGTGCTCACCTCCATTTCTAAAACAAAGAGCCAGTATTGTCTGTAGACAACTCCTAGGTCATGCGGCCAGCATAACTGCATGGAGCACCATTACCTTCCCGCCAGAGTGGTACCTATTGATTTACTCACATTTTCATTTGGATTGATCTACTCACATTTGGGGGATACAGAAAGAGCCTCCTTGAAGACTGAGTAAATATATTTGAGCATCACCTGGGCAGCGTTTCTCGTATATGAATGACCTTTCCAACACAAAAGCATTGCTTTACAACATTTTTATGCAATGCTTTTGACACAAAATAAATAAAATTTTGCATGTTTTCAAACTGCTAGGTTGGCAAAAGCTGGGGTTAATAATGGGAGCTCACCCCAATCTGCGGATTCAAACCACTGCCCTTCTGTCACAATGCAAAGACTCGGCTGGCCCCTTAATCACTCACACAGAGACGGTAATCAGCTAACTATTTATTGAATAATAAAGAACAGGTGAAAAGGTAATTGTCCATAAAATATTGAAAAGTTCAATCCGTAAGAAAGAGTCTGTAGTAATCCAATCCGATGGATTGGCAAAAGCTTGGTAAAAGACTTGGCAAAAGGCTTGGTAAAGGCTCCGCAAAACAATGCGGATCAAGGAACAAGACAAAGTTCAAACAGGACCCAAGAAACTTCTTGGCGAGGCACGAGCCGGCAACTTGGCTCCGTAGCCCTTTACTCGCTTCACTCCGCTTAGAATAGAAGTGGCCGAGCTACTGAGGATCCGTTCCCATGGATCCCATACTTAATCCCCTTGACGAGGACCCCGACGCTCTAGGCTTCTCCGCCAGTCTGTGCTACGGGACCTCGCACCTCTCGGCCGCTCTAGGCTGCGGCGCCAGCCCCTCCTGCTAGCCTCAATGCTCCGTTTCCTATCAAAGCTTCGTCATTGCCTCCCAGCACCTGGCTCACTATCTTCGTGAGAGTCGAACTCCCCTTCAGCTTCCATGGCCTCATCGTCCATGTTTTCCCAAATTCTCTCCTGCGATCCGTACCCACCCGGTTTCTCATAACAATCATCACTATCAACACTTTCTGAATCAGCCTGACCTTCCCAGTTATCATAGCCGTCCGGCCATCCATCATCCCAGGCCAAACTCTCTGTGGGAGAGGAAGGCCCAGCTAACTCATTAACCCCTTCCTCCATTTCCTCATCAGCTGCGGCTGGTTCTAATGCAAGTGGGACCCCCGGTGCTGCCCCCTGCCCCCCAGGCACAAAAGAGAACTGGGTTGCTACACCTTCCAGTTAACACATTCTGCAGCTTAGCGGTTTAACCTGCTGTGTCACACAGCCCCCAATAGCACAATATTGCACCTTTAAAAGCCTATGTATTCTAGGTTACATCAATAGAAGTATAGTGTCGAGATTTATTTATTTATTTATTGTTTCAACTTGTTAGTCGCCCCTTCCGATAGGCTCGGGGCGACTTACATACACATAAAACCATAAAAAGCACTGTAAAAACAACAGACCAATGTCCACATATTAAAATTGAAACAAGCAGATACACATTAAAATAGCTCTTAGGCCTGCATTACAATAGGCGGCCTAGAGATGTCTATGGACCGAAGGCTTGAATGAACAGGAGGGTTTTACAAGCCCTGCGAAAGGCTAGCAGGTCGGTCTGTGCTCGAATTGTGGAGGGAAGGGCGTTCCACAAGACCGGCGCAGTGGCACTGAAAGCCCTCCTCCACGTTGTAGACAGATGGATAGATTGACAGCTAGGTACCACCAAGAGGTTCTGAAATTCAGATCGCAGTGGTCATGGGGGATTGTATTGGGAGAGGCGGTTCCTTAGGTACACTGGCCCCAGACCATTCAAGGCCTTGAAGGTCAAAACCAGCACCTTGAAGGTGATCCGGTGCTCTATTGGAAGCCAGTACAGTCCACTCAGGACAGGCGTGATGTGGCAGCGAGATGGAAGGCCTGCCACCAGCCTGGCTGCAGCGTTCTGCACCAGCTTAAGCTTCTGGATCACCGACAAGGGAAGGCCAATGTAGACGGCATTACAGTAGTCCAATCTTGAGATGACCGTGGCTTGGACCACTGTGGCTAGGTCATGACGGGACAGGTAGGGAGCCAGCTTCCTCGCCTGTCGGAGGTGATGGAAAGCCACTCCGCTGACGATGGAGATGTGCTTCTCCATCGACAGCTGGGAGTCAAGGGTGACTCCCAGACTTTTTACAGATGGAGACGGGCGAAGTGTCGCCCCGTCTAGGGTTGGGAGCTGGATCCCCGTGCCTGGACCACCCAGCCACAGGATCTCTATCTTAGCCGGATTCACCTTCCACCTACTGGCTCGCAGCCATCCAGTGACGGCTTCAAGGCAACGATGGAAATTATCGGGCATGGAGTCGGGCCGGCCTTCCATCCCCAGAATGAGCTGGGTGTCATCCGTGTATTGGTAACACTCCAGCCCAAAGCTGCATGCCAACCAAGCAAGTGGTCGGGCATAGATGTTAAATAATAAAGGGGAGAGAATTGCCCCCTGAGGCACCCCACAAAGAAGGGGGGTGCCCCCTGAGACAACCTCGCCCCTTCTCACTTGCTGTGACCAGTTCCGGAGGAAGGAGGACAGCCAGCTAAGGGTTGCCCCCCTCACCCCAGCCCCGGCAAGATGGTGGGTCAAAAGATCATAATCGACAGTATCGAACGCTGCCGTGAGGTCCAATAACACAAGCAGCGCCGATCCACCCTGGTCTAGTTGGCAACACAGCTTGTCTGTGATGGCTTAGCTGTGTATGTTTAGCCTGGAGAAAAGAAGACTGAAAGGGAACATGATAGTGATGTTTAGATATTTGAAAGGACGACACACTGAGGAGGGGCAAGTTTGTTTTCTGCTGCTCTGGGGACTAGGACACTGAGCAATAGATTCTAATTGCAGGTAAAGTAGAACACCACAGGAAGAACTTCCTGTCAGTTAGAGATGTTTAGCAGAGGAATTTGGTGCCTCAGAGCATGGTGCATATATTTATTTATTTACTTACTTAATTTATTTATTTACAGTATTTATATTCCACCCTTCTCACCCCACAGGGTACTCAGGGCAGATTACAATGCATATATATATGGCAAACATTAAATGCTATAGACACACAATATATATAGACAGACACACAGTGGCTATTTAACATTTCAGCTTCACGAGGGTATTCTGACCACCAGGGGAGCTGTTGTTACACTGATGGAATACTTCCTCATTCTTGCACGCTTGCTGGAGAATTTATGGCATCGTAAATTAGTTAAATTACCCTCTTCTACATAAGCGGTACCTACATTTCCTACTTGGCAGGTGCAACTGTCTTTTGGGCTGTAAAGGTTGACAGCAAGTAACACAAATGGCCAAAAGCTCACTCCGACATGGGTTGGCTTTGAACTCGTGACCTTTCAGTCAGTAGTGATCTTAATGCAGCTGATTCTTAACCAGCTGCACCACAGTCCCGGTGCAGTGTTCTCTGAAGGTTTTTAAGCAGAGGCAATTTCTTGAGGGTGCTCCAATTGTATGTTCTTCCATGGCAGGGGGTTTGAATGGTGGTCCTTGTGGTCTCCTCCATCTCTTTGATTCTATGACCCTTCAGAGGTCTAGAAGGATGGCATTTCTTGTATGCATCCCTTTGCAGAAATACAGCTGGATGTTGCCTGGATATTCACATGGGCACCAGCAGTAGGATGTTGGATGGAGTAAAGATACAACAGAAGTTGACCTGGCACAATTTACTTTCTGCCAACTAATCCAAGATATTGACCAATACAATATTGTATATGCTACATTAAATAAAATCAAAGCAATGGCTGCAATGAAGGCACAATCTTTTCTTACCCAGGATATTTTGAGGGTGACCCAACTGAGCATCACTGTATCCAACACAGATACCTCCGTTCACCATTGCAACCAAATCACTAAGATGATTCAGGCCAGAAAGTGACCTGTCTCTCAACATTGTGCCATAGACTTTTAAACGTGCAATACCACCATCTAGAGAAAGAAATAATTCTTAATTTATGATAGAGAAAGAAAGAAACTATAGTAATTTAATTGGACAAATTAATAACTATGTACATTGCTATATAATTTAATAGTTACATGAATAATGCAAATATTATAACTACTGTGGGAAGGGACAATAATAGCATAGCCAGTCAATACAGCTTCCTTAGCTACATATCTTTTGAATGAGAAGAGACTGGATTAAGCTTCATCAGGGAAAGCCTAACCTAGGCAGACCATGTTGACTAGGTGTTGGGACTGATCTATACCAGGCATGTTAACCTGGTGTAAATCTGGTCCAGGGCCATTGTCTTTATAGCCTAGAACAGGGGTGCTCACACTTTTTCAGCATGCGAGCTACTCTTAAAGCTACCGAGTCCAAAAGATCTACCTGCCCCCGGCGCCGCGCACTCCTGGTGCGGCGCGCTCCTGCCATTGCATGTGCTCCTGCTGCTGTTTTCCACCCGCGCAGCGCTTCTTCCGCCTGCGGGGCATTGCAGGAAGGAGAAAGCACGAGGCGGGGCATCCAGAGGGAGCGCTCTGCCCCTGCCTGTCTCGCCAGCAACGGAGGCTGCACAGCTGCTTCTGGACGAGACAGAGACAGGGCGCTCCCTCCAGAGGCCCTGCCTCGTGTTTCATTCTTCCTGCAATGCCCCGCAGGCGAAAGAAGCACAGCAAGAGCGGAAGCCAGCAGCAGGAGCGCATGTGCGCGGGCATGGCAGGAGCGCCCCATCCGGCTGGTGAGGCCTGAAGATCACCTGGAAGAGGACCAAAGATCTACTAGTAGCTCGCGAGCTACCTAATGAGCACCCCTGGCCTAGAACTACACTGGCCCCGCTGGGATGTTACCTCCTCCATGTCAGTACCACTCCTACTGGCCACAGAGCTCAAATGCCTGGATACTATGGTTGCACTCCTGATATCAGAGTAAGCAACCACGTGATCAGTGAACCTTTCACATTCTGGCATCACAGACATGGCAGACAATGGCCAGGCACTTGCTTAGATCTCCATGGCTAACTAGGAGGAGTGGTGGTAAGCTAGGAGTGGTGAGCAGTTATTCTTAGTTGTGACTGCGAATAAAGTCTTGCAGAAATTGTTGGTCTGGAAAAGAGGCTTGAAAAAAGAAAGAGAAGTGTGTAAAATGTGGGAGCAAAAGATGGACGACAGATAATAACAATTGGGGGTCCTTACACACAGCCATATAATCCAGAATATCAACACACACACCCCCCCCACACACACACACACACAGTATCTGCTTTAAATTGGGTTAACTGAGTCCACACTGCTATATATTCCAGTTCAAAGCAGATATTGTGGGATTTTCTGCCTTGATATTCTGGGTTATATGGCTATCTGGAAGGGCCCTAAGTTACCAGTAGTAGCAAATGGCATTGTATTTGTCAAATGCTATGTTACATTTTACACATCAGAATAATTTAGGGGTGATTAGTTTATTCCATGAAGAATCTGGAATTCAGCAATGCATTCAGCAATAATTTTTTGTTTTTCCATTATTTTATGAAAGTCGTTACTTTAAAACAATCATTTTTATGTATTGTAGAAGGCTTTCATGGCTGGAATTACTGGGTTGTTGTAGGTTTTTCGGGCTATATGGCCATGTTCTAGAAACATGGAACATGGCCATATAGCCTGAAAAATCTACAACAACCCAATCATTATTATTTTCTCTGTTTTTAGTTTTCTCAGCAATAAATACAATTTGTTTATAAGACAAAAAGTGATAATGTTGAAAATGTACATGCACCATAATAATGCATTTTTAAAATATGCATTTGTTGCATTTGTTGAATATATGTCCCACCTTTCTCCTGGCACTAAACTCATTGTTTCACCAAATTCTGAGTCTGCAGCACAACAGACTGCAGCACAACAGACTGATGCAACACAACAATTCAGATGATGTGCACGGCAGGGCCTTCCACTTTTCAGCCTTGCCTGCACCAACAAGAAGCCCAGTACAATACTGCAGCCACGGAATATCGACATTAATTCTGTAGTCAAAGGAAATAACCCCAATGGATGCCAACTTAAAATAGAATATTGATTTACTAGTGCTCATTCTTGCAAAGCTTTACAGGAAACTGCAGGGTTAGTCTAAGAAAGAAAATACTGGAAGAGCATTAATGCTAACACTCAATTGCTGATTATTCCTGGAACGGTCAGTGTGCAAACTGTGCTCACAGGCATTCAGGTTTCTTTCATAATGAATGAGTAAAGCCCACTTTGTCCCGTCTTTTATTACACGTTCATCAGATTCACTCTTGGTTATGTTGTTGTTGTTAATGGTGGTGGTGTCTGTGTTCATGTTGATTCTGACTTATGGAAGACCTAAAGTGAACCTATGATGTGATTTTCTAAAACTGAGGTTGTGTTACTACCCAAGGGCATGAAGTGGGATTCCACGGCTAAGCAGGAAATTGAACTATAGTCTGAAGTTCAAACCATCAAAATACACTCGCTCTGCTTTATTTTGTAGTGTGAGTTAAATTTTGCTCCATCATTCCAATACTAGGTGTTAGACATATACAAGTCTTCAGACAAATACACATGAAGGGGTCTGTATAATATAATAAGCACTGGGAATGTGGCACAGCTGGCTAAGTGTCAGCTGCATAAGATATCTCTGACCAGTAGGTCATGAGTTCGAGGCCTGCCCAGGTTGAGGTGGGTGCTCGACCTTTAAGTGTAGCCTGCTGTCGTCCTTTGCAGCCCGAAAGACAGTTGCACCTGTCAAGTAGGAGATAACGGTACCACATTAAGTGGGGAGACAAATTTTGACTGAATTATGAGGCCATTAAAGAACTCCAGGAACGCTGAGGAATGCGGAAGGAACAACAAGGGACACTGGGAACGCTGAGAGATGAGGAGTATGTCAGCTCCCCTGGTGGCCAGAGTTTGCATCTGTTCATCTATATGTGTGTATGTGGAAACGGCAGGGATTGTCTGCTAAGTGTGTGCACCTGTAATCCGCTCTGAGTCCCCTTCGGAGTGAGAAGAGCGGAATATATATAAAGTGTAAAAAATAGTGAGAAACACAAATCTTAGATTTACGCTTAGGTTGCCATTATCTGTTGATAGATAGACTGGACTAGATAGTACAAAACTTTCAAACAAGTCTCTTGAATCACAAACCACAGATCTTCTTGTAATTGTCATTGTGTCTTCAATGAGTTTCTGACTTGTGGTTTTCCTAAGGCAAACCTATCACAGGCTTTTTTTCTAGGGCTGAGAATGTGTGACTCACCAAATGTCGCCCAGTGGGTTTCCATAGGTGAGCAAGGAATTGAACTCTGGTCTCCTAACTTATACTCAAACCATTGCAGCACTCCAGTTTTCATATAAATCTTACCTGGATATATATTTAGTCTTAGATGAGTCCACCTTTCCTTTGAAGTCACAGAAAAATAATTCTGACATAGATCAAGATTTCCAGATTTTATTTCTGACATGGGAACCAAGAAAGTCCATTCATCTGATCGCATCTGAAAATAAGTATTAGTTGCTTGTTTTTACAACAGTGATAACTTTATTCAGAGTTATTTTAATACATCAGATATAATACGATTATGATCCTATGTATTTAAGCTTTTATGGGGCCATGATGGTGCAGCGGGTTAAACCACTAAGCTACAGAACTTGCTGACCAGAAGTTCGGCGATTCAAATCTGCAGGGCGGGGTGAGCTCCCACTATTAGTCCCAGCTTCTGCCAACCTAGCAGTTTAAAAACATGCAAATGTGAGTAGATCAATAGGTACCACTTCGGTGGGAAGGTAATAGCATTCCTTATAGTCATGCTAGCCTTAATGTTAAGGGGAAATCTTTACCTTTACCTATTTAAGGTTTTTGTCTTGCTACTATGGTGGTAGAAATGCACTTTTGTTTTGTCAGGGTGTTTTCTTTTATTCTTTTTTGTGCATGCTACACCAGGGGGTGGATTTTAATGATTATTCCAGCCCTGAACATTTTTTCTTGCTGTTTTGTGTCATTTCTGGCTTATGTTGATTCTAAGAAAAAACTATTATAGGGTTTTCTAGGCAAGATTTGTTCTTGGCAATGGCAATGGCAATGGCAAGGCAAGAGGGTCTGCCTTTGCAATCTCTAGGTTCTCCCACACAACTCTCCCAGAAGTTGGCATAGAATCATAGTGGAGAAAAACGGATTCTTTGAGTGGTGTTCTCTCAGCAGAAGTTGACTCTGAAGTTGCATTGAAAGACCTAGAGATCACTAGAGAATTTTTAAAAAAATCAAATCAATAAATAATCAAATCTCCAAAAGTCAAATAAATAATAATCAAAGTCAAATAAATAATAAATAATCAAATCTCCAAAAGTCAAAACTGTAAATGTTCGTAACTTAGAGACTATAGGCAGTCTTCAAATTACAAACAAGACAGGTTTAGTAGGTTTGTTTTTAAGTTGAATTTGTGTAAGTCAAAATAGACACATTTTAAGTGTAACTCCAGTAAAGTATATTGGCTTTGGATAGCATAGGAAAGGATTAACCCTCCCATAACATTTGCTTTGCTGTGTTCCTGTTCAGAAGATATAACCTCATGTTCTGTCCCTGTGACAATTGGATTTTGAAAAGTTTGACTTATTGTGGAAACGAAGATTGGTGATAAAGCTTTCATTAAGACTCCTTTTCCCCATGATAACTCTTTCAGGGGTGAATTTCCCTTCCAAGGGTCAGATTTCTCCCACTTCCTGTTGTCTCACCCCATTCTTAACTATGAGTCATAGGCAAGCCATATACTTGTAAATTGGGGACTGCCTGCATAGACTTTTTGTTTCCCAGGGTCACAGTACCTCCTTGGCAACCTTCAACTCTTCATTTGAAGCTGCAGTGCCTATTCTGCTCCCTCTTGGTTGCAGTGCTGGTAACTCCTCTGCAAAGACAGTATGCCCAATAGAAGCTTATCAGAAACAGTCTGAATGCAACCTGTTAATACCGTATGCCTTCTTTCCAAAAACTACAATTTTGCAACAGAGATAAGGAATATTTGGCTCCCTGGATGTTTCAGACTTCCAGAGGCCCTGGCCATCCATATAAATGGCAGGGGCTTGTGTAAGTTAATAGTCCAAAATAAGCAGGAGGCCACAGTTTTCCAACTGTAGTTTAGAATTGCTGTTATATCATGTCCTGTCATACAAGAAATGGAATATTGGTCAAACGGCTGAAGTTTACTTTGGAGAACTGAAACTCAAATTAGATAAGGCAGCAGAGATGCATTAACACATCTCTAACATCTTCCTCTGCTCAGGGACACTAACAGAGTTATCCACTTACTTGCCAGGTTTTCAAAATAGCAGTAAGGGTCAGTCAAAATACATGCCATTCAGGACTCACAATCAGTTGTTATTAACAAGTTTGTATTCTATTTACCAAACAAAAGTATTGATTTCAATTAACATACCACACATTTTCCTCCACATGTATATGTTACATTGAGCACACATTTCTTTCATTTTGAAAGGCTCACTGCACATAGGAAGCCAGCATTGTATTTATTGGACAGCAGTCTCAAAATACACAATATTCCAGTGAACTACATGTCCTGAAGCATACCATGTCCCATTGCACAATGGGAGCCCTCACTGCTCAATGGAATATCTTGCATGGCGCCCTATTGGGCACTATTGCAACTTACCAACCTGCTTGTATATCATGTCAGTGATGGAGGTCCATCATTATCACGTTGTACGTCATAACCCCTGATGAAAGATCTATTCTTTTTCTCTAAACACCCTGGTTCTCAGGAACTGGGCCTTCATTTTTAAAATAAACCATCAAGGGACTTCTGATCTCTGTGGAAATTCTTAAAATCTTAGTTACCTGGCTTCAAGCATGCAGCTTGGACAGATATCAGAGGAGCACAGTTTCCGGCCAGATAAGATGTGTCCACCTCAATTCCATAAATAATACCTGGCACCCCTAGCTGAATGATGCACCAATCATGACCTAAAATGAAAACAAAGGCATATTTGAAAGCACGGCACATGAACTAGTGTTCACTTAGGTTAGGATAAGTTTAGAAAATGGGAAATGGGCAGTGCAACATATAGTGAGTCTTTGGTTTTCACAGAAGTTTGGTTCCAATAAAGTACTCCTAGAACAGCGAAGAGGAACTTATTAGCCTCCAGATGTTATACAACTGTTATTGTTAGCCTTAGTACTAGGATTTCCCGGTGGTGCAATGGCGGTGCAAAACTGCTGACTGAAAGGTCAGCAAAAGGTCAGCAGTTCGAATCTGGAGAGCGGGATGAGCTCCCATTTGTCAGCTCCAGCTTCTAATGTGAGGACATGAGAGAAGCCTCCCACAGGATGGTAAAACATCTAGGTATCCCCTGGGCAACATCCTTGCAGATGGCCAATTCTCTCACACCAGAAGCAACTTGAAGTTTCTCAAGTCACTCCTTACACGAAAAAAAGCTGTGGTACTGAGGACTGTTAAAATCCAACATCTATAACAAGACAAATGGCATGTTTAACACAGCCAGCTATGCGACAGTTTTCAGAGACATCTCAATTGCTTTTCATATGCAATTCCATCTAGTTCAGCAGCACTATTTCACCTACTCTGTACTAATTTATCACAAATTGTTTCTTTCTTCTTTTTTTGGGTATTCCAAATGTTTTACATGTCATCTTCCAGAATCCTTGACCTATGTTGTCTAGGGCTTCTGGAAGTGCAAGACATTTAAAAGACCAAAGGGTTGGTTTTAAAAATAATAATAATAATAATGTAGATTGTTGATTGTCAGCTCTTTTTAATACAACTTTATCCTAATATAAAAACTAGTGATTGAGTTTCCTCCTCCCTTCAATTTTTCCATTGATTTGCATATTTGTTAGAAAGCAGGAGATTATATCTATAATTTAGGATGGTCCTTCAAACTTTAGTGGCCCGTAGTCTCTATTATATGATAATGAAAGCCTCAATAGATTCCATTCAGTCTTTGATGAGCTAGATGTACCTTGGCTTTTTATTTGTGACTTACCTACTAAAACAGTGCTTTACCTGGAATCCGCCTCCTCCTGGTTTCCCATCCATCCCTCCACTTCCCATAATCAGTGAATAGTTCTGCATGGAATACTGGTCTTGGTTTCTAAACAAACATATAACAATCCAAATTGCTAAAATCAATTCCCATCAAGACATCTGTTATAAACAAGTAATTTAACAAGTTTTCACTGTATTAGAATATGCTTTTACGCATCAAGTTATTGGGATTATGTGCTCATTTGACATCCATGGGTACCAAAGGAATTAAAAAGATCTCATGGACAACAAGTTAAACATGAGCCAACAATGTCATGTGGCAGCTAAAAAATCCAATGCGATTTTGGCCTGCATAAATAGGAGTATAATGTCTAGATCCAGGGAAGTCATGCTACCCGTCTCTTCTGCCTTGGTCAAAACACATCTGGAATACTGTTGGACACTGCAATTGAAGGGAGATTTTGCAAGGTGGAATGTGTTCAGAGGAGGGCGACTGAAATGATCAAGGGTCTGGAGAACAAGCCCAATGAGGAGCAGCTTAAATTACTGGGCCTTTCTAGCCTGCAGAACAGAAGGCCAAGAGGACACATGATGAGGACCATGTATGAATATGTGAGGGGAACTCATAGGGAGGAAGGAGCAAGCTTGTTTTCTGCTGCCCTGGAGACTAGGATGTGGAAAAATGGCTTCAAACTACAGGAAATGAGATTCCACCTGAACATTTGGAAGAATTTCCTAACTGTGAGAGCTGTTCAGCAGCTTCCTGGCAGGGGGTTGGACTAGATCAGTGCTGTCCAACTTCTGGCGGGTCCAGGGCCGGATAAGAGGTCACTGATGACCTGCGGGGCCACTCGGCCCCGCCCCCAGGCCCCACCCCCAGGCCCCACCCCCAGCCCAGGCCCCGCCCCCTCCTAAAGCCGCCGAAAAGGGTAGGCGGCGCCAAGAGCAGCGTCACAGGCCTGGCGTGACGCGCTGCTCTTGGCACCGCCTACTCCTCCTTTTGGCGCCCCTCCCTTCCTAGGCCGAGGAGCCGCCGAAAGGAGAGTAGGCGGCGCCAAGAGCAGCGCATCACGCCAGGCCTGTGACGCTGCTCTTGGCGCCGCCTTCTGCCGCCGGCGGCTCCTGCCCTAGGAAGGGAGGGGGCGCCGGGGCAGAAGGCGGCGCCAACGGCAGCGCGTCACAGGCCTGGCGTGACGCGCTGCCCCTTGGCACCGCCTACTCCTCCTTTTCGCCGCCCCTCCTTCCTAGGCCGGGGAGCCACCGAAAAGGAGGGTAGGCGGCCAAGAGCAGCGTCACGCCAGGCCTGTGACGCGCTGCTCTTGGCGCCGCCTTCTGCCCTTTTTCGGCGGCTCCCCCGCCCTAGGTAGGGAGGGGGGGCGCCGAAAAGGAGGAGCTAGCTCTCTTCCTCCTCCCTGCCCCGCCTCCCCCTCCCCCCCCGGCCGCCATTTTTTTTTTTAAAAAATCGATTTTTAAAAAATTAAAAATGGCGGCTGAGGGCATAGGTGGGGCCGTGTCCAACAGGCTACGGGGCCGGATCCGGCCCCGGGGCCACCAGTTGGACAGCCCTGGACTAGATGGCCCACAAGGTCTCTTCCAACTCTGGGATTCAGTTATGCAATGATTCTATGAATTGGGCTACTCTAATAAATTCTCAAATGCATTCTCTTACTCAAATGTTGGAGCTACTTTCTTCTGCTTGACTGCCCACTGCTCGAAAAACTACATACCCTCCAATATTTCACAGTGAAAACCTTGGGCATGTGTAACCAAGCAATATTGATTGTAGTAAATATGGTAAAATTATTAAGATGTATAAGATCACAAAGGCTGTATCAGTTTGCTTTTGCCTTGAGAACACAGCAAAGGGAAATATTTCAGACTCTCCTCTCCTCTCTCCACTGCTGAGTTGAGAACAAACTAATTTTGATTTTTAAACTCATTCTGCAGCAATGAATTCAGATGGGGACAAAGAGAGGAAAGAAGAGGAGGAATTTGGGACGTTTTAAAGAAGTTGAAAATGGGACAACAAAGGATTAATCAGAACAGTCCCTATCAAATTGAGACAATTGGGTGGCTTACACATAATAGTCTTCATGGTGTCCATTTGTGAATGGCATGATTATAATTTTGTTAGTCCATATATACTTTATCTACCTTTAAGAGATTTTCTGCTTGAGCAAAAAAGTCATCTGTTGCAAATAAAATCTGTAAAAAAACAAAACAAATCAGAATTAGGACTTGTGAACAGAAACTAATAATTTACTAACAACATCTAACTTACAAACTGCTAGCCATTTAATTTCACATTTGCACCGCTTTGCATGCAGAAATGGCAATTTAAGATCAGAAACCTTAATCCATGGCTGATACCAGATGAGAGACTCCCTCCTGGACACACAGAAGACTGGGCGACTTGGAAGTCGCTGAACAGACTGCCTTCTGACACCACAAGATACAGAGCCAAACTTCATAAATGGGACTACAAGGTGGAATCCACGATATGTGAGTGTGGAGAAGAGCAAACCACACAGACCACTTATTACAATGCAGTCTGAGCCCTGCCAGATGCACAATGGAGGACCTTCTTATAGCAACACCAGAGGCACTCCAAGTGATAAATAAATGATAAATAAATAGTTGCAAATGTTTTGATCACTTTGATATGTCAAATTGTTTTCAAGAAATGTGCATGCTTTAAAGAATTTTAACTTGTTGCAAGTCCCTGAGCTGATAGTGTTTTAAAATGTTCTTATTGACTGTACTATACCTTGATTTCTGTTGATAAACAGCATACTAGAAACAATTCATTAAACAACTGCTCCTTTCCATCATTTTGTAAAATCACCAAAGATAACCATTATCTGTATTGTATTGTCAAAGGCTTTCATGGATGGAATCACTGCGTTGTTGTAGGTTTTCTCGGGCTATATGGCCATGTTCTAGAGCAGGCCTGCCCAACAGGCGGCCCATGGGCCGCACACGGCCCACCAGCCCCTTGGACGCGGCCCGCCTACCCTCCTGGAAGAATTTTTTTTAAAAAATTGAAAAATATTGGGTGGGCAGGGCTGCTCGGGGGGGCGCTCGCGGGGGGGCGCTCGCAGGGGGCGCTTGCAGGGCTCGTGGGCATGCGCGGCAGGGCGGGAGCGGCGAGGTGCCTTCCACCATGTCGCTGGATGCTGCAGCGGCCGCACCAGGAGCTTACCTTCCTCTAAACACCCGGTGCGGCCGCTGCAGCAGCCAGCGACATGGCGGAGGGCACTTCACCGCTCCCGCCCTGCTGCGCATGCCCGGGCGTCCTGCGCAGCCCGCCCCTTTCGGGCGAGGCTGGGTGACGTCAGGCCGGCACCACGCCTGACGCCACCCAGCCCCGCTGAAAGGAGTGGGCCGTGCAGGACGCCGGGCATGCGCGGCAGCAGCGAGGCGCCCTCCGCCATGTCGCTGGCTGCTGCAGCAGCCGCACCAGGAGCTTAGAGGAAGGTAAGCTCCGGTGCGGCCACTGCAACCGCCAGCGACCCCCGGCTCCGTCCCAAAAGAAGGAGGCAGAAGCCCCAAAAGGAGGACGCAGCTGCGCAGGCCTGCACAGCTGCCTCCTCCTTTGGGGATTCTGCTGTGTCTTATAAGGGCACTCGCCGCTCACGCGGCGATCTCCGCCCTCCAGTGTCTTGCCGCCACGGAGTTCGTGATGGCGGCAGGACACTGGCGGAGCGGAGATCGCCGCTGAGCGGCAGCGGCAAGCGCCCATGCGCACACAAGCAGAAGCCCCAAAAGGAGGCAGTGCTGGCTGCGGCCTGCGCAGCTGCCTCCTCCTTTGGGGATTCTGCTTGTGTGCGCAAGGGCACTCGCCGCTCCACGCGGCGATCTCCGCCCTCCAGTGTCTTGCCGCCGTCACGGAGTTCGTGATGGCGGCAGGACACTGGCGGGCGGAGATCGCCGCTTGGAGCGGCAAGCGGCAAGCGCCCATGCGCACACAAGCAGAAGCCCCAAAAGAAGGCAGTGCTGGCTGCGGCCTGCGCAGCTGCCTCCTCTTTTTAAGGGCTTCTGCTGTGTAAGATGGGCGCTTGCCGCTCCCGCTCCACGCGGCGATCTCCGCCCTCCAGTGTCTTGCCGCCGTCACGGAGTTCGTGACGGCGGCAGGACACTGGCGGGCGGAGATCGCCACATGGAGCGGCGAGCGGCAAGCGCCCATGCGCACACAAGCAGAAGCCCCAAAAGGAGGCAGCGCTGGCTGCGGCCTGCGCAGCTGCCTCCTCCTTTTGGGGCTTCTGCCTCCTCCTTTTGGGGCAGAGCCGGGGGAGGGGGCGGAGCCGGGGCAGAGGCAGACCCTTTGGCCCCCCAGGTCATCAGTGAACGGAATTCCAGCCCTTGGGCCGGTAGAAGTTGGACAGCCCTGTTCTAGAGGCATTCTTTCATGACATTTCACCTGCACCTATGGCAAGCATCCTCAGAGATGAGACCTCGTCTGAGGATGCTTGCCATAGATGCAGGCAAAATGTCATGAGAGAATGCCTCTAGAACACGGCCATATAGCCTGAAAAAACCTACAACAATGCATAATATGTATTGTTTAAATAAATTCCATTGAATTTACCTTTCCTCCTACAGTTTCACAGCCCAAATTATTCAGATGCAGAAAGTCAGGGATGACACAAGGCTTTTCTTCTTTGTAGTGAGCTGTCATTTTCCCCCAAAGCTGCAGTTCTAATTATCGTTGTGTGTGTTTGTTTTTTTTTAAGTATTCCTCTGAAAGAAAGAAAAAAAATAAAATGAGGCTACCCACATATCCAATGAAGAAGGAGATATTCTGAATCTTGGGTTGCCCTGAGTCTTTTGGGCTGTATGGCCATATTCCAGTAACATTCTTTCCTAAGGTTTTGCCTACATCTGTGGCAAGCATCCTCAGAGGTTTGTTCAGAGATCTGTTGGAAATGAGACGAGGAGAGAGAGAGAGAGAGAGAGAGAGAGAGAGAGAGAGAGAGGGAGAGAGAGAGTGTGTGTATCCCAACCTAGATAGATAGATGATAGATAGATAGATAGATAGATAGATAGATAGATAGATAGACCCCACTTGCTTCATTTCCAACAGACCTCTGAACAAACCTCTGAGGATGCTTGCAAGAGATGCAAGTGAAATGTTAGGAGAGAATGCTGCTGGAACATGGCCATACAGCCCAAAAAAACTCACGGCAACCCAGTGATTCTAGCCATGAAAGCCTTCAACAACACATTCTGAATCTTGTCTTTCACTTGATGGAAAATATCTTGAATCGGATTTCTCATCAATTGGATTTATATTAATTTTTCTTTCTTAATTTTTACAATTATTTAAAAATTATTTTTTATTTATATTGGCTAGGACTGTCAGGTAAAGCAACTGAGAAAATTCAGTTAAGGAAAGCTTCTTGTTTCTTCCTCTATAGCCACCGATGTATATGTAATATGCCTTCAAGTCACCTGTGTCATTCCATGCCAAGTGGTCTAATTTTTTTTAATCCCTCCATTATGTTCTCCAATTTTGTTCATTTTTTAGCTGTAGCACCAGTCAGCTGTTTAACCAAGTTTCCTAAAATTTGAGGTCTCTAACTGCAATAGTTGCCAATCCAGAGCCCCTTGTCTGAAGTGTAGTCAGTCAGCGTGCACACAACATTTAACAAAGTGCCATTTTTGAACTCAAACAAAATTGAAACTAAATGTTTAAGAATGGCTAGTAAATTGAAATCCCGTACATTTGCTGATTTCAATGAAATTAATTTTAACATGATGGATGCAAAATCCAGTCAAACAAGTTGATTCAAAGAGTGCATCTAAATGTGTCACAATAAATTTTGACCAATATTCAGACTGTAACCATTTCCACGCAAACAAAGATACAAACTTGAAATTTTGACCAAGCATTATGCTTGTGCTGGACATTATAATTCCAAATTTGCAACTACCCAGCACCTATAACCGTCCTACAGGATCTCTTCAAATTTGGCACTTTGAACGCAAATGGTAAAATCTACCAACGTTCAAAGCCAATTATTTTTAAAGAGTCTACCTAGTAAATATGCTTGTGAATAGTATCATCTGAAAGAGAAGATTTTGCTCTACAAGACTGATTTTTTGTTTCTTTGTTTTACAATTCTGCCTATTTTTGGCATACCACCTCAAGAAAACATTTGATTCCAATTTCCATGATACTTCCAAAAAAAGTAGATTAAAACTGATTAAACTTACTCTTTTTTGCCAGTTGTGCCTCTCACAAACTCTGAGGAATCTGCAGTGTAAATAGATTAATGTTTTAAAGGGGTTGGTTTTCAATCCACAATCTAAAACAAGCACATTGCAAAACCTGTGGGCAATCATTAGGTTTTATTGATTTTGTAAAAGATCCTTCCCCTCTTCATCCCATTCATCTTGCTCAAGCAAATATGTACAAATATGCATTGTCCCACTAATGAAATGTTCCTATGATGGCTTGACAATTCACTAGTGCACACAGCGGCAGCGTAGTGATGTGCTTTGAGCATTATACTATGACTCTGGAGAGCGGGATTCAATGCCACACTCAGACATGGAAACCTACTGGGTGACCCTAGGCAAGTCACACTCTCTCAGCCTCAGAGAAAGGGAAAGGTAGGGTGTATTGTGATGCTGCTATTATAGTGATGGACTGTGATGCTACTACTCAAACAAGAGACTTGAGAAACACCTATGCAAATTTGAAGAGTGACAGAAATGCAGTCTAACATCCTATCACGACACAGTTAGAAATGAAGCAACTGAATTGTGATTAAGGGATTGGTGCAATGCGTTATTTGTGTATGGGTTATTATGTTTTTAATATGTTTAATGGTTTTAAATTTTATTTATATGTTTATTGTTTCTAGTGATTTTATGTTGTTTTATTTGGTTTGTATAATGAGGCATTGAATTTTTGTCTAGATGTACTGTATGTTGTATCCTACTCTGAGTTATCTGTAGGGTGAGATTTGAAAGGGATAGAAATGAAATAAGTAGCCAGGATTTTGATTGGGGGGGGGGGGGGCTCAATTTGAGTGACAGAGGATCTACCCTAGCAAACCTTTTGTATCGTTATCCCAATATCACCATGCATATGGGATATATTGGGCATGGTGATCAGATCATGATACGAATAAACATAAGTTTAATTTTTTTTTTAACTTTCATTAACAAAATGTTTTGAATACTTTTTGCCTTTTTAAAAACTTTACAGCAACAGTCTTCTTTTCTTCTCCCCCGCCATTTTGTCAATTTTTTTTCTGGTTTGATAGTGATGTCCCGATGGATGGAAATCATTGCTAGTCCACTAAGTCTCTGGTTTGTCATTAAACTTCTAGATGGTTGAAAATTATCTTTCCACACTGCATGTCGTTACTGGTAGAGTAGCTAACACAGTCAAAAAGAAATGTATTGACTGATAGTAGGTTTTGCCACACAGTTCCAACACTTTAAGTACCTCAGTATCTTTCTTAATTGATGGTGTAATATTACACCACATTATGTACTCAGCCTTGACGGAAGCAAGTGCCGCGTCATTTTCAAAGTATTCTGACAGTTGTTCCATATGGTGAACTTTGTCTAGACTGAAAACCCAGTGAGGAGAACCTGGAAACTGGTTAAGATGTCTTCATTTGACATGAACCTTTCAGTAATGTTCTGTATGAGTGAATCGACACATGGTATGAACACCGCAACTCTGAAGTAATCTTCTACAGAATTAGTCCCTGTATTTGCCCGATGCACCTGTCTTGAACTTTGCCTTGGAATAGTCAAGTTGCTTTGAAATATTTTTTTCAGATGCTGTTCTTGCTAAGTCAAAGAGTTTTACAAAATGATATTTTGCATCTGCTCTCAAAATTTCAAAAGACTTTAACAGTGACTTAGCATGGTTTATGGCAGATGCCATATCAATACTTTTTTCCTGAAGAAAAATTGATAGGGGCAAAGTAAGGCTGAAGAGTTGACTTGGTTCAATGCCCTGTTTTATAATAATAATAATAATAATAATAATAATAATAATAATAATAGCAGGGCATTGAATCAAGCCAATGCTGGATCTGGACCAAACTTGGCAAATAGAGCCAATGTGCCCAACAGTGCATACAGGCAGGGATTGGTGAATGATTGCTCTTTTCAAATGTTTGTTGTTGTTTACCTGGATCCAGAAAGCACTGAAGGCAGCCAACATCATATCTGGACCCAACATGGCCAACTGTGCATACAGGACAGGCGGGGATTGGGGGTGATTGACCTTGGATCTGGGAGTTGCGGTGTGCTCTTATACAGAGGGCATTGAACCAAGCCAACACTGCATCTGGACTAAATTTGGCATATAGAGCCAATGTGCCCAATTGTGCATAGAGGCAGGGATTGGAGAATGATTGCCCTTTTTCAAATGGGAGTTGTTATTTACCTGGATCCAGAGAATCCCAGAAGGCAGCAAACGGGCTCGACGCACTCCACTCCCAGCCACGACTGTAGCAAGACTTCAATGCACGGACGCGAAGGCCTATTGTGACCTCCTAATCGTCTGTGGTGCGGCGGCATCCGAATCGTCTGTGGTGCGGCGGTGCCTGGGCTGTCAGCGCACTCCTCTACTTCTCCCAGCACCAAAGGCTGAAACCAGGGGCACCAAAAAGGAAAAAGAGTGCGCCAAGGGCCCAGGCACGGACAAGGACGCCACCATGCCACGTACCAGTAAGGCCTTCTCGCGGAGCAGCCTGAGAATTTCCGCTACATGCCTGCTTGTAGCCTAAGTGTTACCTACTGATTTGCATGTTTTTGAACTGCTACATTGGCAGAAGCTGGGCCTAACTCTGTGTATCTTCAACCTAACCCATCTGCTGAAATAAGATACAAGACCCCACTTTTTTACTTTCATTCTCTATTACCGGAGATTGCCAACTTGGCTCCAAAGGCCAAGAATGTCTCAAGGTCCCAAAACATAGCATAGCAAAAAGTCCAAAGCATCAAACTATGTTGCCATTCTTTTCTCTTTTTTGGAAAAAGCAGTAAAAAAAAAAAGAGACCAGTATCATTGAAATAAGATTTACCAGTTTTTATATACAAAACCACTTTTTTATAATTAGGCAAAAACCTTACATTTTAAAAAATAAAATATAGAAAAGGGCAATAGATTATTAGTTTTGCGAAAAACAAATAAAGAAAGAAGACAGGATTTACCAATTAATGGCAACAAAACAAGAGTTAAAAGCTGTCTTTTAAAGGAATATCCAACAAACAAAAAATACTCAGAAATGCAAGAATCATGTAGATAATATGAGAGAGAGAGAGAGAGAGAGAGAGAGAGAGAGAGAGAGAGAGAGAGAGAGAGAGATCCATAAAGACCAATAACTACATGACTGCAAATCAAAATATCACCAACTGGAGCAACTTGACATGAATAAATGTTTTACTGCAGACAAGTTATCTATGGTTTGCTTGACTTTTATTAACGAAAAAGACACACAAATGTATCAATAGTGTAAAACAGCTTTGTGCAGACAGCTACAAATAAAAATAATTTGTTTCAGCTGAATGTATTTTGATTCAATTTGGAGGAGTTGACAGATTAGAGAAAAACATTCCTCTGTGGGTGGAAGAATCAAGAGCCTCTGTCTTATCAGGAGCAAAAAATCTAAATATGGATTTAAAGCCATATGCTTGGTTATCAAGGGGGGAAATCTTCTCTTCAAAGATATGGGCTATGAGTAAGAAACAATGATAGATGACACATTTTTAAAAAGTTGAGTAAAAGTATTTTATGAAAGAGCTGAGGGCTATTATCGACTCAACAACAGATTTTTTCCCCTAGGGATTCAAAAGTCTTCAATAATTTCAAAGGGCTCCAAATGTTTCCCATACTCCTGGTTTTCTCCATACCCCAGTACAGCATTAGGGCACTGCAACCAGGTTTTTGAATGTCTAATACAATTTGCACCTTATACCTTTCTTTGGGTTAAACAATGGATTAAACGCTTGTGCCGGCAGGACTGAAGACCGATAGGTTGAAGGTTCAAATCCGGGGAGAGCACGGGTGAGCTCCCTCTGTCAGCTCCTGCTCCCCATGCGGGCCCCATGTAAGCTGTCCCAAGTTCCTTTGGGGAGATGGAGGTGGAGTATAAAAAATAAAGCTGTTGTGGTTGTTGTTGTTTAGATGTAATCTTTTTTTTAAAAAAATCTCATCTTCCTTCTAAGTGGTGGGTGCTCTTTAGATACAAAATTGGTTGTGTGAATTTTGTAGATGAAAAACAAATGCTCAAGAGCTATGAGAAGACAAATGCACAAAAAATTCCTTTTTTTAAAATGTGCTATAAAATGAATACATGTGAACAATGCAGAAATAAAACAAAACGATTAACATATACAAAATTCCATCAGAAGATGTCTAGGAAGTAAAAATCTAGCTGTTGGATGAAACTGAAGCAAGACAATTATATCATCTTCTGTCTGTTTTAAATGAAAAATGGTTCAACTAAATTGCATATCGTATTGGATTCCTTATTAATTTTTCTTTAAACACCAATTAGGATAAATGTCCTATCCTAATTGGATCTTATTTAAAACATCGAGTTTATTAATCTGCAAAAAAACACCTTAGTTTTTGTAGGCCATCCTGCAGCACATTTTGCTATAGTTTTTCAATGAATATCTCATTGAGTTTCAACCAATTCAACATAGATTGTGGCAGCCACAAAAAAAAGTTTATGGAGTATAACAACTATTTGCAAATTAAATGCCTCACAAGTAAACAGGAAATAATACTTTCAAACCAGAAACAGTTTTTTCAAATTTTTTCACATAGTGTAATGCAGTGTTTTTCAACCTTTTTTGAGCCGCGACACATTTTTTACATTTACAAAATCCTGGGGCACACCACCAACCAAAATGACACAATATGACACTCTAACACAGTAATACATATAGTTAATGTTTTTAAATGTATTTATACACTCAGTGTGAAACCTGGGCCTGTTTCAATGAACACAACATAGATATCCTGGCAGGAATGGCAGAAAGACACACGCGAAGGTCTTGCTCAACAGCTGGGAGTTATAGTTCACCCGCAATCAAAGAGCATTTTGAACTCCCCCAATGCTGGAATGGAATCAAACTTCCCACACAGAACTACCATAACCAATAAAAAATACTATAAGAGTTTGGTGGGCATTGACCTTGAGTTTTGGAGTTGTAGTTCACCTCTAGAGAGCACTGTGGAGGGGGGGGGGAAGACGTGGGGCGAGTCTGCGCAGTAGCGCCCACATGGGTCACGTCTTCCTCCCTCCCCCTCCCGCATAAGCAGCAGCGTGAGCAAAGCGAGGCAAAGCAAGCAGAGCGAGGCTGAGAAGAAGGGAGCCCGAGTTGAGAAGAAAAAGTGATTGGCAGGAGGGGAAAGAAAGGGTATTAGAGGTTCCAATTTCCCACGGCACACCTGATGGTCGCACATGGCACACTGGTTGGGAAACACTGGTGTAATGCATTATATCATGCTACATAGAATGGACATTTAAAACAATCTTTCTACCGACTTTTTGCTTTTAATTCAGTTATTTAATTAGATCCTCTGTAATATGCCATCTATATATAATCTCATGCTCCAATAGATCCTTTGACAAAAGCTACAAATCATATATATTAACATTGGGGAAAATATACACTGCCTGTTACTCCTTCGTAACTACCCAGCAGGATTCTCGTCCATGTACATAAAATAAAGCAAATACTATGATGCTTGAAATATGCAGGTATTCATATGCATACATACAAATTGTATGTTTTTAATTGTTAATTTGTTATTATATGGTGTGGGTTTTTTTTGCCTTGTTGCTTGTGTTGTATTGAGGGCAAAGACTGCCTGTGTAAACCGTCCTGAGTCGCCTTCGGGCTGAGAGGGGCAGTATAGAAACGTGACAAATAAATGCACATTAAACAGAAACTCTGCCTATGCAGCAAAATCAGACAATTAGTTGTACTTATACTATACTATACTACTGATATATAAAATAAGGTATTTCAAAGCAGCCACCCATTGCTTCCTGTAAAGCAGTTGTATACTAAAGTGTTCCACTAGGGGGTGATATTAAGCTACACATTGAGCTAGTTAAAAGGTGTTACCCAAACTGGAGCCTTCAAATTCTGTAGGACTACAATTCCCAGAATTCCCCAGCTGTCAAAGGAGATCTGTGGGCTGCACTGTGACAAAGATGGGGGGAACTAGGTTGGAAAAGACTGGATTAGACTGTATCTTTTGTCAGGGTTGCTTCACAATTTGAGCTGGATCTACACTGCCCTATATCCCAGGATCTGATCCCAGATTTATTTATTTATTTATTTATTTATTATTCGGTTTTATATTCCGCTCCTCCCTGCAGGCTCGGGGCGGATCACAACAGCGATAAGATACACAATAAAACATACAATAAAATTCAGTAAAACGCACAATACATAATGCATAGCCGGTAGCCAGCAAGTTTCAGATCTTAACTCGGACGATGATATGCATCTACATTCAGGCTAGTTCCAAGTCATGGGAGCCACAACAGAAAAGGCTCGCTGTCTTGTGCTGGACAAGTGGCAGGAGCGGGGTGATGGAATAACCAGTAGGTTCTGCTCTTCCGAGCGCAGTGATCTCGGGGGAATATACGGGGTAAGGCGGTCCCTTAGGTACTCAGGCCCTAGACCGTGCAAGGCCCTAAAGGTTAAAACCAACACCTTGAAGGCAATCCGGTACTCAATAGGCAGCCAGTGCAGTTGCCGAAGGATGGGAGTGATGTGCTCCCTCACTGGTGCTCCCACCAGCAAGCGAGCAGTGGCATTCTGCACTAGCTTGAGTTTCCGGATTGTCGACAGGGGAAGGCCCACGTAGAGGGCGTTACAGTAGTCCAGCCTCGAGATGACCATCGCCTGGATCACCGTGGCCAGGTCATCCCTGGACAGGTAGGGTGCCAGTCGCCTAGCCTGACGAAGATGGTAAAACGCCGTTTTGCTGACCATGGAGACCTGGGATTATCTGTTTATTCCAGATTATCTAGAAAGGTAGACTCATATAATCCAGTTCAAAGCAGATAATCTTAGATCATATTCTAAGATATAGGACAGTGTAGATCCAGCCATAGATATGTCTGAAGTGTGTTTCATGGGTATGTTAGAATGACAACTTTTATCGTTTGAAGCCTGTTGGGAACAGTCTCATATTAATTCACCAGGGCACTCAGTGCAGGTGTGCTGAGATATTGCCACCGACTGCAGAGACCCAGTTGGCCTCTGACACTATGTACCTGCACCTCCTTTTCGAGTATGATGTCATTTGCTGCATGAACATGCCGGAGAACCGTCTTCTACGATATCTAAGAAAGGGAACCTTGCTAGGGCCAAATTCAAAGTACCACGCCTAAGCCCTAGGAGAGGAAAGGCTCCTTCCAAAGCTTTATAGTTTTGATTCCCAAGAAAAGGATTGGATTATTAGATTTCTAGTTTCCCAAAGTACCACGTGTAAGCCCAAGGAGAGGAAAGGGGCCTCCAAACTTTTTTGTGTTGTTCCGCAAGGGAAAGATTAGATTACTAGATTTCTAGTTTCCTAAAGTACAGCGTGTAACCCCAGGCAGACAAAGGGGCCTCCAAACTTTTGTGTGTTTTCCCAAGGGAATTATTATCAGCAAAGGGGAATTCTGGTTTTCCAAAGCACATAAGTCAAACCACAGGAGAAAATAAACCCTTTAAAGTTGTATTCCCTGCTTCAGGAAGGGAATTAACAGCAAAGGAGAAATTGTTCCCAACCCAGCCCTTCCTGTGCAAAGTGGTGGCGTGGCACCTTTCCCACCCAAGCAGCCTGCCCTAGTCCCTCTGCTTTCACGTCCCCGGCTCACAATGAGCCCATGAGGCACGTGCAACCCTTTTTAAAGGGCAAATGCTGCTGTGCCAAAACCCTGCCCCTCCTGAGGTGGTTTCCCCTCATTGCCTGTAGGCAAGCATCCTAGCATGCAACCACCTGCTTGCCTTCAAAGGTGGATTCCTTTCCGATTCACTTCCTGGATCGGAAAAAAGATGGCGGCAGTGGCTTTGAAAGGGCAAGATTATTTTAGAAATCGATTCAAAAAAGGATTAATTCTAATTTTAATCCGATTTACGAGAATTCCGATCGAACCTACCCATGCCTATTAGACACTACAAGTTCAATTCACCTTTCCCCCTGTTTTGAGGAACCAGCATGCATATGTAGATGCCTACAATCCAAGACACAACTTCCTTCTTTGGTTAAGATATCACACAAGCGTCCCAGTCAGTTGCTTTTCAGATGCATTTTCCAAAGTATGATGTGAGCATTGAGTTTATATCCATTGTAGTTTTTGTCATAACCTTAAGGCTCATTAAATCCTGGGCAAAAGCCTCCGGCTTTGATGTGTGTGGTACCTGTATCTGAATTGGGGAGTGGGGGGGGTTCTTTTGTGAATTTTGGGGATGAGCTGCAACTTTTTAAAACTAAGGAAGAATGTGGGTTTTAAAAATTTGCTTTTAATTTGGTTAATTGTGCTATGTATTGTTCGGCTTTTTCTATAAGTGTGGCATTGATTTGGAAGTTACTCTGAGCCCCCTTGGGGGGAGTGAAGTAGAAATAAAGTAAATAAATAAAATCCCCTTCTTCTGGGATTTTCCAATACAGGCAGAAGTAATGTCCAGTGTTCATGATCTCCATTTCTCCTGAAATTCATGGGCAATTCCACTGATGATATGTTGAAAAGGGGTGCATGAACTTTCCGATATCCCTGTGAACTTCCTTTTGGCACTTTGTCGCCATACTACTCTTCAAAAGAGAAATAAATAAAAGGTACATGCTTCCCCTTTACATTAAGTCTACTCATGTTTGACTCTAATGCTCTTCTCCATTTCTAAGCCAAAATGCTGGCGTTGTCCATACACGCCTCCAAGGTCATGTGCCAACATGACTGCATGGAGTGCCGTTACCTTTCCACAGAAATGGTACTTATTGTTCTACTCACATCTGCATGTTTTTGCACTGCTAGGTTGGTAGAAGCTGGGGCTAACAGCGGGAGCTCACTCTGCTATCCAGATCTGAACTAACGACCTTTCGGACAGCAAGTTCAGTACCTCAGTGGTTCAATCTGCTGCGCCACCAGGGGTTTCAGATAAGAAATAAAGGACACAAAATCAGTGTGACTGCAATGTGGGCTGCAACTCAGGAGCAGAATAGCAGACCAGGCTGTTGGTTGTCTGGAGAAATCTTCAGATCCAAAGCTATCTTAAAATGAACACAATGCACACTTACTATCCCCTGTTGCCACTTACAAAGAAGCTTTTCCATAAGGCCAGGAAATAGTCATGAACAAAATAGGATGAGATTCTATACTGATGTCAAATCCAGTGTAGATAACCCACATTAACTGCTTTGAACTGGATTATATGAATTATATGAATCTACACTGACATATAATCCAGTTTAAATCAGATAATCTGGATTGTATATGACAGTGTAGAAGGGGCTGTATAAAACTACTGGTCAAGGGCTATATCCAAAACTGGGAAGAAGTCTGGAAAACTTTTCAAAGTGATTTCAGCAGGGAAGAACTGTACAAGACTCTTTCCTTCCATGAATTTATAAAAAGAAATTTGTCAAAGTCACTGTACCTCTCAGGGGAGAAAGATATATAAAGGCTAAAATTTATATGCTGGAGAACTACATTCCCAGGATATGTTCCCAGGACACATAGTAATGTTAAAGTATGGGAATTTGTGGCAAGATGTACTTACGCCAAGAAAAAAAGCTCACAATAAAAGTGTTGAAATAAAATTGTTTATTTTCTTAAACATAAACTGATGCAATGATTTCAGATCACAGAATACTTTATTTCTGAGAGCAAAAACATTGATATAAACAAGAGCCATTATTAACTGCAATGCTGTCAATTAGTTAACAGATAATGCAGGATTAGATCCCAGGATATAGGACAGTGTAGATCCATCTTAAATTGATTTATTATTCACTCATATTATTACATTTATCTCTGTTTAATTGCTGCAAGATCAATCTTGGCAAGCCTGTTGAACTGATGCCCAATGAATATTGCTGGGACATATCTGACTTTAGGTTTGTTTGTGTCGTTAAAGTGTCCTTTAGCTTTTTAGGAAAAATAAAAAGTAACTTTTATTTAATTTTAATAATTTTACATGTATCTCTTTGGACCATTCCAGATAGGGCAGAAACTCTGGAAGAAGTAGGTTACTTTAACCCACTTCATCCCAAGTTTGTGTCCCCACCCCCAACTCAAACCTTGGGCTTTCCCTCAGCAAATGGCTAGATGCCATCCCAGGTCGGTCAAAGGTTAATCCGGGATATCATCCAGCCCACCCCCCCCCATTTTCTCCAAAAAGTCTTACCTGAGGAGGCCTGCTGGCAGTCCAGATCCCTCTGCAGAGTACTCCTCACACATCATTTTTATGTGCCAAAAGCTCTCTCTGGAGGGGCTACACTGCTGGCAGGCCCCTCGAATAAGTTTGGGGGGGCAATGGGGGGGAGGGGACGGGTTGCCATCCTGCTTCTTCGAGGTCTTAGAGCACAAAGAACTGGGATTACTGTGGAGATCGACCCCCATAACTATGGAATCAATCTCCACAGGGCCCAAACCTGGGAAGATCTGAACTTTAGCGTAATGTCCTGATCTTTCCAGGTGTTTTATTAATCCAGAGCAAAAGGGGAAATCAAGTTTTCTCTGGATTAATACACTTTTACCTGAGACGTCATTTGGACACCTCGGGTAAAAGCGAGACAGGTCCCGCATTTTGTGCCTGTCTGGAAGGGCCCTTTATTTGTATTTGGGCTAGAAGAAAACTCAGTTGGATCATGGTAGAACTTCTTGTTATAAAGGCCTCAGTAATCACAATTATAATTAGAGAACTTCATGCGAAGTTAATGGGCAACCTACAGGTGTAACAACCACCATCCACACTTGCACAGGGAGTAAATGGATAATATTCTCTACGGCCCCATCTACACTGCCATGTCATCCAGTTTCTGAATCCAGATTATCTTATTTGAACTGGATTATAGGACAATATAGATTCATATAATCCAGTTCAAAGCAAATAATCTCGATTCAGAAACTAGATTATATAGCAGTATAGCTCTATTTTACATTGATTAAGTAAATCTGCTTCCACTTAATAGCAGTAGAGAGTTTCTTCCCTTTTCTTCAGCTCTAGGAGCCAACGGTGGTGCAATGGGTTAAACCCTCGTGTTGGCAGGACTACTGATCTAAGGGTCGGTGGTTCGAATCTGGTGAGCAGGATCAGCTCCCGTCTGTCAGCTCCAGCTTCTCAAACGAAGAGAGAAGCCTCCCGCAGGATGATCAAACATCCCCTAGGCAAAGTCCTTGCAGATGGCCAATTCTCTCACACCAGAAGCAACTTGCAGTTTCTCAAGTCGCTCCTGACACTGAAAAAAAGCTCTATGAGTGCATCAACACTGTAGAATTAATACAGGTTAACACTACTTTACTTATCATGGATCAGTGTTATGGTATCATGGGAGTTTTACAAGGAATTTGCCTCACCAAACTACAAATCCCAGGATTCCACAGCTATGACACATAGAGTGGTGTCAAACTGCACTTATTCTACTGTATAGAAGCACTCTATATCTATACTGAAAAGCTAAAGGACACATTTCAAAACATTTTTTTCAGATAGCAGATAACAAATTATTTTTCAATGTCATAATAATGTAGTGAGATTGCTTTGTTTTTGTATTTAACTGCAACTACTTGCAAACATTCAATTAATATCAGGTCACCATTTCTCATCTACTTGATTCCAGTGGATAACCTGGAATCAAGGTAGAATTGGACTACTGAGACTACGTAAAGCCTGAACATAAGAGCATTGGTAAATCATTCTGGTCATCAAACATCTATAACTAAGAATACACAAGAAAACCAGGGAATTCCTTTATGTTCTCTGTAAACAATCTTAGATTTGATTTTCCAAGTCTATTCCAACATTATGCTCAATTAAATCCATTGTATTTGAGAATGAAACCTGATTTGGTTAGTACAGCATACCCACATTTGCAAATAGTTGTTATTCAGTATAATGAAAGACCTGAGAAAAAAGTGTTGGTGTACAGAAAATAATAGATGCTCTTTTAAAGACACTTAAAATTTATGAAACAGCATAAAATACATTTCAGTGCAGAATTTAATATTAACATCTATTATTTTTAAAAAGAGAAACCAGAGGTTCATCTTCAAAAATAAAATCCAGTATCTAATGCTTTTCCACTGTAGTTGTACATCTCCATTAATCTCAATGAAAGATCCAACGCACATCACCTGTTCAAAGACCAACAAATAATAATCTAATACAAAGCTAAAAATTTTAAAATTTGTGTATATTTAACCCCACATTAGATTGTGGCCGTATTTCTTTATAGTAATGCAAATCATGAATGTTCATACTGATCTTCCCTTCTGAAGGGTAAATTTGATATTTAAAATACCCAGATTATATTTACACCTGTACAAGACAAATATCATATATTTCTAAACATATCACTATAATGCTTTATCAATGAAGTATTTTAAGGTAGGATGTGGAGTAGACTGAAAGACCAGCACCCCCTTGTTGACAATTTTAAATGATTATTCACTCCTCATTGTTGCTGCTGCTAATGTATTTCATGCTTACATGTGCCAATTCCTATCAGGATTTTGGCCTGTTCTTTTGGCATCTAATCCATCAAGACGTTCTTCCATCGAAGCCCTCTTGAAATAAAATATGGATTCTCATTTCAATGGGGCTTGTCAAAGAGAACTTCCCAAGAGACTGTGCTGAGCCAATCTCCTGTAGATAGGTGGTTTCAAGGATGCTCCTCTCTGATTGGTGAAGAAGTAGACATGTTTCCTTTATTTTATTATTTGTTAAATGCACGAGGTATTTATACCTTTTTTTTTGTCCAAGCAGCTTAAGATGGGACACATAACACTTATTTTCCCCCACTTTTCCCTCCACAATAAAAGTAAAAGTGGTCAAGGCTGATTTGGACAAAGTTGTCCAGTGAGTTTCATGGCTTAATAGGGACCATAACCTGGACCTCTCAAATTTGTACACAATACTCAGTATGCTACCTGATGGGTCTCCACTCGTTTCCCACCCAACTGCTATATGTATGAATCTATGAAAAGGGTCTGTCCTTTACTAACACTCCAATCTATATAACACACTCTCCGTCCACCTTTATTAAAGGGAGAAATGTGGTACTACATGCATTGAACACACAAATAACAAGGTGTCAACATGCCATGTCCTCATACAACAAGCCATCCAAATGAAACGCTTCACCATGCAAATAGAAGTGCTGTTGAATAACGCAAGGACTGGTCCTTTAAAATACAACACAGCAGTGCCAAGTGCGAATAAAGAAAATCCATGGTATTGTATACCAAAAGACACATATCCATACCCCAAAATGTTGTTGAGAAGCTTTGAGACATGCTACGCTTGGTTCTTGTTACACTTCCGTATAGTCCTTTGGCTCCATATTGTTTTGTAATTCAACTCCCACAATTCCTAACGGGTGGTAAACTGGCTGAGATTTTGGGGAGTTGAAGTCCAAAATTACTGGAGGACAAAAGGTTGAGAACCAGTGATCTACACTGACCATGAAATGAAGTTCCAATCTGCATTATATGACAGTGTAATTGACCCCTTTCTCTTCTTCACACATACACATGACACAGGCAGTATTTTTGTATGATGGGTGTGCACAGAAATAACACTACATACACAATGATAAATACTATTCCTCTTGGTGGTTGACAATCTTTGGAGTGCCAGCAAAATCAAGGACATATTGGGATATTTGTCCAGACCACCTTAAGGTAGATTGCTGGAAAGCTAGCATCGCTGGAACATGGTACTAAATTTCACAGAAAGAAATTCAAGAATGGAGCACTCATCAGGATCATATTTGGACTACAAAGCATATTCATGGTGAGTTCAGAGTAGGGAGAGTGAAAGTATGAATACTACTACACATTTTCTTTATCAAATTCACAAACAAAATTCATTGTGATGTGACAGGCAACATCATTCCAGCCCCCAGAGGCTGTAATTTCCACGCAGTCCTCCTCATCGTAAGCATTGTTTGGTTCACCATTGCTCCATTTGTTGAAGGTCTGCATGGGGGATCGGTCTGAGTACACAAAACTGCCTTCCTTCTCAAGGTCATTGATCCCAATGAAAACGCGACTGAGGCCAGCTTGGCTGATGTAAGCAGCAATGAGGCTATTGGTGCTTTCGTCTTTGGGCATACTCAGTGTACCTCCGCGTCCTTGGCAGTAGAGCTGGGCGTCCATGTACCTCTTCTCTTCTTTCACCAGCAAGTATGTCTTATTATCCGTCTCGCGCACACCAGCAACAGCTGCGGGGGAGGGCAGTGCTGAAAAGTGAGCACTCGCATTTCTATAAACCAACTCTATGTACACCATATGGGATAGGCACAATCAACCGACTACAAAGCAAACAAGACTCTTTTATATCTATCTGCAACTGTTTATAAATCAGCGGGAAGAATGTTTACATGGACATCCTTACCTTTTTTAATGAATTTTAACTCAGTTGTCAGCAGGGTCACTTGGTTATCCATTTTACCAATGGCTGTCCGTAGCTGGCCACATTCACAAGGAATACCTGCAAAACCGAGGTGTAAGTTCATACAGGCATTTGCACAATCACTGCACATTTCACAGCTTTAGCACATCTGTGTTATCACTCCAAGCCCTACTATACTTCACTGAAGGTATTACATTCACAGGCCTGATTGAACCTTGTCAAAATGTGAGCCAATTACTTATGTAATCCATCCCAAATTGTCACCTCATCATCAATTCTTTGTGAACTGGGCTGATTAAGCTTATAGTATCTGGCAACAAGTGTGACTTTGAGGTCTCTCATTCAAAGGGTTACCATAGATTTGAAGTCAACTTGATGACAGTTAATAACAATTCAGCAACTATTTCTGGCGCATCCCAGAAATGACTGTAGTGTTGTATATCTATGCACATCTGAGTTAACACCAACATTCATGTAATCCCATGGCAAAAATTATAGAAGCCTCTAGTGGTGCGATGAGTTAAACCCTTGTGCCAGTGGGACTGAAGACTGACAGACCGGAGGTTCAACATGAGAGGAGGCTCCCACAGGGATGGTCAAACATCCAAACCATCCAGGCATCCCCTGAGAAACATCCTTGCAGATGGCCAATTCTCTCATATCAGAAGCAACTTGCAGTTTCTGAAGTCGCTCCTGACACACACACACACACACACACACACACACAAAGGCAAAAATTGTGTGTAGAAAATAAATGTCGGAGTGATCTGAACATGAGGGAATAATATACTTGCACATGGGAATCTATTCTTCAGAGATCTCAAAGAAAGATGCAAACGTTCAATATAAAGTAAATGGGGAAAAAGGTTTTTGCCCAAAGACGTATTTTTGGAAATACTGAAAAAAATACAGATGTTTTACAAAATGATGACTAAAATAATTAAGCCAAAATTTTCCCATATTTACTCCCAGAGTTGTCTCTAAACATGATGTCAGTCAGATAGTTCTGTGTAACACTATGTTCCATATTACATCATTGCAATTTCTGTTCTCAAAAACCTTTTCTCAGTTCTATTTATGGGAATGAGTGTGTTTGTATCTGGTTGACACTAGGGAGAACTAGAGGAAACAAAATTATTTACTAACATTGCTGCTTTTTTATTGATGGGTTTTCCTGCTCCTAGTGAACTAGCAAAACCAAAGAGTCCCATAAAGTTCACATATCACTTGTACTTCACAATCGGGGAGTTCCACTGTGATAGAAAACAACAATGACAAAAACAATTACAGCAAAATCCCTGATCTACAGAAGGTATGTCCGAAGACACATAAACACACTGTGGATACCTGAAATTGTGGATAATAGGAAACCTTACATTTTAATTATACTGTGGTTGGAAGCATGTCATATAATCACACTGAAGGATCTAAAGAAGAGGTCCAAAAGACAGGGAGAGAAGGAATATTTTTGGGAAATGGATAAGTGACACTGTGGATAGTGGGGCAGTGCTGTAAATTTAAATTATAATACTGTAATTATCTGCAAAAACTGTACTTGCATCATACCAGATGTGACAGTTTTGTGCAAAACCAAAGTATACATATGGCATTATATGCTCCTAAAGTAACAAAGTGATTTGTAAAGTGTGCTTTAAAAAAATTGTGTCAGAAGTGAATTGAGAATATATTGCAAGTCACTTCTGGTTTGAGAGAACCAGCTGTCTACAAAGACATTACCAGGGGAAGACCAGATGTGTTACCATCCTATGGGCAGTTTCTCTCATGTCCCTGCATGGGAAGCTGTGGCTGACAGATGGGAGTTCACCCCATCTTGTGGATTCGAACCGCTGACCTTCAGGTCAGCAGGTTTTTAAATTTTTTATTATTACTATTTTATTGTTTACAGCACTCCCACCCTCCACCCCTTCACCCTAGACACACAATTTATACAATAAACTACATACATTACATTTGAAATATCAGTCTTAGTCTCAGTTTTTCCACTCCACATCTTAGTACATTCTCTAAATAATTCCTAACTGGATCCCACATATTCTTAATTATTATAACATTTTCTATTTTGTCTATATTGTTCATTTACAATTTGTTATTTCCACATTTAGCATATTTACCATATAGTTATACCAATTTGTCAGAGTCCACTTTGTTTTATCTTTCCAACCCCTCACTAAAACAATTTAAGCACACACTATTAATTGGTCAACTATTCTTTCCTTTTGCACATTACTCACACCTGGTATCCTGGTATGTAATACATTTCTATTGGCTATTATGATTTGAAGGTTTAACATTTTATTAATTTCTTCTTCAATTGTTCTCCAATACTCTATCACATTCCCATATCATATGATTAAACACACCTTTTTGTTTACAACCATGCCAACACCTGTCCTTTACCCCTCGTAAAAGGTCAGCAATTCAGCCGGCACACGGGTTTAACCCATTGTGTCACCTCAGCTCCCAAAGAGTGCTAATATCACATTTTCATTTTTTTCCAACAAAAGATTAAATCCCACACTTGACAAAGAATGGGTGATGAAGGTTTTATTTATTTGTGTGTTACATATTCAAGGTTTCCAGATATTTTACATCTCCAGTCCCAATTACCTATTGTACATTTAGACTCAACATGAATTCCACCAAAGTTTTGGCATGTAGGAAACTGCAAAAGTTTTCAGTTGCTTCCCCAGCATGCTTATAAGTATTGTAATTTTACCCTTAATACATAAGTATTCTTATGAGTTTTTAGAGAATATAGTGATGATACAGTTTACCTGGATCTCCATTAGGACCAGGTGGGCCGACGTCACCATTATCTCCTTTTTCTCCTAAGTAGGGGGAAGACAAGTTAAGCTGTTTCACCAATTATGGATGCTCTTGCTTCTATCCGAAACAAACATGCTGACATCAGAATTTCATAACATGAATGTAATGCCTAATAAAATTAATGTGAAGAACTCATATATAAAATGTGTTTCAAGATCCAAGTACACTAAGCTTAGATTTATTGAGGAGAAACCCACCCATTTGAGAACCAGCATAGTGTTGTAGTTTAAGCGTTGGTGTAAGAGAGTGGTTCCCAACCTTTGGTCCTTCGGGTGTTTTGGACTTCAGCTCCCACAATTCCTAATAGCTGGTAAACTGGCTGGGATTTCTGGGACTTGTAGACCAAAACAACTGGAAGACCAAAGATTGGGAACCACTGGGCTAAGAGAAAGCAAAGGCAATCCCCCATCACATACTGTAAAGTTAACCT
The DNA here is from genome assembly GCA_030556195.1 of Anolis apletophallus. Lineage (NCBI taxonomy): Eukaryota > Metazoa > Chordata > Lepidosauria > Squamata > Anolidae > Anolis > Anolis apletophallus. Next base: position 84,446,860 of record JARBWK010000003.1, read on the forward strand.
CATTATAAGTTTGCCTTAGGATTTCATTAAATCAGAAACAACTTGAAGATAACAATAATATCAACAATAAATCCATCATCTCCATGAAGAACAAGCACTACCAAGTGAAGATAATGAATATTACAAAATTAACTTTAATCCAAGAAAATTAACCTGTAAAATAGCAGAGGCATCCGCAGTACTGGCTCTGGGCTTCTTTTATGAACCTTAACATTCAAAGCAGGATATCAAATTCCTATATTTGATTTTTCATGTTAACCACAGAAGACTTTCTCATTAGTTTGTTTGCTGTTTAACAGAACAGACTTTTTTTAAAAGAAAAAACCAACTTTTTAGTAAACAAATCAAATTTAACTGATTTAAAATGTTTTATTTTGTACAAAAAGATACCTTTTGAACCAATAGGACCAATTTTTCCATGCCTCCCTATGCTGCCTTTCTGTCCTTTGTCACCCACTTCTCCTAGGAAAAAAACACAAAAATATAAAGAATTAAAAAGTTATTTTGGGTCCCCTGTGCTTCATGGTGTGGAAAAAAGGAGATGGCACTTATTTTACTTGTCCTTTGTTGCTGTTGCCTTTCCCAATGGCAGCAAAGGAACCTGTAAGACTTGGGGAAATGAGGAGGAATTAGACTCTGATGTTTGACTCCAGCACCCAATCCTGGCTCTAACACCCAGCTCTGTCATCCAGGCTTTGTTCTGATGCCTGAAAAGGGCACCAACATCTGGCTTGGATGTTCAGACGTGGCTCTGGCATCTGGCCTCAACATTTAGACACAGCTCTCATGTCTGATTTCAACATCCAAACTCAATATTGGCTCTTAGCTCTGAAATCTTAGTCCAGCTCCAACAGTTGACTTCAACATCCAGGCCTGGTCTGATATGGGCTCAGATGTCCAGCTGCAACATCCATACTTGGCCCCAATATCCAGCTGCAACATCCAAGCTTCACTCCAATGCCCAGCTCTGACACTCCATGTATCTCTGGAATCCAGATCAGGCTTAGTTCCGGCATCTAGACCAGGTTGAAGTGTCCAGATCATGCTGCATGCCTGGAACTAGCTCCTCTATCCTGAATTGGCATTGGCAACTACATCTGGCCCTAGCATCTGAGTCTGGTTTCTTATCTATATTCTAATCAGAGTACAGGGCAGAGGGTTAAGATTATGGGTTAGTGCTATGGCTTAGAGGGTTACGACACCATCATATGGGCTAAATTGCCCGTCGTGCACTGATTCCTCTTCCCTTCTGTGACGGAGCTCACCAGCTCCCATTCCATGACACACATCTACTTCCGGCAGGGCTCCATTGTAAAAGGGAAGAAGAACTAGCATATGTCGCCTTGGCACCAACACAAGAGGCTTCCTATGTTACATAGAGATCAACGAAGGGAAGCTAGGCAATGCAGGGCGTGGGGCAACAGGTTCTCCATTTGTCAGGCCCCCTCGGATTCGCCACAGTGTGTGGTGAATCCTATTGCCAATGTGATAAGGTCCTTAGAGAGTTAGGGTTAAGTCGGGTCCCTGGAGTTCCATGCCTGCGGCAATAGTGACAAAAACAACAAAAGTAAATGTAACAATCCAGTCCGGCACTAAGTGGCCTATTTAGAAAGGCCCTCAGGCAGCTCTCCTGATCAAAACTTGATCATACTAGCAATTGGGAGCCATTACACATCTCTTCCACCTTGTATATAATTGGTGTTTTTCACAGTAAGGAAAAAAGAGAGAGAAATGAAAGAAAAACAAGGGAGGTTTACAAATGGAGAATGTTGTTTCCAAACCAAACTTTAAGAAAAGAAGCAACATAAAATCCCCTGCCTTGCACCGTCATGTTTCAAATGATATCAAGAAGTACACAAAAAAATTCAGACCAGGCTCACCAAAACAATGTCAAAATTGTAATAATTTCCCTGCAAATATAAACTGAGTGACGACCTCCTATTGAGCCTAGGCAACACATTCTGGGAAAAATTACCAATCCGTTAAGATTTAAATTCAATTTGGCAATGTACAAGTGTGTCTTTCTGAAGCTTTCTAAACAAACCTAACTCACCTGGGGTACACATTAAATCATTGCCAAAATATGACCAACTACCTGCCCATTGCGAGACATTTTCCATGGTATTTGGATATTTTTCCGTTGGCATATACCTGTGGTTCCACAGCTTTAAAAGAATAAATTTAACTAAATAGGAAGAAGAAGAAAAGAAAATTGGGAAAGTATTTGCTGCAGAAGGACATCCCTACAATGAGACAGGATTGGTGGGTGGCCAGTGCTTTATAGCAATATAAATTAAGAAGCAATAGGAAACAAAGCAAAGAAGTACACTGCAGCTCTGAACCCTTGGACCTCCACTAGTAGTCTTCAATACGTTGTTTGAGACAGCTGCATTTGAAATTAAACAGCCATGTGTCAAACCCATCAGGGAAACTTTATTTATGTAAACACAATTAGTTTGCTCCCTGTGACTTAATGCCCTTTCTTGTAAACATTATACAGTGCATTTAGCAATGGCAGCCAGCTAAGGAAGTCCCATTTGCACTTATCTCATAACCTTAAGAAACACAAGTAATTATTGATCTTCTCACACATTGAGTCTCACATTCCAGGAAACGTTCCCATCCTCCACTCCTGAGCTTAACTTATGACAAAACTAGAAGTCGGATTTCTCAGAGTTTTTGGTCAATGTCCTTCTTTGTAATATGTCAAGCAGCCTTCTTACTCAAAGTATATTACATACTTTGAGTAAGAAGGCTGCTTGACATATTACAAAATGCTTGCATTAAGACCACATTGGTCTGCCCCAACCTGGTACTTTCCATGTGTCAAGCATTCCTGACCATTAATCATATTAACTGGGGCTGATAGTCCAAAACATCCCAAAGGGAAGACTCTTGTGTACAAAGCCACACGCTGTTACTGTGCAGAAGGGTAAACAAGATACACTTATAGATCTCTGTGTTGCCTGCTGCATGCAGGGTACATCTACACTGTAGAATTAATGACACCACTTTGACACCACTTTTGCTGCCATGGCTTAATGCTATGGAATTTCAAGAGTTACAGTTTTACAGGGTCTTAGCTTCTCTGCCAAAGAGTGTGGGTGCCTCATCAAATTTCAAATCCCATGAGTGCACAGCAGTGCATGGCAGTTATAAGTGGTGTCAAATTGCATTAATTCTTCATTGTACATGCACCCATGGACAACTGATGTAAGAGACTACAACTAGATATAATTTACCAGTATCTATGATGAAGTCCATCATCATACATACTGTATGTCAGAGACTACAACTAGATATAATTTCTCAGTGTGTATGATTAAGTCCAACATACTGTATGTAAACCTGAAAGTGCATAAAGTGACCCAACCTCTGGCCTTTTACTCACATGGCACAATTTATTTATTTATTTATTTCTTCGACTTATTAGTCGCCCTTTCCCGTAGGCTCAGGGCGACTCACATTGTGAGAGTCGCAGAACAAGTAAAATCAGGGTAAAACAAAGCATAGTAAAATTGCTGTAACCAGCGCGCAAGCATGGTTTGGGCATGGTTTTATATACAATAGGGATCACAACAGGCATCTTCTCTTACAGAAGCCATTTTTTTTCTCTTTCTGACAATGCATAGAAAACAGCACCAGTGGGATCTGGATGGCCAAAAGCTTTCTATTCGTTTTTAGTTTCCTGCGATGATCAGGGGCATTGTGCAAAATTTAAGACAGATCAAGCTAAGTTAAGCTTGTCACTGTAGTCATCCCAGTCCCAGTCCAAAACAAGGAAGCAACACAGTTATTGCTATTTGTTTGTTTGTTTACCCTATTTCTACCCTGCTTTTCTCAACCCCGAAGGGGATCCAAGGCAGCTTACATATAGGAAATTATTCAATGCCTTAAAATACATACAATTCCAATAAACATTAAAATTAAATTAAAAATTAATACATATTAAACATTTAAAAACAATACATTCAATATTAAACCCACGCCATCCGTAATCGTTGTCCAGGGCCGTTCCAATAGTCATTGCACATATTCAATGTCTATTATTCCACTGCACTATTCTCTGAAGGCTTGATCCCAAAGCCAAGTTTTCACATTCCTTCTGAAAGCCAGGTGGGAGGGGGCTAATCTAATGTTGCTGGGGAGGGGGTTCCACAGCTGAGGGGCCACCACTGCATTTTCTAGCAGAATTTTCAAGAGATTGGGCGGTCCTCTTGTCATTGCTATGGTGTATCTATCTTTTCTTCTCATTTGATAGAGGTGTTAGCCTTTTTTACCTGAATAGCATACTTTGTGCAACTGTGGCTGACATTTAAGGTATCTGGCTGAACAACAATATCAGAAGCTGCCCTTTGTTACACTCATCTTACAACAACACCAGGGCTTAGTGACTGTGACCTCACAAAGGGAATATTCAATCTCAAGATATGGCTCTGAAATTGCAAAAGATAGCCCCAATCTAGCAACTGCACTTGTAGAGGTATCTACTGTTTAGCTTCCGTTTAACCAAAGCTATCACAAAAGGCAAATTTATTTATTGTCAATATGTTTTTACTGCAAAGGCAAAGCACTTTGCGGCTTTTATAATATCAAGGACCGAATAGCTTGGCCATGTTTTGGATGGCGTGCACCATGATAAATAGATAAGCATAGATAATGCCTAAAGCTTTCTGTCTAAAGCTCAAGACTTAAAAAACAGAAGAAGCAAGGCCTGCCTTTATGTTATTAAAGATATCAGCCCAAGCAAGAGGGAAAGGGGGTGGTGGCACTGGTTTATGTGGATGGCAACCTAGTTTGCTTTGGAGCAGGTCAAGCTGTCTATACTCTGCCTGAAGTGTAGGGTTGCTCTAAGTATTGGTGTAATTTTGAAACATTTCTGACTTTGATTAAAATGGAGTGGAAAATGATTTCGCCCAATTTACCCTGCATTAAGGCCACATTGGCATATAAAATCCAGATTATTTGTTTTGAACTGTGCAGACTAATAGAATCCAGTTCCAATCAGATAATGTGGATTATCCGCTTTGATAATCTGGATTATATGGCAGTGTAGATCCAGCCTCAGTCTCTGGATGTTATTTAGACACCCACGAGTGACTTCTGGTCCACTTCAGGTTTGAGGACTAATATAAACAAACCCTCAGAAAGCTTGCTATACGTGACTAGGGCCCATCTACACTGCCATATATAATCCAGATTATCTGCTTTCAACTGGATTTTTGGCAGCATAGACACTATTCAGTTCAAATCTGATAATCTGGATTATATGCCAGTGTAGATACAGATTTGATCTTCACATCAGGAGGCTATATACGGTAATATAACAGGAAATATAACATCTTTAGTAGTTATACCTTTTTCTCCGGGAGGGCCAACTCGTCCTGGGCGGCCTGGGGCACCCTTCTCCCCCTTTTCTCCATCTTCCCCTAGGATGTGGTGAAATGCAAAATGAAATAAACAAAATATGCTTTATTCCTTATTCAAGCACACACATTGATTTACATTGAATCCGGTGTCATCCTCACTCTATTCTGTCCGTTCTTGATGTCCACCAGAGAATATCTGTATATGGGAATCTCTCCATTGAACCTTGGTGAAGGAAATTTGCTCAGTAATCTCAGGACCCTTCTACACTGCCGTATAAAATCCAGATTATCTGCTTGAACTGGATTATATAGCAGTGTAGACTCATATAATCCAATTCAAAGCATATAATATGTATTATCTGTTTGGATAATTTGAATTATATGGCAGTGTGGAGCTAGCCTCAGTTTTCAAAAGATACCCATCTTTTATGAGAAAAACCAGATTTTTCAGAAAGAGGAAGATCGAGATCATTGAAACACAGACACTCGAATACGCAAGGTTTATGCTCCAAGGATCTTACACTCTTCAATTGGGCAGCAGGATGACAACAATGGTAAAGGAAGGAACGGAAAGGAAAGGCTAAAGAAAGGGCTTTGACTCTTCATCTATAGGACTTCCGTATCATAATAACCATGTAGCCACGTGAGAAAGCATCAGTGAGTCTTCGGGCGCTTCTACCCTTAAATGCGTGCCAAAGTGGGTTTTAAAAACTGGCTTTGAATTGCATTTAAGTCCCCACCCCACCCCCAGCCCCCCAAAAATCATGCTTTCCCAGGAGGGGTGTTTACATGCCATCCTGTTAACTACCGGGATGGCATGCAACCACCCCAAAGCCCCCCAAAACATTTTTTAATTTTAAGTGTTGTTTTGGGGAATGGTGCTATCCCACACTTTTGGGCTCCAGAAGCCCAAAAGGTGTGAGATTGTTGTGGGGACTCCCACCAAGGTACTCCCAGGACTACCCGATAGTGAGCCCCCAGAGGCCCAATGCCCCATTAGATCCAGGCCTTTCAGGAAGGCCCAGATCTAATGAGGTATCTACTTAATTTGGATCAAACTGTCCTCTGATAAAATGAAGACAGGTCTTAGTTTAAAGTTCTGTCTGGATGGGGCTTTCATCAATATGTTGATTTGATACACTGACCCAACAAGAGTTCCTAATACTGTTTACTTTTGTACTAAGGCAGCCTCAGGATGCATGTGCACTGTAGAATTAATGCAGTTTGACATCACTTTAACTGCCATGGCTCAATATTATACAATCATAGGAGCTGTATGGTACTGTCCTCGTAGTGTTTGGAAGAAAAGGCTAAAGACTTTGTAAAACAATAACTCCCAGGATTCCATAGCATTACACCATGGCAGTTAAAGTCGTGCCAAGACCCTACACATGGAAAGCAATAATACTCGGCCACGAGTGAATGCCGCCGCCGTTGAGTTCTGTGCAGAGTGAGAGGGAATCTCAACAAACTGTTATTCCCCATTGGACAAATTCATAATGGTGGCACAAACACAACATAAGCCTGTGGCGCATGTATGCGCATGAGAATTAGCATGGTGAGTAGTGGTTTGAGTGTAGGACTAGGGTTCTACTTCAGTGTCACCTCAGACACAGAAACACACCGGTCAGCTTTGGGCAAGTAAAAAAAAATCCATCTCAAAAGAAGGCAAAGACAAACCCACTTTGAACAAATCTTGCCAAGAAACCCCTGTAATAGCTTTGCCCTATAAGATATTACATGAGGTGGACTCAGAAGGTTATGGAATTGCCTTACAATAGATAATGTTAAGATTAGCAAGGCGACAGCTAACAAGAATATCGATGTAAAAATGATGCAATCATAACTAGGAGATAAAAATTAAAGAAATTCTGTAACAACAACGTAATCTGCATTTGCTGGAATACCAAAGCATAAATATTTTGCAATAGATGTGAAAACAATGCATGGCATTGACTTTTTGTAGCAAATGATGTTATCTGGTATCAAATATGTTAATTAACTCCAGTTGTCTTTTTCATTTTTCCTTCTTTTAAATACACTAATCTCAAGGTCAGAGGTGGGATATTCTGGCATGAGAGTTTCCGCAATCTATTTTAACATGAAGAATGGGGCTAGAGGGCAATATGTTGATGACTGGCCAGAACTAACCCTGGGGAGAATGACACATTCAGGGAGTATAAATATAAAACAATGTTTTGCAGAAAGTCTTGTTCTTGCTTTGTAATATCTTAAACATTACCAATCTTACTACAGATACATGTAGGGGTGTATCTGTACCAGAGGTTCCCAAACCTTTTTTCACTAGGGCCCACTTGACTAGGGACCACTTTGACCAGGGTTCACTCTCCAACATTAGTACCAAAAGAGTTATGAATCGGCTTTTGATCAAGTTTAGATTTGCTTTTGTTATTTGGGGTGCTGATTCAGAAAATTGCAGTAATAGACCACATCAGCTCTAGTTTCTGATACAGAACATATGCCGTCCAGTATTTGCCATCTGCTCACCTACAGAAAACCATCTATCCATCTATCTATCTATCTATCTATGTATCTATAAATATAATAAAAATCAGTGTTTGTGGTGGTGCGGTGGGAGGAATATGTGCCAGCGTTTCGATGCCAGTGTGAGATTGTTTGCGTAAAGGGCTCTGATTGGCCAGCCTCAGAACTCTAACATTCTACAGCCCCAGACAGAGGGGACTGGTTGCCACTGAAATGGTATTTGCATAAAGGACTCCGATTGGCCAACCACATTCCAACATTCTAAAGTGACTCAGAGGGAAAAGGAAAGGCCTCAGGCAGTCAGCCACTGTGGCCCACAGCAATGACGGATCAGGACCAAACTTGACAAACAGGGGCCCAATGGCCCACTTCACAACCTGGTGTAGTTTAGGGTAGGATGGGCCATGAATGATGGGATTTGCAGTACCTTCACATCATTCACTTCCCAAACAACACTGTAGCCCCTATAAATCACAGACCAGGCCCAAAATTGACAGCAAGGCTTCCTCAACTTGATTTTCCTGACTAGGCCCACAACAATGACAGAACAAGACCAAACTTGGCACACAGACCCCCCCCCACATCCTGGTGTAGTTTGAGGGAGGATGGACCACGTATGATGAGAGTTGAAGTACCTTCACTCACTTTCTGAGACCGCTGTGACCCTCATCCAATGACTGATCAAGACCACACTTGGCACACAGAGCCCCCATGACCCACTCTACATCCTGGTGCAGTTTGGAGAACGGGGGACCATGGATGATGGGACTTCCAGTACCTTCCCTCACTTCCAGAGACCGCTGCAACCCTCATCCAGAGAATGATCAAGACCAAATGTGACACACACAGCCCCCATGACCCACTCTACATCTTGGTGCTGTTGGAGGAGTATGGACCATGGCCAATGGTACTTGCAGTACCTTCACTAAGTTCCTGAGACCACTGCAAGCCACATAAACATCTAATAGGAACCAACATTGGCACACAATGCCTTCCTCAAATAACCCCGGCACCGCTGGGTCCTCAGCTAGTATTTAATAATCTAGAGTTGATGTGATCTATCCAAAGCAATTTTCTGAATCAGCCCTCCAAATAACCCCAGGAACAGACCTAAAAACGAAGACACCAAGGCTCAGGGGGAGGGAGGAGGAGAAGCAGCAGTCAGGAGGCTTTTGTGGTCAGTCAGCCTCTCCCCTCCCAACATCCCCATTGCCTCGGCACTATAAGAGGGTTTCACGAGACTAGTTGCTCTCGTTGCAAGGGTGTAGTAACAGTCAGGCCACAGATCATATTTTAGTTCTTGTAGACCACTGATCGTCCCCAGATCACAGGTTGGAAACCATTGATCTACATTATACACTGTAGAATAAATGGTGACTGATACTATTTTAACCACCATGGCTTATGTTATGGAATCATTCACTGTTATAGTTTTACATAGTCCTTAGCCTTTGTGCCTCAACAAACTACAAATTCCAGGATTCCAGAGCAGTGATCTTTTTGGAGCATCCCAAACCATCAGTGGTCATGAATATTGTTGTTAAAGGTTTGCTGTTTTATTGCCATGAGCCAAGAAACTTCCCAATTCTCTTACCGGTCTCACTTGTCTATAATCATAGACCTTTTATCTGTATATCATGTTTCCTAAAATGCATAGCTAAAACAACAAATAAAGAAATACAGTAACCATACTTGCAATTATAATACACAATAATAGATAATTTGGGGGACATGAAATGTTTCACAATCGTTAAAGAGCCAGCAGAGCAAACTAAAACAGGAGCTTATGCATCAATATAGGACCAAATCAATGTATTGTAGCATGGGATTTTATGAATGATAATCCACTATGTACATACAATTCCACATTGTAGAATTAATGCAGGTTGGCACCACTTTCATTGCCATGGCTCAATGCAGTTGTAATTTGGTAAGGGATTAGCAATCTTTGGCAGAGAAGACTAAAGATCTTGTAAAACTATGGTTTTCATGATTCCATAGCATGGAGCCATGGGGGTTAAAAAGTTTAACTGCATTAATTTCCAAATCACCCCTAGTCTTTAGAGATGTCAATAGACTCTAGTCTAATTGCAACACAGTATGAATTGGGGAATCACTGTAAACAAGAGGACAAACATGGAGAAGGAAGGATTGATTGATCATGGGAATAGAGAGACCCCTTTACCTTTGAGGCCTGGAACCAGAATCTGTACCGAACAGGATTCTTCTGCAATATGTTGAGCATATCCAGATCTTAACAGAGACAGGAAGGTAAGGCTAATTACAGAGACCAAGAAAACCAGATCACTCCTCATAATGAGTTTGTCCCTGACTCCTAAAGAAAAGAATGAATAAACAGTTAATTGGGATTCAAACAAGTTCTTGCAGTTGCAAAAAAGTAAGCAGTCTTTTACAAAAGTAAGAGTCAAGCACCTTGTCCCATTTGTAGAGATTTTTTTAAAGGTGTGCACTAGCTATATGTGGAAATTTGGAAATGTTTTGCCAGAAAAACGATTCCAAAGGATTCTCAAATTTTATCAGGCAAAAACCCAGAGCCACCAGTGGTGCAGTGGGTTAAACCCTTGTGCCGGCAGGACTGAAGACCGACAGGTCAAAGGTTCGAATCCAGGGAGAGTGTGGATGAGCTCCCTCTGTCAGCCCCAGCTCTCCATGCGGGGACATGAGAGAAGCCTCCCACAAGGATGGTAAAATATCAAAACATCCAGGTATCCCCTGGGATACGTCCTTGCAGACAGGCAATTCTCTCACACCCGAAGCAACTTGCAGTTTCTCAAGTCGCTCCTAACACACATAGACATACACACACACAATCAGGCAAAAATGCAACAATTGAAACTGCAAGTATTCTATTTTTGTCCTCAACCCAGGAGAAGCCCAAATTTTCAGTACCAGTGAAATGGAAACTTTTGGAAAGGGAAGTTTAAATGTAATGGCCCTAAGGGAAGAAAGACAGAGAGAGAGAAAGAGGGTTTCACTATGGCAGCAAACCATCAACACACTGATTGGAGGGAAAAGGTTGGCAAGCTGTCTCCAAATCCAATAAATACATATTGTGGGAGAGTTCAGCTCACATGTCCCCTTGGGAAGCCAGGCTTGCATTTTCACAAACCCTGGGAGGGTTCAAATGAGGGGAAATAAAACAATTTAAAAAGAGATCCCAAGTACAAATGCGGAAAAAGGAGAATCTGGAAATACAAAATGTGAGTGTGCGCCTTCAAGTCGCCTGCTGACTTATGGCAACTGCATAGTTTTCTTAGGCAAAGAATCTGCAGTGGTGGTTTTGCCAGATCTTTCCTCTGAAATATAGCCTGCCAACAGTTTTTTTTGCTACTTCTCCTATTTTCAAAGAATATAAGTCAAGTTACCCATTGAATAAAAAGAATAATATAACCACCCACATCAACTATAGGAAAATGAGAAAGCTTGCCAATATAGACACAATGACAGGGATACAAGCAACAGAAATTTAAACTGTGGACCCATCCTCACAACCATATAATGGGGTTTCATGTTTGAAACTGCATTGTATAGCCAGTGTAGATCAGTGTTTCTCAACCTTCCTAATGCCGCAGCTCCTTAATACAGTTCCTCATGTTGTGGTGAACCCCAACCAGAAAATTATTTTCGTTGCTATTTAATAACGGTAATTTTGCGACTGTTATGAATCATAATGGAAATATCTGATATGCAGGATGTATTTTCATTCACTGGACCAAATTTGGCACAAATGCCTGATATGTCCAAATTTGAATACTGGTGAGGTTAAGGGGTGTGTGTGAGATTTTGTCATTTGGGAGTTGCAGTAGCTGGGATTTATAGCCCACCTACAATCAAAGAGCATTCTAAACCCTACCAATGATGGAACTGGGCCAAACTTCCCACACAGAACTCCCATGACCAACAGAAAATACTGGAAGGGTTTGGTGGGCATTGACCTTGAGTTGTAGTTCACCTATATCCAGAAAGCACTGTGGACTCAAACAATGATGGATCTGGACTAACTTGGTACGAATAATCAATATGCCCAAATCTGAACACTGGTGGACCTTGGGGAAAATAGGCCTTGAGATTTGGGAGTTGTAGTTGCTGGGATTTATAGTTGACTTGCAATCAAAGACCATTCTGAAACCCACCAACAATAGAATTGAGCCAAACTTCCCACACAGAACCCCCATGGTCAACAGAAAATACTGGAGAGATTTGGGATGAATTGACAGTGATTTAGGGGAGATGTAGTTCGCCTACATCTGGAGAGCACTGTGAACCCAAATGACTATGCCAAAAAGATTCCTAAGACCATAAGAGATATGTGTTTTTCTGATGGTCTTCAGTGACCTCTCTGAAACACCCCTCATGACACCCCCCCCCCGGGGGGGGGTCCCGACCCCCATGTTGAGAAACACTGGTGTAGATTATGCCTCTGATGGCATCTACAACTATATTTCGCAAAGAATTGTTTGATTACTCTCAGTGAAATAAAATATCCATGTACCTAGATTTTAAGGTTATCCAAGTATGGTAAATTCCATAGGGTTTTGTGAGGAGGTAGGTGTGTCTCGAAGTAAATCCGAGTTAATACTAGTGAACGCGGAGGAAAGAAGTAAATTCCTCCGTGCTGATGCTGGTTGTAAGTCCACGCCGATGGAATACTGATGCTAGATATCTCAGGCCAGATGATCCGTTTCACCTATAGTGATTGGGTGACCCCAATCATAGTAGGAAGGGGTTATGCTCATGTTTTGACACAATATGATACTGGAACACGCTATTGCTATTAAAGCACTATAGGTGAAACGGATCGCCTGGCCTGGGATATCTAGCATCAGTATTCCATCGGCGTGGACTTACAACCAGCATCAGCACGGAGGAATTTACTCCTTTCCTCCGCGTTCACCAGTATTAACTCGGATTTACTTCGAGACACACCTACCTCCTCACAAAACCCTATGGAATTTACCATACTTGGATAACCTCTACTATTGGATTACAAACCTTCGGCCAATTATTATTTGGCTTTTCGTGGAACTCTACAAATCTTTGTGGCTTCATATACTATGGAACATTGATATGGAAGACTTTTTTCCTTTCCATGACACGAACTGGGTTTATGTGCGGTAGGACTTTGGGTTGTGTTTACATACTGTGTTTGTTTATGTGACTTTATTATAAGACTATATGTAAGATATCGATACTCGGGTTGTCTTTACACTTCGTGTTTTGCGACTTTATTATATAGCCCTGCTTGGTTTTTCACGGATAATATGAATCTACCTGTATACTTTTCATGTGATTTCTACTCTGGTATCAAGTTTCATCCTCAATCCATGGGTGATACCAAATGAGAGACTCCCTCCTGTGCACACAGAAGAATGTGCGACTTGGAAGGTGCTGAACAGACTGCACCACAAGATGCAGAGCCAACCTTCAGAAATGGGGCTACAAAGTGGAGACCACAACATGCGAGTGTGGAGAAGAGCAAACCACAGACCACCTATGACAAAGCAGCCTGAGCCCTGCCATATGGACAATGGAGGACCTTCTTATAGCAACACCAGAGGCACTCCAAGTGGCCAGCTACTAGTCAAAGGACATTTAAAAGAATGCCAAGTTTTAAAACTTTGTGTTTTCTCAAATACAATTGTACCCTTGGTCGCTCCTGATACGAGAAATAAATAACCAAATTTTATGTTCAATAAGTAGGCCCAGGAATGCACCAGTTTTGTGAACAAAAGTAAACCTGTACAGGCACAGGGAAACAATTAGAGTGGTAATTTTGCCTCTCAATTTAAAGAAAAACCACTCTTCAGATCCCTAATATATAAGCAGCTTTGAACAGCTTACCACAAGTATCCAAAAGATTAGAGAGAAGATATTAATAGGTCAAACAAAGAAAATATGACTGCAGATAATCTAAGATGTGAATACATGAACAATCTTAAAATGTTTCCATTTCAGAGGAATGTGAGAGGATTTCCAACTTAAGACGTGGCTTTGGGACCAAGCTTTTGACAAGTAATTGGAGCAATGCAATGAATGACTATGAAACAATGTGATTGACAAATGGAACAGCCCTAGATCGTGTTACGGTTGGCATGATTTTAATTGCTGATTTTAATAATTCTGATTTTAGTTGTTTGTTTTTAATTGTAATTCTTTATTTGTCATATGCGTGTATGGCATCAAATTGCTACCTGTTATGAAGCTGCCTTGATACCCTCCGGGATGAGAAAGGCTAGATATAAATATGGTGAATAAAATAATAAGTAAATGCCCCAGATTTGTAAATTGGTATGTACAGATTCTCCATCAGTTAATGTTACTGATGTCTGTAAATGTGAAAATGGACAATCAGTCTTAATCATTGGCAATACAAAAGAGAGCCAAAACTGGGGCAGAAAGACAAATGGGGAGATTATTATAGAAAAGACAGGGAAAAAAGAGATAAGAGAGGACAAGACTCAGTCCATTCAAAGGAATACACGCAAACAGAGATCTTGACAAAGGAGTCAGTGTACCAAGGTTCAAAGCACCAAACCTATTTCCTCCTCCTTTAGTTCTAGGGACTTCTCTGCCAATGTGACAGCTAGATCTTGATGAAACTTTGAATACATTGAGGTCTACATTCTGGCACTGAAACAACCAAGGCTGAACCTTGATTTTAAGCTTTAAAAAAATCACATATTAAAATACTTAAATCTTTTAAAAAGGTAAAGGTTTCTCCTCGACATTAACTCTAGTTGTGTCCAACTTTGGGGAGTGGTGCTCATCTCCATTTCTAAGCTGAAGAGGCAGCGTTGTCCATAGACGCCTCCTAGGTCATGTGGCCGGCATGACTGCATGGAGCACCGTTGCCTTCCCACAGAAGCAGTACCTATTGATCTACTCACATTTGCAAGTTTTCGAACAGAAGCTGGGCCTAACAGCGAGAGCTCACCTGCGCCCCAGATTCGAACTACCGACCTTTCGGTCAGCAAGTTCAGCAGCTCAGATGTTTAACCCGCTGCACCACCAAGGGGCCCTTATATTTTATCCCTTTTAACCCAGGATCTGATCCCAGGTTTTCTGCTTTAAACTGGATTATATGAGTCCACACTGCCAGATAATCTGGGATAAATGGAAAACGTGGGATCAGATCCTGGAATATAGGGCCAGTCTGGAAGGGCCCTGAGAAACAACATGCAAGTTGGGAGAGGCTGCAGCAGTTTGCTTTTGCCTGAGTCAATAGGGAAGGGCTTGACTCCCCCATCTTCTCTCCCCTGCTGACTTGAGTGAGGACCATAGTTCAAAGAAAATTAATTAAGAAGGAAAACGGAAAGAAAGGAAAGCTGGAAAAATGGGAGAACAGAAGATTACTTGGGACTGTTCCTGACAAACTAATATAGTCAGAGAGTATGTTATCTGCCTCATGCTTGTAAGATGTAGCACTTGAGTCTTCCAAGTCCTTGCTTACAGAAAGTGAAAGAAATCTGCCCCTTGGAAGGGAAATTCACTCCCAAAAGGGTTATTATCATGGGGGAAAGGGGTCTCCAAAGAAGCTTCATTACCAATCCTTGTTTTCACAAGCTAAATTTTTCCAAATTCAATTGTCACAGGGACAGAAAGTAAGGCGAAGTCTTCTGAACAGGGGCACACGCAGCAAAAGAAATGTCACAGGAGGGTTAAACCTTCCGTATGGTATACAAAACTGAAAGATAAAAATTTTGGGGTGGAATTACACTTAAAATGTACCTGTTCCGACTTACATACAAATCCAACTTAAGAACAAACCTACAGAACCTATCTTGTTTGTAACTGCATGTAATTGGTCATAATAATAATGTTATTATTATTATTATTTATTTGTAGATCGCTCTATCTCCCCGGAGGGACTCAGGGTAGTTTCGAACATAAATGGCAAACATTCAATACCAAAAAAAGGAAAAGCATACAAATTACATCAAAACAGACTGCAGCATCAAGCAATATAAAAATGAACTGAAATGTACATAGGGCCTTTCCACACAGTGGTATATCCCAGAATATCAAGACAGAAAATCCCAAAACATCTACTTTGAAGTGGGTTATCTGAGTCTACCCTGCCAAATATTCCAGTTCAAAGCAGATAATGTGGGGTTTTATTCAGCTGTGTGGAAGGGGCCTTGGTCATTTAGTTCCATTCAGAACTGAACGGAGCTCAGAAACTCTCCTCACTACAATCCATACACTGCCTTGCCTTCATTTCGGCAGCATGAAAGAGAAGGGACGACTGTTTTCCTTGTTGTTTCTGCTGTTAATGGGAATCAGAACGTGTTCCCAGTTTCCAAAGAATGACCACCCATCCACTCACCACATTCTCCAGAGGAGTCGGGGAACTATTATTTTGTAAAACCACTGCAGTGGTTTTAATATTTTAAAACTCAAAACCAAAGCTAGAAAGCATAGTCATATAAAGAAGAACTGCTAAAATCCATTTCAAATGCTTAATATATTTTCAATTCTAAAAAACGCATCCCATCCTTTAGTATCTGGTAGGTTTAGATTATCTAGCTCACAACAACAGCTTCAGATAATACTGTCGGAGTTTGGAAATATTACTTTTGGGTACCACAACTCCCACAGCCACACGGGTTGCATTGGCTGGAGAGTCTGCAGTGTGTGGTCCCAACATGGTAACATTTCCAGAGCCCCCGGTAGTGCAATGGGTTAAACTCTTTTGCCGGAAGGACTGCTGATCGATAAGTCAATGGTTCGAATCTGAGGAGAGCCTCTCTGTCAGCTCCAGCTCCCCATGCAGGGACGTGAGAGAAGCCTCTCACAAGGATGGTAAAATATCATTGCAGACTGCCCATTCTCTTACAACAGAAGCAACTTGCAGTTTCTCAAGTTGCTCCTGATGTGGGGGGAAAAGGAAAAAAGAAAAAAATTCCAAGCTGTGACTTTCTGTCCTATTTTGAACTATAAATCCCTCCACCCAACTTACATTGTAAAAAAAAACCCCACATCTCTAGAGCTGGTAGTAACAGGTAAAGGTAACTGCCCATGATCAACATGGATATCCCCAAGCCATTCTCTCTCTGCTCTTCCAAAACTTTTGAACCCTCACTTACCTTTATGATAGTTGGGAAAACAAGCACTGCCACACAGCCTCTGCCTGGAGGGATGCCACACAAATGAACCTCATTGCGACTATTTACAAAAGCCCCGAAAGTTTTTAATTTGAAGCGGACTCGTCTTTAGCCTTTAGCAAATCAGACTCAACAGTTACAGGAGCGTTATCTGTAAACAGCTTCCTGTTTGAAACGGCTCAGCTGTCCAGCCGGACAGTAATTAGGAACCAAATGTGTGGGAACTCTCGAACAGCCCATGATGTAAGCTGCTTCTTTTGGCAATGCACTCTTTTGGGAATGCAGAATGCCTCTCTGTTCGCAACTCTCCTTCCCATGAAGAGACTCCGGCCATTAACTGTTTTAGGCCTGGCCTCCTGCAGTAATGTAAACAGGATCCTAGTAGAGCAAAGGTACAGCTTTCCCAGTTTCAACATTCACTTGGACATTTGGGCACATCAAATTCTAATGCAACAGGGAGACATTTTTCTCCTAACATACTCCAAGTGGTAAATTCTAGGCTGTATTGATTCCCTATCCCTCAATTGTTTCACAGATGAGAAATGGGGCATATGAGGTCAAGGAGCCCTCAGTGGCGCAGTGGGTTAAAGCGCTGAGCTGCTGAACTGTTGACTGAAAGGTCGCAGGTTCAAATCCGGGGAGCGGTGTGAGCTTCCGCTGTCAGCCCCAGCTTCTGCCAACCTAGCAGTTCGAAAACATGCAAATGTGAGTAGATCAATAGGCGCTCTATGCAGTCATGCTAGTGGCCACATGACCTTGGAGGCAACCACGAACAATGCTGGCTCCTTGACTTAGAAATGGAGATGAGCACCAACCCCCAGAGTCGGACACGACTGGACTTAATGTCAGGGGAAAACCTTTACCTACCGAGGTCAAGAAGTAAATGTGATCAATGAGGGAGAACATCTATCTATCTATCTATCTATCTACCTATCTATCTATCTATCTATCTATCTATCTATGCTCTGTGCGTAATGAGTAGGTTAAAAACAAACAAACAAAAACACTGAACAAAATCACAACGAATTTGGCCACAGAACTCCTCCCAACCCAAGGAGTGACCATCACTAACACAAAAAAAGATAAACACAAAGCGACAAGGACCTAACATCCCAAAATCGGTAAAACCCAATACACAGCATGCGGATTATCTGCCTTAATATTCTGGAATATGTGGCAGTGTAGAAGGGCCCCAAGACTCCCCAACTTTTTTCCATGCTTCATCTCAAGCCCCTTTCCACACTGCCATATAATCCAGATTATCAAAGCAGACAACTCACATTTTCTTTGAACTGGATTATATAAATTTACACTGCCATATAATCCAGTTCAAAGCAGATAATCTGGATTTTATATGGCAGTGTAGAAGGGGCTTCAGCCTCTGCAGTCCTTTCCACAGTTGAAACCATCCATGGCTTGAAAATATTATCAGTTTTGAACTGGATAACGTGAGAGGTTAGGAGTTGTAATATGTTAAAAGACGGTTTTGTGGCTGGATGGATGCTGATGCTTCTGAGGATGGTGAAAACCCTCCTGTTATGAGCAGGCTTTCTCCTCACATTTATCAGCCAGATAAATTTATCTTTTCCCACTGCCTATGTATTCCTTTGCTTCTGTCAAGCCTGTTTTGGAGGGTGCATCTACATTGCACAATTAATGCAGTTTGACAGGCCTATAGCTGGCATGGCTGGATGCTATGGAATCATAGGAGTTTTAGTTTCACAAAGTCTTTCTCCCAACCTGGACATTATACACAGACAGACAGACAGACAGACAGACAGACAGACAGACAGACAGAGAGAGAGAGAGAGAGAGAGAGAGACTCCACTTGCCTCATTTCCAACAGATCTCTGAACAAACCTCTGGGGATGCTTGCCACTGATGCAGGAGAAACGTCAGGAGAGAATGCTACTGGAACATAACCATACAGCCCAAAAAGCTCACAGCAACCTAACGTCTTTTCTCTTTAAAGATATGTGAAAGGTCCAGGGTGGAAAAAATACCTTTTCAATTTGAGCCAGGTGTGAATGTTGCGATTGCCCACCTTGGTTACCTTTGAAAAGCCTTGCAGCATAAAAGCCTGGCTTCTTCCTGCCTGTAGGAAACCTTTGGGGGAGAGGGAGGTGTTCCCTAGCCCAGACTATTTCATGTCTGGAATTCCTCTGTTTTCTGAGAGCCACAGTGACGTGTGACCAGGGTACAGCTAGTATAAGCTAAGATAGGCTGCAGAAATATGTGTTTCTCCTGTCCCCTCTGCTGAGTTAACTGAGTGTAAACTGTTGGAAATAGCAACCTTCTACAAGCCTCCTATACTAGTCATTTGTTATGTATATAATTCAGATTGTTTTCTATATTGTATATGTGTGTATTGGTATGCAGTTTTCCCTTAATTCTATGTTGTTTGAGTTTGTGGGAGGGACTGCAGCCCATGTGATCAGATCTGGGACTATTCAGAGGGAGCTCCATTTTTTTGAAGTACAGTATTGTGTTTAGATGTTTTAGGTTGTGTTCAGTTTGTATTGAGAGTATGCATTAGACATAAGACAGAGAAGAGATTGCAACAGATTGCCTTAGAGAATGTACTATTTAACTCTCAACTGATAAGCAATGTACCTGCATGCTGAATACAGTTTGTAAGTAAACCAACTATGTTATTGTTTTTTAAACGAAGACTACTTATTTTTGTCTCTTGAGTGCATGATTTAAAACAAAATATATTTTATTGGAGAGTAGATGTTTTGGGGCAAATGAAATAGTAGATCTGAAGATCTGCTATATGTTTTGTACATTGGCACAATCTCTGTTCCTAACAGTTCAAATAGATAACCAGGTGTATCATTCTAACAACTGAGAAACCTAATTTGCCTTGCATTAATACTAGTGGATATTTACCACTAAAGAGAAGATTCACTCAAATGAGTTTTTGGCTCTTCTCAAGAAGATCATACTTTCTAAAAAGGTTATGATCATTCGAAATGGTGTGAATGCCAATTAATCTCCAAAAGGTCACGCTTCCAAAAAGACTATGGAGAGTCTGGTTAACCAAGGGGTTATGATCTCAAAGGTCATCCTTTTCCCTTGTACTTTGAACTCAGTTTGCAGAAATTTAATTACAGTACATATATGTATACATTGACCTCACGTATAAGTCTTGGGTAGGTTTGGGGGCCAAAATGGTGAATTTTTATACAGTATGTCCCATGGATAAGTCAGTCATTCTGCAAGAGGGGAAAGCATCAATAGGGGCCAGCCAACCCTGGTTGCTGATGCTACTTCCCCACCCAGACATTCAAAACGGCCAAAAGCAGCACCACGGCAGTGTATATACTACAGTTGGCACTTCTTTTAGATTCTCCCAAATGGACTAAGCTTTTGCCTTTCAACAGTGTACGCAGAGAAGGATATGGTTCCTTTTAGGATAAGAGTTAAGGTACGATCCTTACATCGACCCATGAATCCAGATTTTATGACTAAAATTTCTAAACTTATATGAGTATATAGGGTAATCAAAGGACAATTAGAGGAAGAGAAAGTGCCATGTAAAAAGAATCTAAAAAGGGCAAAGACATGAGTATTGAGACTATTCCTGCCAAGTCAGAAGAGTTAGTAGGTATGTGATTCAGATCCAGGTCAGTGGGTAAATTCTAATGCGCGCGCGCTCTCTCTCTCTCTCTCTCTCTCGTTTACTACTGAAGAGGACTGACCCGAAGACTTAGCCAGCTTGTACAATGGCGAGGAATTCTGGGAGCTGATGTCCAAAACACCTGGATGTCCAGAAGTTTAACAGCACTGTCCTAGCCCTTGTTTCTACACTTTTGTTGCAGGGCAAAGCAAATGGTTGTAGCATTCATATACTAATGAACACTAATTACAAAAGTTTATAAAAAGAGCATTGTTACTATTTTCATGCCATAATAAAACCTGTTTTCCTCGTTTTGATCATCTCTGATCCTCAAAACAATTAATTTTAGAAGGAAACTCAAAACGCTATTTTGGAGTACTAGCTCTCCATAACATTTTAGCTTCACTCTTGCAAGGACTCAGAGCTGCTATATCCCTTTAAAATCTCCAAGCAAGGGAGATTTTTGTGCAGCTACAGGGGCTACTTTTGGGGGGAAACTCATTAAAAATGCCCATATACATCCCAGCATGCTCATGTGAATTATGTTGAGAACTTTGGATTGTAGCTGAAGGCTCTCACTGTGGTCATCTAAAAATAAAACAGGAAATATTTGGGGAAACTATTATTTGACTCCAGCAACAATATTAATAGTTCAGTAAGTAAATGGGAACTTTAACACAACCAGTATTGCTTATTTAATTTCTATCAACATGGCAAAATGGCCTATTTGAGGCTAAACCACTCTGGCGTGTGAACACAAAAAGTGCCCTTTCCCTCTGCACAATGATTACACTGTGACTTCACTTTAACTACTGGGGCAATAGCTACTAAATTATAAATTCCAGGATTCAATAGGATCCAGCCACTATAATTTAAGTGGATAGTGTGCTGTGAGGGTGTCAATGTTGATTCTGATGTGATCTACATAGCTAAGTCTGTTTGTTTCTAGAAGTATCCTTATACTACTCCATTTCTGAAAAGAGAGACAGAACACCACCTTGTGGCAAATCAAAGCCTAACAATTTTATTATGGGCTTTGAAAACTGGACTACAGGAGCCTAGTGCGCCATCCATGCAGACATCTTCATGCACAGACATGACAGTCTTTAGACATAAATCTCAGAAACTGTGGAAGGGAAAAAAGAAAGCAAACAGCTCAAGTTTTTCCAATGCAAAGAGGAAGGTGTAAAGTATTGATAAGAGAGGCAAAGCGTAGACCTTTTCTGCCACTCTCAAGTTTCTTCAGGCATCTTTTGTTTTGAGATCCCCACTTTGTACTTGATTCCAAAGTAATTTCAGGTAGGAGAATATATACTACTTAAATATGTTATTTTTGGGGTGAATTTACCATCTTAGCCACAAAACCAGCATCACTTCTGAGGATTTGTGAGGTACATAATGGAGGAAGACATAAGATCATAATATAAAATTACTGAGGTTTCATCCCAGGGGCCAAAAATCAAATTCTGCAGAATCTTGAGACCAAGCCTAGAGTTTTTATTAAAAGGGTGGGTCAAGGGAAAATTATGCAAATGGCTCTAGGGCTTGCAGAATAGCAGCGTTCCCAGTAGATTCATTAAAAACTTCCCCAGATAACAGACTTCCTACAATGCTATTATGAACTTCTCAGGATGGATTTTAAATTATCAATAATTTAGATACCGGTGAGTAAAACTATGATTATCTAACTGGAAGATAGCACGATAGGTTATTATGAAAAATATCAGCTTTATGAAGAGCCCTGTCCCACAAAATGTTTTTATTACATAAAATGTTGGGTTTTGGGGGGGGGGGGGGGTACTGAAAAAATTCCTTGACCAAAGAAGCCTAAAAAACACATCAGCCAACTGAATTCAGAGTTTCTTTTGGCAGTGGTTCTGGGAAAGATGACAAGTTCATGATACATGCATCTTTCCTTTTCCATTTTAAGATAACCAAACACTGAAATTTGATCACCCTATGTGGACACACACAGAGATCCAGAACCAAAGAATCATTTAACAATTACAGTGTTCCCTCACTTATCACAGGGATTACGTTCCAGGACCTCCCGCAATAAGTGAAAATCCACGAAGTAAGGACACTATTTATTTCAATATTTATACATTATTTTAGCAGGTATACACTATTTTAAGTCTTTAAACACTTAAAATAAAGTGAAGGAAAGGAAGGAAAGGCCTTTCAAGGTTGGAGGGAGGGAGGGAAGACTAAGGAGGGAAAGCGCCTCGGAGAGCAGCAACGTCAAACACCCACAAAAGTGAAAAAAACATATTTTTTTATTTTTTTTTTTAAATCCGCAACACAGTGAGTCCGTTAACTGTGAACTGCAAAGTATTGAGGGAACACTGCAGCAGGATCCTAACTGAAGTTCAAGGTTCTTTACATTCTTAGAAAATAGAACATTCCTGGAAAGAATAAAACCATAACAAAGAGGAGCAAACTAGTTCCAGAGGAGGGCTTTTGGGTAGAACCATAGCAATTACATTGCAGGAAATCCAAATTCAAGGCTAAGGCACATAGAACAAGTATTAAACTCTGAGAAATGTGGAATGGTTAATTATAAGACCTGAAGCTATGCATCAAGGTCCAATGTGAGGAAGAATCAAGCAGCATTGCAAATCAAAAAACTTCATGGGAATCATCATCTCCCATCCGTTCTACTTTTTGCTCCAGAGCTGAAACTTTGGAAAGTTCTAGATAAAAGATACCAATTAAAAATCAAAGTAAGGTGAAAGCATACAATGATGTTAAATATAGTTAAAACTATCCAATACTCTTTCATGTTCCTACAAGACATGTTTGTGAGGCAAGACTAAGAAAATTTCCCCTCTCCCAAAGATTACAAAGCCTGAGTGGCCTAGGATGTGAGAACATGTCCTCTGGATAGTCTGGACACAAGATGTGCCAGCCCTTATTAGTCATAACCTATACTGGTAGTACCTGGAAAAGCATAGAAGTGAGCGGAATTGTAGTAAGATGACTTGGGTTCTCCCCCTAACTGGCTACAGCTCTTAGGCCAGTAAATCCTTCTCTGTATCTGCCAAATCCAGCCACACATATTTGTTTCTGACTTATGGTGACTCAAAGGTGAGCCTATTATTGGGTTTTCTTGGAAATCTTTGTTCAGATGGGATTAGCCATTGCCTTCATTCAAGTTTAAGAGTGTGACTTGCCCAATGAGTTTCTCTGGCTTAAGTCTCCCAGTCTTGGTCAGCGGCCTGCAGCCTCACATACACAAATCCAAATGGTAGGTAACTAAAGAAGACCGCAGTGTGGCAAGATATTGCAGTAATAATAAAGGCTGATGAGCCAGTTGTAAATGAGTGGTCAGCAAACACTGAAGCCTAAGCACGAAGGCCCCCTTCCTCCAAACTTGTGTCTTTGAGTATAACTCCTTTCAGCACCTTTATTCCCTGCTCTGCCTTTCAAATGACCATGAGCACATGCTCTTGTTTCAAATCATTCACCTCATCTAATCCATTCTTGATGGCAGAGACTGGATTATAAGCAAAACAGCTTCCTCAGATAAAATTAGGTGACAAAATAGATGAGGGTACTCTAAATAATAAAACATTGAGAATCTCTGTTAGCCATTCCAAGTAGAGTTAAAGACTATGAGAAAATGAGCCCCTGAAAGTCTGGTACAAGTTAATAATCTAGCATTGAACTGGAATTCCCAAGTGCCCTCCATAAAAGGATGGATCTGGCACAGGAGTGCCTGCAGCTCCCAACTCATGGTCGATCATATGAAAGAAGCCAGCCCTGCAGCGCCTCACATCCTGCTTTGCAACAGCTGCAGAGCTGTTTGGGCTGGAAGTCAGCCTGAAGAAAACAGAAGTCCTCTACCAGCCCGCACCACAGGAAGAACACCACCATCCTCACGTCAGCATAGGCACATCTGTGCTTAAGTCCGTTCAGCAGTTCACCTACCTGGGAAGCATCATCTCTTCAGACGCCAAGATTGACAAAGAGATAGATCACAGATTATCAAAGGCATATAGTGCATTCGGAAGGCTTCACAAAAGAGTCTGGAGCAACAAGCACCTGAGACAAAGCACCAAAATCAGTGTGTACAGAGCTACCATACTGTCCATTCTCCTCTATGGGTCTGAAACATGGGTCACCTATCGCCAACACCTACGACTCCTCGGCGCTTTCATCAGCGCTGTCTTCGCACAATCCTAAATATACACTGGACCGACTATGTGACGAATGTTGCTGTCCTTGAGCAAGCAGGGATCACCAGCATTGAGGCCATGCTATTGAGAACACAGCTGCGCTGGGCAGGACACGTCTCTAGGATGGAGGACCACCGCCTCCCAAAGATACTACTCTACGGTGAACTCGCCACGGGTCAGCGCAAGAGAGGCGCCCCAAAAGAGATATAAGGACTCCCTGAAACAACATCTCAGGCTTGGCCAGATTGATCACCAACAATGGTCCACCCTGGCCTCACATCGGGAGGCATGGAGAAGCACTATCCACAATGCTGCGGCCTCTTTCGAGAAGACACGCCGAATGGGTCTCGAAGAGAAACGACAACGCAGAAAGAACCGCAACTTGGAAAAAACATCACCCAAGGAGACTTTCTGCTGCGCTTTCTGCAACCGAACTTGCCTATCTCAGATTGGCCTCTTTAGTCATCAACGCGCTTGTAAAAAGCGTGGGATGAGTCCTTCCTGAATCTTCGTTCGCGAAGTAATGCCGAGAGAGAGAGAGAGAGAAGTGTGGCAGAACAGAGATCCTTTCCTTTTACCCAGTTCTTGGTGTGAATCTCCCACCACTACTCTCTCCATCCCATAAGCAATCCTGATGCCAGATTGAAATGGATCGAAATAATGGATCCCCTTTGGAGAAGGAAAGAAATATCAAGGAAGCCCTTTTCCCTCTCCAAAGACTTCTGCTCACACCCTCAGAAACTGGCCATGCAGACAGAAATATTACAGCATTAGCAGACAATATTTTAAATGACCAAAATATGTTTTCCTCCCTTTGGGAATGGTTACAATCTTGGCTACATTTGTGAGAATGTACAATCAATCCTAGATGAATTCTGGGGTGGTCTGAAAACCCAAAGGATGACTGGTTCCAATGACAAACATTTAAGACATGTATCATCATAATATAAATAACATAAATCTGAAGAGATGTAAGAGAAGACCACATCATACCGCTTCTCAATGTTCCACCAGAATTGGTTCATGAATGTGCAGAGTCACAGATAAGCTGCCTGTATTAAAAGTGATCTTGTAGCACCTTTGTTGTCCAAGTATTGCATTTTTTTCCCTCATTTTGGGAAACAAACTGAAAGGCAGATTTCCCATTTCTCTTTTGGAGAAGTGCTTATACACTTGTTCTCCTTACTATACACTGATCACATTAGAGAATGGCATTTTTGAGTTGTAAGTTGCCTACCTTGGGATCTTTACTTTTTATGTACTTTTGTAAGCGTCCAACTCTCTCAGAATGCTTTAATTAACAAAGAAGACATTACTTGTAAGATATATGAACAATTAACTCTTTTATTCAGTCATATTTGTTTTGCACTTTACAACTGAAATTCTGGAAACTCAAACACCACATCTTTGCCTGTGAGCTTCTTGTAGACACCAGAAAATGTTTCTACCTGCAAACAAGGGACAGAAATCAGAAATTTCACATAAGTCAAACGAAATGGCATAACATCAGTCAAAACTGTGCCTTGTTTGTAAATAAAACCATCACTACCTGTGATTTGCAATCCAGTATTCAGATTAATAACCAGAAATGTATCTATTTTAATATGAACCAAAGAATGCACATTAATGTTCTTGTACCAACCATCACAAAAGCCAGTCATTTTTTAAAAGTTGTATGTCTTATCTTTCTTTCAATGCATTTTACTGAATGGAGATGTCTATCTGTATTCTAGATCAAGCAATTATGACTGGATCTAGACAGCTAAACTGAATTATATGGGCATTGTATAATTGTATAACTGGGAGGACCAAAAGTTGGCCTAGCAAGGGATTTAAGCACGTCTGCATTACCACAGGCAAGAGGGTTGCAAGTCATGTTCACATGTACCTTCTGCTCCATTTTTAACAAGTTTCTTTCTACAAATTTTAATGAATGCTTCCACTTTCCACACTGCTTTCACAGGTGACAGCTGCTACCAATACACTAGCAAGCCAGAAAGCTAATATGCTAGTTAACTGTATCAATCTTCAAAGGAATACTTGCTACTCCGAATTTAGAACAGGATTATTATAATTATTGTATATACTTGAGTATAAGCTGACCCGAATATAAGCCGAGGCACCTAATTTTACCACAAAAAACTGGGAAAACATATTGACTCAAGTATAAGCCAAGGATGGGAAATGCAGCAGCTAATGGCAAATTACAAAATAAAAATTACATTAATTGAGGTATCAGTAAGTTAAATGTTTTTGAGTATTTATATAAAACTGTAATTTAATATAAGACTGTCTAACTCTGATTAAACCATTATTCTAACCTTTCTCAATGTAATGTGCTTACGTATCCTTCCAGTAATAACAGAGTAAAATGGAAATGTAATGGCAGTAATAAAAGTAAGATAATGTATTTAATAGAGAAAAATAATGTAATAATTACACTAAAATAATAAATTTAATAACCATAGAGTAAAATAAATGTAATAATAAAAAGTGTAAAATAATAAATGTAATTAAAAATAATAAGAGTAGAATAATAAATAACTGACTAGAGTATAAGCAGAGGGGGGCTTTTTCAACCTTAAAAGGGGGCTGAAAAATGTGGCTTATACTTGAGTATATACGGTATATTTATTTATGCCCTCCTTTATCTCCCCTGAAGGGACTCAGCATGGAGGCAGCAATGGCACTTTCAAATACCTATAAAGCCAGTAGTATTCCCAGATTTTACTTCCAGGTTATAGCTATCTAAAGAGGTAACAGCAACAAGCACCACAACCATTTCCTACCTTGTGTTCAACATTGTTCTGTTGTGCTTTGTCTAAGTGAACCTTTATGAGCCGGCTGCCATCCAGTTTTACACGGATTCTTTTGCCCACAATTTCACTGGGGAAAACCAGGTCTTCGAGAATGGCATCATGCACAGCAGTAAGTGTACGGCTACAAGGAAAACACAGTATACATTTAAAGTATTTTCTACTAATGCCAACTGTCTTCCTGTCCTGCTGAAGAAAATCACTGGACTAACATATCAAACAAAACTATGTGGAAGAGGCTCCATGATCAACTCTATTTTTCTTATTTTTTTGTTTATCTATTACTTGCTGTTAGGCATGTTTGTGTACATGTTTGTGTACAAGTATTTTGGCATGTTTTTTGTTAAAAATTAAATAAAAATACTGTAAAAAGGGATACTGTAATAAAAAAACATTGAAATGACTGAACCCAGCTAAATAGAAGGTAGTTCTTTGGACCACTTATATAATTCTACTGCATGAAACAGTCTAAATATCAATATCATATTAGCCAATACATTCAATGTTCTTAAAACTAAATATGTGCCCCTAGAAACTCCCTAATCCTTAAGGTATTTCTGGAAAACAAAACCTGGAAACACAAAGCGCATGTTAGGCCACAAAAGTAAATCCTGAGCAGCTGACGATTGGATGTGTCCTGCATGGTTTGGCTCCTCAGCAACCATAAATACTGAGAAGTTATAGGAATATACAGGATGCCTCCCCTCAACAGCCTTTTCAGCCGGAAGGGAAAACTTGCTCTCCAACATTGTGGAATGGGAATATACATCATTGCTCCCATGGAGCTAAGCTCCCATGCGCCACTCGGGCAGAGCCATGTGAGAGCAACCTCACTGGATACCCATGTTGGGCTGTTTCAGACTGCAGGAGCTTACACCTTTCCCATCAAGGAGCTCAAATGCATGCACATGATTGCCCCCCTCCACTGTTTTATCCTAGCAACTGAACATATGCAGGAGGCTAGGTTGGGAGTGACTTTCTTACAGAAATAGTTTCAATGTGACAGTTTGCTAACAATTTTCTGTTTAATTCATCCTACTCAATTACCAGAAAGAATGTGTTCATAGCTGACATATACATTTACACAGCCCTATGTTTTAGCAAAACCATGTCTCCCTGCCCAGAAATGGTTACTGAACAGAATGGAGGAAGTTGAACAGTCAAGATAATGCCAACCAGACATTTAATACCTGCTTCTTAAATACAGTACAGTAAAAACAGGTGCATTTGAAGGGCATAATTTATAACGTTGCAAACTACATTCAAAGATGAAAATTCATATAGCCACATCTACACAACAGTATGGCCACATCTACACTAACTATTCGATGCAATTTCAAACTTAACATTGAAGGAAGTGGTTTCATTTGTAGATGATTACAGAGGAAATCCCAGAACCAGTTTGACATCCAGATGGCAATGACACAAAAAAACAACCCAGAACATTGATGTACATTGATGCATATTGAAGGCTTTCTTTTGCTCAGTAAACAATACTCATTAGATGGACCTCAGTAGTGGCATGTTCCTGAACCTATTTAGAAATTATTTTCTCAACTCTGTGAGATGTAGACTGTGGCTGTGAGCAAGTCAATTGCTTTTGAGTTTTTGTTGCCCATCAGATGTAGCAACTTCTGCCCACCATTAAAGCTAACTTCGAACTGCATTAAATAGTCAGTGTAGATGGGGCCTATGTCAAAACTGCAAAATTTGGATTACTGTTACAGGACCACCTAAGCTAACCATAAATTGAAAATTTGGCATATTGACTAAACCAGTGGTTCTGGCGTTTTGCTCCTAAGCCAGCCAAGATACCAAGAGGAAAGACAGTTTTGAAATCTTAGCTTGTAAAAAAAACCAGCAAGCTAAATGCTTACAAACCTTAGTCAATAAACAAAGCTGTGGCACAACTGGCTGAGAAGCTCAAAGGACATTAAGCCTTAAACTGTAAATACGCTAAACAGCCACAGTAGTGATGCTGCCCATGTTCCACCCCTGAGCTCAACACAGGCAACAATTCTAGTTAATCACCATTATGAAAGAAGCCAGGAATGAGAGAGAAAACACAGTTAAAAGTAGCGTTTTTAATGCTTTTTAGTAAATTATACAAGAGAAGACACTGCAACTGATGGGCCACATACTCAACAGAATTTGGTTTGATGACATGCACAGTCTACATCTCAAAATCCTGAGAAAATTTCTAAATACATTTAGGAACACAAAAATATTGAGGCTCACGACTGGTCTAATCCAGTGGTTCTCAACTTGTGGGTCCCCAGGTGTTTTGGCCTACAACTCCCAGAAATCCCAGCCAGTTTACCAGCTGTTAGGATTTCTGGGAGTTGAACGGCAAAACATCTGGGGATGCACAGGATGAGAACCACTGGTCTAATCAATATTGTTTATTCTATTACATTTCCATAATCTTCTGGCTTTCCAAACTGTCTTATTCCAGATCCTTGCAAACAGATGAATAGCAAGATAAAATATAGTTTCCTTTTATTTATGTATTTGCAGCACCAACTTTTAACTATCCATGTCCACGGCATGGAAAGGAATATTATTTGATTTTAGTATGTATGTAAACGTTGCTGTTTCCTATCAACAAAACAGCATGTAACTTGAACTTACCTCCTGGGACGCTTTTGCTTGTTTTTTGTGCGGCTTTTTCTTGTTGGCTTTGGCAAAATTCTCCGCTGTAAAAAAAAAAAAAAGAGTTCTGTCTGACCTCTTGTGGCTCAGAAATAATGCAGATCAAATGAATATAATTAAACATAGACTAGATTAAAATGAACGAACTTCAGATTAAAGGTCTGTTTTATCACAGTTCATTTTAATAGCCAATCTCCTATCTCAACAAAAAGCTATCAACCTGCTGGTAGGAGGGCACTTGGAAGATTGCAGCCAACTTATGCTGATCTCCTGAACTTCATAGGGTCTTCTTAGAGAAGCAAGACTAAGAGGTCATTTTGTCAGTTCTTTCCTCTGAAATATAGCATTATTGTAACATCTGGTTTCATTGGTGGTCTCTTGAACATGCTTACCTTCCAAGACCAGACTAGAATTGGTGCCTTTATGGTATTTAGGCTAAATGGAATATTACTTCTGACCAAATAAGAATGTATGGAGCTACAGCATACTGCATAATCAGGTTAATTGTTCTACATCTGCGAATGCTGAATATAGATTATTTTTATAGGAATTACAAGTTGCCACCTACCTGGGCAATGAACACCACATGCTTCCCACTGAATTTTTTCTCCAGTTCTCGAACTAGCCGCACCTGAATCTTCTGAAAAGACTTCAGCTGAGGGACTGGTACAAATATGATTATGGCTTTTCTACCACCACTCACTTCAATTTCCTAAAGAAGCAAAGGCATGCGGTATGCTTAGTTTCAGATTTTAAGAACTGCTGAAAATGCTAGATTGTATTGGCTCTACAAGCCAGGAAACTATTTGATATCATCTCAAGTAAAAAAAACAACAAACTATCTCATTCACTGCCATCAGCAAATATCAGCAGAAATCTCTCCAAAGTTTGTCACGGGATCACTCTGCTCCAATTTTCTGTTCTAATAACAAATTACAGCTACTCTGTTTTGGGTGTATTTAACTTACCGTATATTCCGGGTACAAGATGACTTTTTAACACAGGAAAATCATCATAAAAGTGTAGGGGGGTGGGTCGTCTTCTGCGCAGGGTATAAACTGTGCCGCTTGGAGATGCCAAGAGCGAGGGATGTGGGCAACTATCAGAGGCCAAAGGGACCCTGCTGCTACAGGTATCGCAGCAGTAGCAGCAGCAGGGTTCCTTTGGTTTCTAGGCTTGAGACGGAGCTAGCACCAGGCCACCACCTGCAGAGCCAGTACCAAGCCAGCGGCGATGGGGACAGCTCAGCGAGCCACTACCCTCAACCGGCTTCCCTGGTAACGGGGCTGCTACTTCTCCTTTTCCCTGTCTTCCTCCTCTGTCGCTCTTGGCATCCCGAACGGCACAGCCTGAGGGGGAGGCAGAGGGAGGGAGGAGGACGGAGAAGCGACAGGCCCCATTAACAGAGAAGCCAGCCAGTGGTGGTGGCCTGCCGAGCTGTCCCCGCCGCTGCTGGCTTGGTGCTGGCTCCGCCTCAAGCCTGAAGCAACCACTGTGGGAGCCAGAGCTTAAGCCATGGCGGAGGGAGGGGCCATCCACGGGGACGGGGCGGGAACAGCCAAGGGTGACCTCTCCTACCGCCCGTCCCCCATCTGCACCCTCCAGGCCCCATATCCTTCCCATGTTTGGAGAGGGGGGAGGGTTGGGAGCTGCAATAGCCTGGAGGGCCTGAGATGGATGGCCACCTGTCGGGAGGGCTTGGATGGTGTCTTCCTGCCTAGTAGGAGGGGGTTGGACTGGATGGTTCCATTATTATCATTAATGTTATTATTATTATCTTATATTATATTAGCCAATACATATTGTTCACTTTTTGTACGGTTTTTAACAATGTATTGTTTTTATGATGTGATGTTTTAATAGGCGATTTTATTATTGTAATTTTGTAAATAGCCTCTAATTGGGCTTAATTGTAATGCTGTCCTGAGTCCCCCTTCGGGGGTTGAGAAGTGACGGGATATAAATGCGATAAATAATAACATATAAATAGAAGGTAGTTCTTTGGACCACTTATATAATTCTACTGCATGAAATAGTCTAAATCTCAATTATCATATTAGCCAATACATTCAATGTTCTTAAAACTAAATATGTGCCCCTAGAAACTCCCTAATCCTTAAGGTATTTCTGGAAAACAAAACCTGGAAACACAAAGCTCATGTTAGGCCACAAAAGTAAATCCTGAGCAGCTGACGATTGGATGTGTCCTGCATGGTTTGGCTCCTCAGCAACCATAAATACTGAGAAGTTATAGGAATATACAGGATGTCTCCCCTCAACAGCCTTTTCAGCCGGAAGGGAAAACTTGCTCTCCAACATTGTGGAATGGGAATATACATCATTGCTCTCATGGAGCTAAGCTCCCAAGCGCCACTCGGGCAGAGCCATGTGAGAGCAACCTCACTGGATACCCATGTTGGACTGTTTCAGACTGCAAGAGCTTACATACCTGTCTGCTAATGATTTTTTTTCAAAATAAACACTAGCCGTTATATATTAGTTCAAATGCCAAAATGATAGATCCATCAAAGCCAAATATAATGTGCAAAACAGGGAAGCAGATGTTTAGCTACCTTTGCTGCTGTGATATTAAGTTCTCTCAGTTGAGCTTTCAAGTCAGAATTCATCTCCAACTCCAGAAGAGCCTTGAGGAAAGAAAGTTAAAAGAAAAATAAACACATTAAACAAAACTGTGCTAAATGCAAGCCACTGTTTTGACTTTTAGCCACAATAACTGCAATCGTTAGTAGAAAAGCTTGAAAATGAAGTAATTATAGCAATTACTAGAACAATCTAGCAACAACACTTACTCTTATATACTGAATCTCCAAGTCATTCTGATCAGTAGATCAACTGCTACTATACATTCTGCAGGCCAAATGATGAGGCTTTCACAATTTGGTGTTTTCCAGACTGACTGGAAAAAATTCTAAGCACAATGATAAATTGTTCTACTCACACTACACTGATTTCACAAGCATTGTTCAAACTGTGTTGGGAAACAAAGTTATAGCCCCTAAACAACTAACAATGAGCCCACTGCACTGATACAAAAACCACACATAACCTTGCTCCATACAATTAAATTGAAGTAACGTGAATGCAGACACTTTAGTGTGCCTGTGCTCACACTGCCGCCATTTAACAATATAAGGCTTTATTACCTGTGATCAGTGACTACCAGGGAGATGTATTTGATTGGACGAAGGTTCTGCCTGCTGAATGCAAGCAAAAGTGACAATATGGCCAGATGAAAGGTGCACATACCTGGGAGATGCCAGATTCAAATTCATCTGGTTTTTCGCCATTGGGCTTCACGATCTTTGCGCTGGAACTGAACATGGCCTTTCTGCATTCAGAAAGCAACAAAGTGTTTCAGAGGATTGTTAGAAAAAAATGCTTTTCCTACCACAACAGCAGGAGAGCACAAGTGAGAGAAAACGTTCAGGGCAAGTGAAGGATTATAAACATAGGTTTCCTGCAACATTATTTAAATGACAAACCTTCTGAATTTAGCCTTAAATATGCATACTAAATGGATAAAAATGACATATAAATCAATAGCAGAAGTGCCATGAATAGAAATAGGGGAAAATAACGGAGGTGTCTTCCACTGGAATATATGGCAGTGTGGACACAGATAACCCAGTTCAAAGCAGATATTGTGGGATTTTCTGCCTTGATATTCTGGGTTATATGACTGTGTGGTAGAGCCCTGAGAGTAGGTAATATGAACTAAATCTAGTTCTATAGTAGATAGTTCAGCAGACTTTGCTAAATAAAAAAAGCAACAAGCTGTTTCTAACAGAAGTCCCCACGTCTACACATACAGAAGAGTCACAACAGTGTACCAACTAAAAGTGTAACAATCCTACAAATATCAGTTAAAGTGAAGTCAAACAGTAGTACAGTGTTCCCTCACTTATTCGTTAGGTTCCAGGACCTCCTGCAATAAGTGAAAAACTGCGATGTAGGGATTCTCTATTTTAATATTTATACATTATTTTAGTAGTTATACACTATTTTAAGTCTTTATAAACTTAAAATAATGGGAAGGAAAGGAAGGAAAGGCCCTTCAAGGCTGGAGGGAGGACTGAGGAGGGAAAGCTCCTTGGAGAGCGTCGGCAGCAAAACTCTACAAAACAGCGAAAATACCATGATATAGATTTTAAATTAATATTTTTTTTAAAATCTGCAAAACAGCGAGTCTGCAATAAGCGAACTGCAAAGTAGCGAGGGAACACTGTAATTCTACAGTGTAGATCAGGCACAGCCAACCTTCATGTTTTGGACTTCAACTCCCAGAAATCCCAGCCAGCTTACCAACGGTTAGGAATTGTGAAAGTTGAAGTTCAAAACACCAAAAGGGCAGAAGTTTGCCCATGCCTGGTGTTGATACATTCCTAGTCAGGCCTCCATACAGCATAGTGGTTTGAATATGAAGCATATCTAAGATTTCTATTAAGCTCAATCATGTCATCTATTCTATACAAGTCAAAAACCACTACTATGCAATTTTCACTTAGCACAAAATCTTCATACAGAGGCAGAAAGTGGGCAACGTATGAGCCTCTAGATCAGTTGTTCTCAACCTGTGAGCCCCCAGGTGTTTTGGCCTACAACTCCCAAATATATCACAGCCAATGGTGAGGGATGTGAGTTTCACTTTAAGGATACTACAAAGCCAGATTGTTACGATTTCTGGGAGTTGAATGCCAAAACATCTGGGGATGTACAGGTTGAAAACCACTGTCCTGCAACTTCCATCAGCCCTATCATGCCAATGGTAAGGGATGTGAGTTTCACTTTAAGGGTACTACAAAGCCACAGGGTGCCCGTCCCTGCTGTGTTGTCACACACAACAACCCTAGCTATGAACACTTGGAAGTTTCAGAAAACCCCACAAATAGTAACAGCACAATGAGGTCAATTCAGAAGAGCCTGGGTCCCCATTCCAACACCCTAAATGCTAGACTTCTAGCAATCTGGAACAAGAAAAAGCAGGAGAGTACATTACCTATGGGTGCATCTACACTGTAGAATAAATGCAGTCTAACACCACTTTAGCTGCCACGGCTCAAAGCTATGGAAAGCTGCGATCTGTAATTTTACAATGTCTTTTGCCTTCTTTGCCAAAGAGAATCAGAGACACACCAAATGATGGCTCTCCGGATCCCAGAGCATTGGGCCATGGGCAGTGAAAGTGGTGTCAAACTGCATCAATTCTCAACTCAAAGGGCTATCACGCTCAGAAGCTCCTGCTTCGCCATCTACTCCACAGAGCAAGGACACCGTGCAGAAAGTAGGTTTTGCCAGCCATGTGCTATGGCTGGTAGTAGAGAAACCATTCAATCTGTGTGGCTTGTTGAGAGGAAAGGGACAAAACATGAAGGCCGAGCTGCAGAAGGGCAGTCCTGCCCAATGGATAGAGCTGCTAATAATAATCCAAACCTGCCATTCAAGAGCAAGGGAAGCATAGGCTGAACATCCTTAACCTGAAAACCCACCAAGAGGCCCACATGGCTGGCTGAGGCAGTGCCACCTCCACTTCCTGGTGCTTCAATGTACACAAACCCTTCCCTCCAGGACATTGTTTAAACTATTATGTACAGAGTGGCCCTTAGGCTATGCCTATAAGGTGTCTATTAAAAATATAAATCAGTTTTCTGCTTGGACTTGGGTCTTCATCTCAAAGATACCTTGTTATTGATATGCCAACACTCCCCAAACCCAGACAAATCGAAGCCCACGTAACCCAAGGGAAGGAGCCACTGGCCCAGCCCTGCTATGTCCCTTTGCCTCAAGGAAGCCCCCATTTCACAGGGAGGCTCCATCTCTGGGTCCCCTTCCCGCCCCAAGCGGCCATCCGAGGCGGAGGGGTAGCGAATCGGACACATCCCCGGCCCCACGGTCTTCGGAGGCATCCTGCCCTCGGCTAGGCTCAATATCACCGGACTTCTCCAGGAAAAACGTCCCGCGCCTTGCACTAGGCCCAGGCCCATCACACCTACCTCTTTCAGCGCCGGCCCAAGGAAGAGGAAGAGTTCTCGCGAGAGCACCGCAAGTCCCCGTGCAGGGAGAGCACGCGACGCCGCCCACCTATCGCCGTGAAGCCGCACCCGGAAGCCGTGAAGGAAGGACACTTCCGCCCTGCTGAAGCCTCCTGGCGGGAGGAAACTCCTGGCAGAGCAGAGCTGGAGGCAGCGCTCTGTTACAAAGTGCTATGTGTGTATATGTACACATACAGATTTCTCAAGTATTTTAGCTGATGTGTGTGTGTGTATGTATGTATATATATATATAGAGAGAGAGAGATAATATATATATATATATATATATACATACACACACTCACATATAGAGATACATATGCATTATATGTATGTATATATATATCGCCATTACTTCGTGAACGAAGATTCTTAGGACTCATCCCACGCTTTTTACAAGCGCATTGATGACTAAAAGGCCAATCTGAGATAGGCAAGTTTGGTTGCAGAAAGCACAGCAGAAAGTCTCATTGGGTGATGTTGTTTCCAAGTTGCGGTTCTTTCTGCGTTGTCGTTTCTCTTTGAGACCCATTCGGTGTGTCTTCTCAAAAGAGGCCGTAGCATTGTGGATAGTGCTGTAGCAGCAATCAGGAGTCCCAAAACTCCCAGGCAAATACTTCTAACTCTCAGGCGGCGACTTTCGTGCGGGCACAGGGACGGAAGACGCAACAATTGATACTGGTACAAATGAAGCCAACTTTATTTGCAAAACATCATCTGACGGAGTCTGCCTAGCATAAAAGCTGCTAATATGGCAGAGCCCCGAACAAATGCCAACACTCAGTTTTTATACATTCAATGGCGACAGACCCTTGATCCCGCCCATCTTCACAACTTACAATAGGCTGGCACTCATGAGCCCATTTCATAACCCAATTAACCACATCAACTTTCTTCATTACACTCTCATTTGTTAAAAGATGTGGCGCAGTATTAATTTTCATTCTCACAGTATATTTATCTGCCATATGGGCAAGATGTTCTTTAATCGCAACATTTCTGGCCATTCCCCTGTGCCTGCCAACAGGAATGGCCTCATTTACCCATGCGCGCTTTCTAACCATTCAGCTACTATGTAAACAACGCAGCATGGTGGACTATAGGCCAATCAGGCCGCTTTTATCTAGAGGCACATGATGTTCTCTAGCAAATCACTGCTTGTGCCTATGTACCAATCAGAGC
>JARBWK010000003.1:84484458-84678464 GCA_030556195.1 Anolis apletophallus
CCTTGCCAGCAACGGAGGGGGCAGAATCCCTCTGCTCATGCGCAGTTCTTACCCATTTGGCATTAAGGTAAACAAACCTCATGCTTTGCACTGTTTAGACCAATCTGAGCCTACGTTATCTGACGCTAGGCACGGGATGTACTTTGGCAAATCACAACATTGATTTGAAGCACCAATCATAGTGTTACATTCACGGAGCCTGTGCCTGCCTGATTCTTGGCACAGAAACCCACTTTTCTAAGCTCTACACGTGTGCAGCATCACTCTCTGACTGTACGCCTGTTGGAAAAGTACCAAAACCGCTTTACTCACATCAACACAATCACCATAAACAGCTTGCATTCTCTGATGAATCTCCTTTGGGGTGACACCTTCTGCTGTCAAGAATTCAATGACTGCACGTTGCTTAAGGCGCATTGACTGACCGTCTGCGCAGGGTTTCATATTTAGCACTTTAACAACATGTTCAATGCTAAGGCTTCCCGCCAAAATGGAAGTGTAGAGAAGAGTCTACTGAAGAAGCCAGTATCTGCTGTGTACCAGTACTGCCATCTGTTGAGGAGTTACGAAGGTGGAAGCATTACTTTTCATTCCACCCTTGTACAATGGTCCAGTGTTATGGAATTCTGGATTTGTAAACTGATATTTGCCCTTCTTTCAGGGAGCCAACATAAACTACAAATCCCAGGGCTCCATAGGATGGCTGTGTCTACACTGTCGAATGACTATCTCCCAATAACTCACTGGATTTTATTTTAGCATAAGCTTACAGAATGCATCTACACTGTAGAATTAAGGCAGTTTGGCACTGCTTTAACTGCCATGGCTCAATGCAATGGAATGGTAGTTGTGGTTTTACAAGGTCTTAATCCTCCTCTGCCCAAGAGGGCTGGTGCTTTACCAAACTTCAGATCCCAGAATTCCACAACATTGAACCATGACAGTTAAAGTGTTTTGTCGAAGGCTTTCATGGCTGGAATCACTGGGTTGTTGTAGGTTTTTGGGGGCTATATGGTCATGTTCCAGAAGCATTCTCTCCTGACGTTTCACCTGCATCTATGGCAGGCATCCTCAGAGGTTGTGAAGTCTGTTGGAAACTAGGAAATGGGGTTTACAGTATATACAATGTTCCCTCATTTATTGCTGGAGTTACATTCCAGGACGTGAAAAACCGCAATATAGGGACACTCTATTCTAATATTTATACATTATTTTAGTAGTTATACACTATTTTAAGTCTTCATAAACTTAAAATAAAGTGAAGGAAAGGAAGGAAAGGCCCTTCAAGGCTGGAAGGAGGGAGGACTGAGGAGGGAAAGCGCCTTGGAGAACGGCAAACCCCCACAAAACAATGAAAATACCATGATATATATTTTAAATTAATAGTTTTTTAAATCCGGAAAACAGCGAGTCCGCAATAAGCGAACCGAAGTAGCGAGGGAACACTGTATCTGTGGAAAGTCCAGGGTGGGAGAAAGGACTCGTGTCTGTTGGAGCTAGGTGGGAATGTTTCAATTGGCCACCTTAATTAGCATTTGATGGTCAGACCTCACAAGCTCTGAGGATGCTTGCCATCTCCCTCTATGAACTATCGTGGAGATTAAGATCCTCCGGGGAGGCTTTGCTCTCTGTCCCGCCATTGTCAAAGGCGCGATTGGTTGGGACGAGAGACAGGGCCTTCTCCATGATTGCCCCGGCTATGGAACTCCCTTCCTGGTGAGATCAGATCGGCCAATACTACACAAAAGGCAATTATTCAATATATTAATATTGAATAATTGCCTTTTGTGTAGTATTGTGCATTTACGCAACCCTTGCTCTGATTATACTGAGATCAGATCGGCCCCCTCCCTCCTGTCCTTGAGAAGGATGGTAAAAACTTAGCTGTGGGACCAAGCTTTCGGGAGAGGGCGATAAAGCATTACCAGGTGAATTAGATTAGACACAGATGACCAAGACGGTTTTAAATGGTGTATTTTAATTATTGAGATAAATGTTTTTAATGTTTATGCATGCGTCTACGAATTCTTGTCCCGGCATCGAATGTTTGCCGTATATATGCTGTGCTCCGCCCTGAGAAGGGCGGAATATGAATGTTTTAAATAAATAAATAAATAGATGCAGGCGAAACGTCAGGAGAGAATGCTTCTAGAATCTAGAACATAGCCATATAGCTAAAAAAAAACCCCTACAACAACCCAGTTAAAGTGTTGCCGAACTGCATTAAATCTATAGTGTAAATGTACCAACGAGGAGACAATGGGCAACAGTAAAAATTATTAACTCTCCTTGGCAGGCCTGGGCGAACTTGGGCCTTTCTGGTGTTTTGGACTTCAACTCCCACAATTCCTCACAGCCTCAGGCCCCTTCCAAAGGGATAGAACAGGCCTGGGCAAACTTGGGCCTTTCAGGTGTTTTGGACTTCAACTCCCACAATTCCTCACAGCCTCAGGCCCCTTCCAAAGGGATAGAACAGGCCTGGGCAAACTTGGGCCTTTCAGGTGTTTTGGACTTCAACTCCCACAATTCCTCACAGCCTCAGGCCCCTTCCAAAGGGATAGAACAGGCCTGGGCGAACTTGGGCCTTTCAGGTGTTTTGGACTTCAACTCCCACAATTCCTCACAGCCTCAGGCCTCTTCCAAAGGGATAGAACAGGCCTGGGCAAACTTGGGCCTTTCAGGTGTTTTGGACTTCAACTCCCACAATTCCTCACAGCCTCAGGCCCCTTCCAAAGGGATAGAACAGGCCTGGGCAAACTTGGGCCTTTCAGGTGTTTTGGACTTCAACTCCCACAATTCCTCACAGCCTCAGGCCCCTTCCAAAGGGATAGAACAGGCCTGGGCAAACTTGGGCCTTTCAGGTGTTTTGGACTTCAACTCCCACAATTCCTCACAGCCTCAGGCCCCTTCCAAAGGGATAGAACAGGCCTGGGCAAACTTGGGCCTTTCAGGTGTTTTGGACTTCAACTCCCACAATTCCTCACAGCCTCAGGCCTCTTCCAAAGGGATAGAACAGGCCTGGGCAAACTTGGGCCTTTCAGGTGTTTTGGACTTCAACTCCCACAATTCCTCACAGCCTCAGGCCCCTTCCAAAGGGATAGAACAGGCCTGGGCAAACTTGGGCCTTTCAGGTGTTTTGGACTTCAACTCCCACAATTCCTCACAGCCTCAGGCCCCTTCCAAAGGGATAGAACAGGCCTGGGCAAACTTGGGCCTTTCAGGTGTTTTGGACTTCAACTCCCACAATTCCTCACAGCCTCAGGCCCCTTCCAAAGGGATAGAACAGGCCTGGGCAAACTTGGGCCTTTCTGGTGTTTTGGACTTCAACTCCCACAATTCCTCACAGCCTCCAAAGGAAGGGGCCTGAGGCTGTGAGGAATTGTGGGAGTTGAAGTCCAAAACACCTGAAAGGCCCAAGTTTGCCCAAGCCTGCCCCTTGGGATCAAGCAAAGCTTCAAATCAACTCTGCCTTTCAGACCCATCTGCGCATGCGCGGCTTGCTGTTGTTCCATCACAGAGAGGGCCACTTCCGC
Organism: Anolis apletophallus; assembly: GCA_030556195.1. Classification (NCBI taxonomy): domain Eukaryota; kingdom Metazoa; phylum Chordata; class Lepidosauria; order Squamata; family Anolidae; genus Anolis; species Anolis apletophallus. Next base: position 84,487,992 of record JARBWK010000003.1, read on the forward strand.
ATGGCAGTGTGCGCAGGCGCAGTGCCTTCCAGGATGGGCCCGGGTCTCCTCTGCTGGAGGGGGGCAGAGGGGGCGTGGCTAAGGTGCTAATATGTTGCGCCGCATCCTGGCCTTCCTGGCTTTCCCGCGTTTTCTCCCAAAAGGCGGCAAGGAAGCCCTCCCGAGCGGCAGCATGTTCTACGCGGTGCGCAACGGCAGGAGGACAGGCGTGTATCACAGCTGGTAAGCCGAGCAGGGCCTCCATTGCCACTTCCATCCAGATTCAGATTGTCTCAGGCCCTTTCCTTGTCTGTTTGAGCTTTCCACCGGCCAGGCTTGGCCAAGAATTGGGAACACAGCTCCCATCATTCCTAGGACTGCCTAGCTGCTGGATTGGGGGAGTTGTAGTCCAACAGAGAGCTCTCTGACCCCACTCCACCACTTACATTGTGAACCCTGTGATGTCTCCACTGTCTTTGAGGCGTTGACGCAGTTTGGTACCACTTTAGTTGCCATGCTGCAGTGCCGTCGAATTATGGGAGTTTCAGTTTGGCCAGGCCTTTACCTGATGATGTCTCACCAAACTAGACATCCCATGATTCCATAGCATTGAGCCAGGGCAGTTTAAACAGCGTCGGAATGCATTAATTCTACAGTGTAGAGGTGCCATAATAATCACACCCCAATCTTGTTGTGATCTGCTGAACTTGCTGGCCGAAAGGTTGGTTCGAATGTGGGTAGCGGGCTGAGCTCCTGCTGTTAGCCCCAGCTTCTGCCAACCTAGCAGTTGGAAAACATGCAAATGTGAGTAGATCAATAGGTACCGCTCCGGCAGGAAGGTAACGGCGCTCCACGCAGTCATTTAATTTATTTATTTCACGATATTTATTTCCCTCCCTTATTATTTATTTTATTTATGTATTAGATTTGTTGGCCGCCACTTCCAGCCAGCTTGGGGCCGCTTACATCAAGCACCACAATAAAACAATAAATCTACAACAACAATAAAACCACAGGAATAAATTCCTAAGAGATACGGTAGCACATTACAACTCAAAGGCCTGCCAGAATAGGACCGACTTGCAGGCCTTCCGAAAGGCCAGCAGATTATGCAAGGCCCGAACCTCCAGGGGTAGTGAGTTCCAGAGAACTGGGGCGATGATGGAGAACGCCCTTCTCCGTGTTGAAGTTAGGTGGTATTGTTATTTATTTATGGTATTTATTTATTTATGGTATTTGTACCCCATAGCTTCTCAGGGGGACTCAGCACGGCTTACATTTGCAGCACTACAGGTTGCAACACCACAATGCAATATAAAGATACACCATATAATCAACATCATTAAAAAGCATTAAAAACATTAAATTAAATACCACTACATACAACAATAATTAATTAAAGCCATCAAGCGGAACACATTGTCAGTCCAGTCAAGTCCAAAGTGTCAATCCAGTCAAATCCAAAGGTACAATTTACATCTGCTGCCCAAAGGCCTGGTCCCAGAACCACGACTTTAGCTTTTTTCTAAAAGCGAGGAGAGATGGAGTCGATCTTATTTCGTTTGGGAGTGCGTTCCATAGGCAAGGGGCCACCACCGAGAAGCCCCTGTCTCATCCCTACCAGAGGATCTTAAACTGCGAGATGGGACATAGAGGCAGATGCGTTCGGACAAGTAAGCTGGGCCAGACCCGTATAGAGTTTTATAGGTCAATACCAGCACTTTGAATTGGGCTCAGAGATGGACAGGCAACCAGTGGAGCTGACACAGCAGGGGGTGGTATGCTCTCTGTATGACGCCCCAGTTAGCATTCTGGCTGCCGCCCGTCGGACCAACTGAAGTTTCTGAACCGTTTTCAAAGGCAGCCCCATGTAGAGAGTGTTGCAGTAGTCTATTTGGGGTGTAACCAGAGCGTGGACCACCGTGGCCAAGTCAGACTTCCCAAGGTACGGGCTCAGCTGGCGCACAAGTTTTAATTGTGCAAAAGCTCTCCTGGCCACCACTCAACCCCGAAGGGAACTCAGAGCGGCTCACTATAGTTATTGCCACAGTACAACATCAATATTACATATCACGTTGTGCTATAACAATATCACATTGAACTATAACAATTATTTTGCAATATTATTAGTAATATTGCATGTAACACAAAATATATAGTTATAATATATTATTATTAGTAGTAATATATTTCATTACGTTACAACATTATCAATATATGTATACACAATATATTATACCATACCATATTATACTATAATATAAAATACAATTATAACAAATTCTATCGCAATATGATTAGTAATATTACACGTTACGTAAATATACAATTATAATATCTTAGTAGTAGTATATTGTATTACATTACAGCATTATCCATATTATATGCTGGCCACATGACCTTAGAGGTGTCTATGGACAACGCCAGCTCTTCAGCTTAGAAATGGAGATGAGCACTACCCCCTAGAGTCGGGCACAGCTAGACTTAATGTCAAGGGGAAACCTTTAACTTTACTTACATCATAACCTGGGATATTGTTTTCTACAATTGTTCATTTAATGTATGAATTGGCTTTTTTTGCAGTTGCTCTAGTGGAGGAGGAGGTTGGGGAGGACCAAACTACTCCAAGGAAGATTAAGAAGTGCTAGAATGTGAGCAAAAGAATTTTGTATTACTGCCTTTTATCATTTCTCTAGGGAGGAATGTAAGGAACAAGTTGACCGATACCCATATGCAAGTTTTAAAAAGTTTGGTTCAGAAGAGGAAGCTTGGGACTTTGTGGACGGTGGAACATCTTCCTCAACAGGTACGCATTCAGAGGACTGTTTGGCCGCATTAGAAGCAGCCTCCTGATAAATAGAGACCATATGTTACATATGTGTTGTCGAAGGCTTTCATGGCCGGAATCACTGGGTTGCTGTGAGTTTTCCCGGCTGTACGGCCATGTTCCAGAAGCATTTTCTCCTGAAGTCTCGCGAACATCTATGGCAGACATCCTCTGAATTTGTGAGGTCTGTTGGAAATTAGGCAAGTGAGGTCTATACATCTGGAATGTCCAGGGCGGGAGAAAGAACTCTTGCCTGCTTAAGGCAAGTGTGGATGTTGCAATTGGCCACATTAGCATTGATTAGCTTTGCAGCTTTAAAGCCTGGCAGATTCCTGCCTGAACCTGCTAGAAATAACAACCCTCCAAGCCTTCACTATTGGTTTGCTAATGTATATATTTCTTAACCTGTATTGTATGTATATGTTGATTTGCCAGCTTGACTGACCTCTTTGGTGTGGGAGGGACAACAGACATGTGATTATACTGAGCATGTTCAGACTCAAGATGCCATTTTGCTGTTCAGTGTGTATTTGGACTTTAATGAGTATAGTTATATAGCTTTGACTTTCATAAGATACACATTTAAAGAATTTGGACCAACCTTGATACAGCATATTATTTGAGAACACAGAAATGCTGGACCACTCTAACAACCACCATGTCAGACTATACAGAGAAGCCACTGAAATCCAAAAGCATGTGGGCAATTTCCACAGAAAGGAAGAAACCATGGAAATGAACAAAATCTGGCTTCTAGCATTAAAAAAGCTCTAAAATCATGACAGTAAATAAAAAGGAACAATCAAAAAACAGGGCAGTTCTTGGCATGAAACTATCAGTGCCAGCTAACACCTCCCAACAAAGGATTCCCAAGCAGGTAGCAGCCAGGCTTTGGAGCTTCAAGGCCATTCAGTACTAGTTAATGTAGCAAATTGCACCATTCACACCTACCTGCAACAGACGAGTTCTTTCTCCCACTCTGGATATTCCACAGATATATAAACCCCACTTGCCTAGTTTCTAATAGATCTCACAACCTCTGGGGATGTCTGCCATAGATGTGGGTGTAATATCAGGAGAGAATGCTTCTGGAACATGGCCATATAGCCCAGAAAACTCACAACAACCCAATATATTACATATTTTGCTTAGTAGCTGTAATACCTTTGTTAGCAAAGAAAACGCAGGTGTAAATTAAAGGTCTGGTCTTTCCCCAAAAAAAGAGCTGTACCTTTTATTACCTGTAGTTCTCTTCGTTGACATCACTTTAATTGCCATGACTCAATGTTGTGGAATTGTGGGAGTTGTAGTTTGGTGAGGCACCAGCACCATTTGGCAGAGAAGGCTATTAGCCTTGTAAAACCACAACTCCCAGGATTCCAGAGCATTAAACCATGGCGGGTTAAGTGTTGTCAAACCATGTAAATACTACATTGCAGATACATCCTTAATTCTGATTTATACTGTCCTATGTTGGTAGCTACTCTGATGACTTGGGGGTTCTTGCTTTTGATTTGTTATTTGCGTATTTTACTGTAAAAAAAAGGTTACAGTTGGAAAAATAAAGCAGCTGTAACCTTCCATTTTTACAGGATTTCCTGCCATACTTTACTATGGACGAATAGTCAGAAAGGTCTTGAGATTCCCCCTAGTTTTATTTATAATAACAGTGGTTCCCAACCTTTGATCTTCTAGGCGTTTTGAATTTCAGATCCCTTAATTCCGAACAGCTGTTAAGATGGCTGAGATTTCTGGAAGCTGAAGTCCAAAACACCTGAGAACTAAAGGTTGGAAACCACTGAGTTACACGAATGCTTTCAGCTCTCGTCCTTAAGGCACTGATAGCAATTAGATCACATTAAATCACTCTTTTTTCAGAACCTAAACTGCCTTACTGTATATGCTTATTTTGAAGTAGAGGCACATAAACTCAATTGAGTTTATTTTTGAGGAAACATAGGCTGTGGTTGTGAGAAGTCTGCACTTACAAGCCTTTGGCTTATTGTAGATCCCTTGCTATGAGGGATCTACAGCAGGATGTTGTCCTTGAGGGAAGCTCTCTGTTGTGTGAAACCATACCTTCCTTTTGGATTAGGCACATTGGCGGAGGATGCCAGTCATGCAGACACAACACCTCCTGATGACCCATCACCTGTTGCTGAAGGTGCTCTCCACAATTGTCCCTGTGCATAGTGTGTGTTGGACATGCATGACCCGCTGTGCTGTGTCCCCTGCTCCGTCCCCTTTGTGCTTTGGCTTCGGGAGCTTTTCTAACTCTCTCTGCATGACTAAAATACAGCATGACAGCCTCTCGCTCTAGTTCAGTCGAGTATTTCTTAGAAAGACATGCATTTTGCCATTTCATTGTCACTTTTGAATTGCTTTCCTGTGGAGTGTTATGCTTGCTTAATTTTCAAAATTAGGTTTGGTGGGGCATTGATAGCGTCATGCCAGAAGTTTGGAGATATAAGGAAGGAACAAGAGCATGAAAAGCAAAATCTTGAATAGGAAATGTTAAATCATCAAAAAGCATTCAAATTTCTTGCAATGAACCATTTTCTGTGGGATTCCAAATTTAAAGTTAAATCAAACATTGCTTTTGGGTATGCTGCTGTACTCTTGCTTTTATTGGTTTTCTCTATTTTGCATTGTTGCAGGTTACTATTTTTATAAATGTGAAAGAGAGCCCTATCAAGGGTGTACCTCAGGGCCATCTAACTCAGAATATCAAGGCACTGGGTTATTGGAGTCCACACTGCCATATATTCCAGTTTAGGGCAGAAAATGTGGGATTTTGTTCAGCTGCGTGGAAATGGCCTCAGTTAACAAAGTTCCTGGACTTTAATGGAAACTTTGGTACCAGAGCTAGAAATAATAATATTATATATTGTATGTACAGTACATATAACTTGTAAGCCGCTCTGAGTCCCCTTCGGGGTGAGAAAGGTGGCATATAAACATTGTAAATAAATAAATGACATTGAAGGAATGCTGTTAGGTTCCTGTATCACAAAAAAGAAGAGCAGGATAATAAGTTGTACCAACCTACTTTCACTCATAAACTTTTCATTCAAAGTTCACATTATGCTCATGTGAAATGAGACAAGATGGTTAAGTGAACAAAAACATTTAGAAACTTCTGGAAACCGCATGAAAGTGTAATCTAAAATGGGCAGTAGGTGAAGCAAGTTAATTGCCTTCCCCTTTCCTTTTTGTTTTGCTCTTCACACTGTCAATAGTGATTTTGGAGACAGCAGTTTGCAATGCCTGTTTGTACATAAGTAATAGTAATAATAATAAAAAGTTATTTGTGACCTACTTCTCCTCAAGCCTCCAGGAAGGGTACAACACAGTTAACTAACTAACTAACTTTATTTCTTATGAGTCGCCCTCCACCAAAAGTGCTCTGGGCGACTTACACAATTAAAATAAACAGGTTACACAGTCACCACTTGTTACTAACAATCATAGGCTCTTCTGAAAAGCCATGTCTTAAGTGCCCCTAAAAATGTATGTAGATCAGGAGTGGCTCTTTGGTCTGGCAGTAGGGAGTTCAACAAGATTGGGGCTACAATGGAGAAGGATCTCTGTCTTGTGGAAATACATAGCTTTAAAACAATCATTAAAAGACAGACATAGGATTAAAATAAAATTAATTTGTGCCAATAAAATGTATGTTTAAATTAATAGGCTATACTTGAATGGGTTGGCCTGCCAAAAGAGATAGGTAATTACATAAGTAAACACATTAGGGCAAGGGTTCTTAAACTGTGGGTCTCCAGGTATTTTGGCCTACAATTCCCAGAAATCCCAACCAGTTTACCAGTTGTTAGGATTTCTGGGAGTTGAAGACCAAAACTCCTGGGCATCCACAGGTTGAGAGCCACTGCATTAGGGTCACCTAGATCAGAATCCTATTTTTTCCATTTGACAATCTGAATTGGAACTTCTTCAAGATACTGTTTAAGGAAATAGATATTGGGTTTCAATTTCTGAACGCGATCGAGGCAATTTATAAAGATCAAAAAGCGAAGATTTGGATAAATGGGTCGGCAACGGAAGAATTCAAAATTGAAAAGGGAACCAGACAAGGATGTCCGCTTTCCCCCCTGATCTTCATCTTCGCATTGGAAACCCTGTTGATGAAAATAAGAGCAAATAAAGAACTAACGGGTTTAAAGATAGATAAACAAACGTATAAAATAAGAGCTTTTGCCGACGACGTGATCTGTATAATTGAAAACCCTAAAAATAATATCATGAAGTGGCTGAAGATTTTTGAAGAATATGGAGCGGTGGCAGGTTTTAAACTCAACAAGAAAAAGACTAAAATTCTCACAAAAAATATATCCAAACAAGAACAAACAAGATTGCAAGAAATGACGGAGATAGAAATAGTGTCAAAAATTAAATACCTGGGGATCTGGCTCTCTTCCAGGAATCTTCATCTATTAAAAATAACTATACATTGCAATGGGGAAAAATGAAAGAAGAGATGATGCAGTGGAAAAAACTAAATCTTTCACTATTAGGAAGAATTGCAGCGGTCAAAATGAACTTATTACCTATAATGCTTTATTTGTTTCAAAACCTAACAATAATAAGGAATTTAGAGACATTTAAGAAATGGAATAAGGATATAATGAATTTTATCTGGAAAGGCAAGAAACCTAGAATCAAATATAATATAATGATAATGTCAAAAGAAAAAGGTGGGTTTGGCCTCCCAGATTTGAAAATCTATCATGAGTCCTGTGCCCTGTCAGGGATTAAGGATTGGATGCTTCTATCTAATAACAAGATTTTAACAGTAGAAGGTTTCGATTTAAGGAAAGGATGGCACTCCTACCTATGGTATGGAGGTACCACCAAGGAGAAAATTTTTGGAAACCATTTCATTCGCTCATCTCTGATGAAAATATGGAATAGATATAAAAAAATACATGTATAGTAAGACACCGTTATGGCTCTCACCCCTAGAAGCGAACCAACGTAGACTACTAGGATGGACTGAATGGCCGAAATACAAAGATATAATAAACAAACAGAATGATGGCTGTGTATTGAAGACACAAGAAGAGATAGCAAGAAAATTTAGCAATGTGAGATGGTTACATTACTTTCAGCTTAGAGAATGCTTCAATAAGGATAGGACTAATGGGTTTAGTGATGCTGACGGAATTTGGGACAGAATTATGAAAGCAGAGAAGAAAACAATATCAAGAACTTACTCCATGCTCCTTAATTGGGCAACAGAGGAGGAAGTGGTTAAACAGACAATGATCAAGTGGGCACAAAATATTGGACGACCAATACAATTAAAGGAATGGGAACTAATTTGGCGAAAACATCTGAAAATTACTTATGCAACAGATCTTAAGAAGAACTGGCTTAAAATGATCCACCGCTGGTACATTACTCCGCAAAAATTGAGCTTAATGTATAAGAATATAGAAAACAAATGTTGGAAGTGCAAAACACAGGAAGGCACTTTTTTCCATGTATGGTGGACATGTCCTAAGACAAAGGAATATTGGAATATGAGTCACAATGAATGTAAACAAATATTTAAAAAAGACTTTCCCAAAAGACCTGAATATTATCTATTAGGATTAATAGACAATGAGACGTTTCAGAGTGGGAATTTGGACAAACTCTTTGTGTTCCTTATAACAGCGGCCCGGATTGTATTTGCAAAACTTAGGAAACAGAACCTCCTCCCCACAAAAGAACAATGGTTAGAAAAAGTGTTAGAAATCAAAGGAATGGACGAGTTAACATACTGGTTAAGACAAAATAATGGCAACGGGAATATAATGACAGACTGGACATTGATAAATGAGTACTTAGAAACAACAAAGTGAGAGTCTCTCTGTCAATATTGAGAATTAAAAAGAATAACAAGAGCATGTTAGGATGCTTCATATTTTGGTAAAGTATATATGATGAAAGAATGTGAAATAGTATGGAACTAGAGTGGAAGTCAACATATCCCCCCCTCCCTCTCCCCTTCCCTTTTGTATTCATGTACGACTAATATATGTTTTGTATTGTTAAAGAAAATTGAGAATCTAATAAAAATTTAGAAAAGAAGAAAAAGAATCCTATTTTTTCCAGATGAAGCTTCACTGCAATGTTTATTGCAAATACATTGCAGCCATGCAACACAGAAAGTTTGACTTTCTACAGTACTCCCTCACAAAAGGGAAAAAAATACTTCCAGGTAGACAGAAGACAAGAAAATGGGTATTGGCTTGGGTTTCTATTAAAAAAAACCTTTGTAAAAAGAAGCACGTCAAAGGCTTTGTTAACTGAGGTATGTTTATCTGTTGAACCTGGTTCATTCCATTGGCCCTGTTGATTTCTGGTACTAGTGAACACATATACAATGTTGGACTCACCAAGGAGAGACTCATTGAAATGAATGGGATATACTCCTTGAGCGTAAATATTATATTGTGTTTCTAATGTGATTTTGTATTGTCTCAAGCTGGCAGTAGTTATTCTTATGGAAGCCAGGGAAGTGATTGTTACTGGGATGACACTTCTACATCTTGGTCCAATACAAGTTCATCCAAAAGATCTTACTACGAACAGCCCTCAGAAAGTCATCATCAGAGAAAACGTACAAAATACACTGATGTGCCATATGAGAACAAAGATAAATTCTCCTATACGGGTCAGTACCTCTATTTGCAAAGAGTGACTTAACAATGTCTCCTAATTTCTGAGTATTAGTAAGACATCCGAAAGGACATTTTTCTGTATCATCTTGTATTTGCAGCAGTTCTTTGAAGAAGATCCATCAAACCTTTGACATAATAGTTTTGTAGTTGTCTGCTGTTGACACTTAACTATCATGGCTGTCCCTTCAGAAATACCTTATTTAAATAATGCACATTTAAATAAAGTCTTACTTATATTCTTGCGCACACTTGCTGTCTAATGTGCAAGAACTGAAATCAGATCTATAATACATTATTTAAAGGATTATTGGTATAAGATTTCACATAGCCATAACATTCATTGTCATTTATACATCGCAATAAGTATTGTACACATATATATTAAAGCAGTGGTTCACAGCCTATGGGTCCCTAGGTGTTTTGGCCTACAACTCCCAGAAGTCCCAGCCAATTTACCAGCTGTTAGATTGTCTGGGAGTTGAAGGCCAAAACATCTGGGGACCCACAGGTTGAAAACCACTGTATTAAAGGCTGTCTTTTCCCTATGATAGCTATAATCAAAATTTGACGATCGGGAATACACAAAGGATAGACAAGAAGAGCAAAGATTAAAAATGAGTGAATAGACATGTATTCCTTAGAATGAGGGTTAAATAAAAAGCTTCCTATTAGAAATTCATTTTAAGGGCAAAATGTTTAGTCTAGTTTCCAATTTAGTTTTCGTTTTCTTCTTAGAATAAATTTGAAATAAATTAAACATTTTCCCAAAGTTGCTTGTTTGGTTTATGGAGAAATTGCAATTGTTAGGACATATTTAAAAAAATAGTTATCTATTTTGTGTGTACTATTACATTTTAAATCTACCGAATCTGTGAGGAAATAAAAAATGGGATCCCAATAATATTTTGTATTTATAGGAGATTATGCTGTTGTCTATACCGATGGCTGCTGCTCAAGTAACGGGCGAAGTAAAGCACGTGCTGGAACAGGTGTATATTGGGGACCAAGCCATCCTCTGTAAGTAAGATAGAAATGATTGTCCAATAATACCTTGTCAAAACTATTCTTTTTTGTTTGTCGTCGTTCTGTAGTCCAGACCCCAGGTTTTTTCTATCGGCTCAGAAGAATGCTTAAGATGGTGAATATGGTTCTTTCTGCTGCCTCATTGGAAATGGTTGATCTGTCACTTTAGTCCAGGCAGAGTTTTGTTTATTTGCATGTTGAACCTAAGAACAAAAGGTAGGATCATTAGGTTACTTTATAGAACGAATGCCGCTGTCATCTGTCTGCGCCAGGGGCTGCTCCGAGTCAAGAAATGCTATGCTGCTGAGGATCAATAGAACATCATTCTAGTGGCTGATTGATGTCTGATTCCTACCTATTTTATTTATTTATTTATTTACATCATTTATATTCCGCCCTTCTCACCCCACAGGGGACTCAAGGAGGATTGCAATGTACATATACAGGCAAACATTAAATGCCATAGACACACAACATATATAGACAGACACTCAGAGGCAATTTAACATTCCAGCTTCTGGCCACCAGGGGGAGCTGTCGCATTCCTTCATTTTGCATACTTCCTGGAGATTTATGACCTCATAAATCAGTTAAACCTAGGTGCTCCTATACCAATTCTACAATTTTTCATGTATTCCATTATTTTATTTAGATCTCACATTTGTCCTAGTATGGAATACCAAGGCACAATGCTTAGAGTTTGTGATTTAAGAGAGAATTGAAGTTATCTCTTGGCATCAACATCCGGGACTGAGTCAACCTTTTCTCCCCAAAACAGAAATTGGTTCCTGTATTTCCGGGATGAAATCTTGTAACAACAGGAAACAAGTCCAGAAACACGAGTGTTTCATCTGATCCTAGATTTGAGAGAACAGGGCAAGCAAGGGAAATGTTTGCCTTTCCCTAGTCAGCAGATCTGAAGTGCATTTCAGCTCTATTCTGCATATTAGAGCACACAACATTGTGAACTATAGTAATCAGAAGTATTTAAAATATACGAAGAGGCTACTGTGTAAGATTAGCATACCAATATACAATCGTTCCTGGGATAATGCCATCATAATTACCATCCTTTTAATTTAAAACATTACCATAATCCTGTATAGCAATCCATGAACAACCTATATTTATGTGTGGTTTTTGAGGCATCAATGCATGAGAATCTTTGATAATGAGGAACCAGGCTGTAAATGTTTTAATAAGATAAATGTTTAGCATAGAAAGAAGATGAATAGGCTTAACATAAGAATAGTGTGAAGATGAATAATAACGTGCAAAGAGCCCAGTGTTCTAAACCATTGTGTAAAGTCATACCTTGCAATGAGTTCAGTGTTCTAACCAATAGTCCTAATTCTGCCGCATGTCTTAGATTTATAGATATGTTTTGATAGCCATGGATATAACAATATGTAATGTGCCTGAATCATAATACCGTGGATGTGGCTCCTTTTTTGATGGAGGCATTGTTCATTGAGGTATAACTGTAGTTTGGCATCATTTTTAATGGTGTTTTTGATCATTTCTCTGTTTCTTCCACAGAAATAGTAGCGAGAGACTTCCTGGAAGGCAGACTAACCAAAGGGCTGAAATTCATGTAAGTTTTCTTTTTAAAGGAAACCTAAAGCTGAATACAAACTTTGCAAGACCAGGATGATTCAGTTCCATTGTTTGAGTTACACTTTAATCTAGAATCAAGCTAATACCAATATCGTTGTTTAGACCTCCTGCCTAAAGTGTTTTCGCTTTGTTGTTTTTTTGGGGTTTTTTTAGGCTGCTTGCAAAGCAGTAGAACAAGCAAAGAGTCAAAATATCAAGAAACTGGCAATCTATACTGACAGCAAGTTTACCATTAATGGTAAGTAGTTTCTTGTTGGGAAGTGATAATAAAAGTCATGTGATACAGGCTTATTAAAAGAAAACCGATTGTATAAGGCATTGCAGTCTATTCTGATCTTGGTTTTGTTTTGGCACAGCACTTATTATTTGGCCTTAAGCAGTCAATGTGTATAGCTTTATATGCAATAATCTTTAATAGTTTGTAATCAGCAGGCTATAGGAATTTAATATGTTCTCGATGCATTCTATAAGTAGTTGGTTCTACATATGTCTAGTAATTTAAGTCCTGGCAAATAAGAAAAATGTGTGTGCTTTGTTTGCAGTATTTCTATCTCAGTAAAGCAAGCAAATATTATTCACCAGAGATTACCCTCTAAAGAATAGAACTGTGTAGCCTCTCAGAAGATTTGACAGCCACCATCACTTGACTAGACGGCTTTTTGGCAGTTTAGAAACAATATAAAATCAATGTACAGTAGATGTTATAGTAACAGTCTTCAATCACATTGTCATAGGTATGACAAGCTGGGTTCCAAACTGGAAATCCAATGGTTGGAAAACCAAGACTGGAAAAGACGTAATAAACAAAGAGGATTTTGAAAAGCTTTCTAAGCTTTCTGAAGGCATGGACATCCAATGGGTAAGTAATGTGGCTGGGGAAACCTGACTAAACAACTAATAAACATTATTTAAACATGAATCAAACAAAATTTGAGCCCAAGTCCAATGGGGGGACTGTGAGAATATAAACTTATCCCAGAATTACAGCTGCCATTGATTAACTGGTGCTACACTATACAGTATTACATATGCATACTTGGGTACTCTAATAACACTATTATAGTGTATATGTTACAATAATAAGTTGTTAAACAGAAGCTTAGCAAGCGGTTAATTTTTTTCTGTGTACACAAGTGTCTGGCTTCAGAATTTCAGACTTTAGTAGTAGTTACTTTTTAAAAACCCATCTAAATTCTAATTAACAGCATTAATTTCACTAAATATTTCACTGTCCCATAATCCTAGCTTGAACCTAGGCTCCTTTCCTTCACTGTCATTTCACTCTACTCTTCTCTCTCTTCTCTAGTTTGAATCCCATCTTCTCACTGCCTCACTGTCATATACAGGTCCTTCTCAAAAAATTAGCATATAGTGCTAAAGTTCATTATTTTCCATAATGTAATGATAAAAATTAAACTTTCATATATTTTCAATTCATTGCACACCAACTGAAATATTTCAGGTCTTTTTTTTGTTTTAATACTGATGATTTTGGCATACATATCTCAAAAAAATAGCATATTCCATCCGACCAAATATGCTAATTTTTTGAGACAGTATTTTTGGGTATTCAGGAGCTGTATGCCAAAATCATCAGTACAAAACAAAAAAAGACCTGAAATATTTCAGTTGGTGTGCAATATATGAAAGTTTAATTTCTATCATTACATTATGGAAAACATTGAACTTTAGCACTATATGCTATTTTTTTGAAAAGGACCTGTATACTAGCTTTTTAAACAAGGCCAGTCTCAGGGCTCCTTCAGTATCCCATGCTCTTATCTCCCAACAGATCACTTTTTATGTTACACCATCAGTTCCCAACCTTTGATCCTCCAGGGCATATGTGTCCAACTCAAGACTTGCCTTGTCATTTTAACGTGTACCTCCAGATGCTGGACTACAACTCTAGGCATCATGACTAATGAGTTGTTGTACAGTAACATCTGGAAGGCTGCAGTTTGTTCTGTGGAGTCATTAGAAAGTTTTGGATTTAGTCACAAGGCTTCTGGTTATGATGTCTGACTTTAAAATGCCCTTGAACCTTTCTCCAACCTCAGAGCCACAAAGGTTGTTGAGTTGTAATTCTCATTATCCCCAGTCTCTGGATTCTTCATCCGTGTTTTCAATGGCCCTTTGAAGTCAACCAAAAAGCTGATGTTGACTTCAATGAAAATGGGTTTCAACAATCCCAGAGATTTTTCAAAGCCCTAATTAGTTTGGTCAACTGATTAGGGCTTTAAGGATTAGGGCTTTGTCAGTAATTGTGGGACCTGAAATCCAAAATGTTGTGAATCACTGGTCTATATACTATACATCACATACATAGCCATGCTTTACCTTACTTTTTGTCAAGAGAGAATTCCCCTGGAACATGGCTATACAGCCCCGAAACCTCTCAGCAATCCAATAATTCTGGCTATGAAAGCCTTCAGCAACACAAACAAAACTCCTAAACATAATCTCTTATTCAAGTCTTCACTGTTTTTCTTTAACTTGTCAACCCTAATTCCCATAAAGCTGCTGCTATCAATACAACTCCAATGCACTTTATGGATAGTATTTGTCCATTTCATTGTTTCAAAAATGGCATAACCAAATGAAAAAGTGACTAGGTTTCAAGTTGCCCTGTTTAGCATGGAGATTTAAGATTTTGGTGTGTCCTCACAGAATGCAACTGTTATACCCTTTTATTCTTGATCCCAACAGATGCATGTTCCAGGTCATGCTGGTTTTACTGGAAATGAAGCTGCCGATCGGCTGGCAAGAGAAGGAGCTGGAAAGTCTTCAAATTAGCATTTTGTAGCTGGAAAGTTGCACTGAATTTTTGAGGCAGTGGCGGGAGGAAAGGATTCTTTCAGACGAACCTGAGTTGGTGAATGTTCAATGTTCTAGAAAACCAGGGGAAGGATGTGGTTATTTGCCCTTGTTTTAAAGAGGTTATTTTCCAAAGACTTTAGAAGGTATGGTTTACACAACGTGACATTTGGTAGTCCTGCGCAATGTATTGCTACAGGATCTCTTCCATGTCACCATTATTACTTTCTAAGTTCAGAGAGTTGTATAAACTTTGTTAAGGACTGTTTTAAAAATACATAGTATGGAAAAATACAGTTTTCTTAAACAACATTGTATTTCCTAATGTGCATTCTGAAATAAAGAGTTATATTTTTGTGTTTTAATTCTTGAGTGCATAGGCAGCACCATAGACAGGGCGAATAGCAATCTAGAAACAGGATTAGCAAACAAGTTTGTCTCCTAAAGCGCTTCCCACATTGGTAAGTTAATTGTACTTATCTCATCTTGGATGAGAAATACTGTCCTGACATATTGAGGCACCTGATAAAGAAAAAGGCCAACATAAGGTAGGTTTTTAGGGATTTAGTTTGTTTGTTTTTGCATTTGATGACTTTTTTGTGAAGGGAAATGTTGCAGAAGATGTTTTAAACCATATAATTTGCACAGAAAACAATATTTTGCACACCATAAGGTTTGTTGTACAAAACATGTTTTTGCTCAAAAAAGCCCCAAAAATGTGGTTTCTTGCAACATTCTTTGAATTTGCATGTGAAAGAAAAATTAATGAGGATCAACACCAATTGGTGAAAACAGTCATTGGTGTAAATCAAATGTTGCAGTGATCCTGTATGTCTTCCATGATGGTAATTTCATTATTTTCCCCTTATCAACACCCTGAAACTAGTGGAAAACTGTCCCTTGGTTATTTTGTTGATTGTAGCAGTTTTATTAAGTGGTTGGTCCTCCACTGAATTCTAGCCAAATACTGAAGTCCTCGTATCTCCTTATGTGGTGGAGTCCCTGGTGGCACAATGGGTTAAACCTTTGTGTTGGCAGGACTGCTGACCGAAAGGCCAGTGGTTTGAATTTGGGGAGCAGGATGAACTGTCGGTCAGCTCCAGTATCTCGTGGGGACATGAGAGAAGCCTCCCACAGGCTCGTAAAACGTCCGGGCGTCTCCTGGGCAACATCCTTGCAGACGACCACTCTCTCACACCAGAAGTGACTTGTAGTTTCCTCAAGTAACTCCTAACACAAAAAAATCCCATTATGTGCAAGTTATGTGTCAATATATCAGCTATTTTAAGATAGCGTTGTGCTTATATACATGCACGCATGTCCCCTTTCCTGCTTTTAAAACTGTGGATACAATAGAACACTATTAAATTATGTCCCAGCATATCATATGTTGTGTTGACCTAAAGATTGCTAGAAAAGCATGCTGTCTTAAGAACTTGCTAGGTCCTCTTATGCAACATTTGTAAAAACTGGGGAAGACGTGATGACCTGAAGTACTCCGCAAATTCCTAGAGATCATTTGCCCCAAATAAGGGTAAGTCAAATTGTGGATATGGATTCTGTAGGTCAAGGGTTCTCACTATGAAATGATACAGGAAGTCCCCAATTTACACACATTTGACTTGCAAATCAGTTAAGAATGGGGATGAGAACAGGAAGTGAGAAATCTCAAGAGGAGTTCACCCCGAAAGTGTTCTGGAGAAAAGCTGGAGTTACACTTCAAAAATGTACCTGTTCTGACATACAAATTCAACTTCTTTTCGTGTCGGGAACGACTTGAGAAACTACAAGTCGCTTCTGGTGTGAGAGAATTACAGTAGCTGTATGCAATGACGTTGCCCAGGGGATGCCCGGATGTTTTACCATCCTTGTGGGAGGCTTCAACCTACAGAGCTATCTTTCTCATCACTTGGGTACTGTCTTTACGAGGGGCTTCTGTGGTGTGTGGCATGGGCAAATGTTAGCCTCCTTTCCCCATCCTTAGACCATGGGCTTTCCTCTTAAAATAGTAATAAAACCAATGATATCACTGAAAAAATACTTTTTTGCATCCAAACAAGAAAAAAGCCATTGAAGGTCTTGGTTTTACTCCAGTAGAAACTGACCTTATTTTGGAGATCTACATGATATTTTCCTCATCTTGAAGCTTTTTCAGTGAACTCTTCAAAGCCCTTCAAGGATGGAGGATTGAGGAGGGAAAGCACCTTGGAGAGCGGTGGCGACAAAACCCCCACAAAACAGCAAAAATACCATGATACATATTTTAAATTTATATTTTTTGAAATCCGCCGAACAGCGAGTCCGCAATAAGTGAAGTAGCGAGGGAACACTACTTCCAGGGACTTTTCCCTTCTCTGGACAAGGCCTTATTCAAGCTCTTGGAATATGTGATTTTAAAAGGGAAGAGAATACTGAAATATCCAGTTCTCTGTGATAGCTTGTCCACTGTGGGGCAGCATAGTACCATATTTGTGCTTTGTTGGAGTTTTGATGTATGCACTTTCTAGATGAAGTTTGTGAGATGCTAAAGTAAACAGATACACAAATTGCACTTTGTAGACTTTGGCATTAGGAATAATTGCCATTTAAAATAACAGCCACTGTTACTGCTGTTATGGAGAAAGAAAGTTAGTTATGGTAAAATTTCCCCACCTTGGTAACATTTCAAACAGGTTTGAGCTTTCCAACAGACCTCACAACCTCTTGAGAATGCCTGCCATAGATGTGGGTGGAATGTCAGGAGAGAATGATTTTGGAACATGGCCATGCAGCCCGGAAAACTCAGCAACCCAGTGATTCTGGCCATTAAAGCCTTTGACAACACATTTCAAACAGCCTTCATTTATCTTTTCCCCCCAAATTGGGTCTTGGTGTTGGTTTTTACATTATTTGTTACCATTGCTTTTTGCATTCTGGGGAAAAGGAAACAAAAGGCTTTGGAATTGTTGACACATTTGGAATTAGTGGCCCAGCTCCAGATCAGATGAGAATGGGTATTTTGTCTTTATTGCAAGCACAGCAAAATCATGGCAGTGGGTGGTGGCTGATTTTCTTTCCATCTGCAATAAAAATTACCACCCACCTTGTTCTCTGCCTTCAGTGTCCCATGGCTGACTTATACATTATACACATTTAGGACAGTGATTCCACATGGGTGACTTGGAAACAGCAGGGTGGAAGATTGCGTTCAGCATTTCATTGCACTTATAACCAGATGGACACTGCTCACATCACCAATCTCTATGTCAATTATGCTGTTCTTTACATGTGCCCATGTTGGTGCTGCTTCTTGCTGGTCCCGGAGCTCTTTGTGAGCACCTTGCCATTCTGGTCATGTCTACTGATGTAAGAATGTGGTGCCTGCACAACCAGCAAGTAGGAGGAGGTTGCTGTCTTGTTCACATGGATGTCCCATTCTAACATCAGCTGGCACATCAGGCAAGAATCAAGTGATTGGACCTGCAACCTTATCAGATGTCCCAAAGATGTCCCTGGGGAGATCATGCCCATTCAGTCATGACTCCCACCCCCCTTCCTCATCACATTGGGGGAAGCCCTTTTTCAGTGGCTCGACCCACCCTTTCAGGAAGTCTGCAATTGCCATTTTTCGGAAGTGGCAGCACTTTAGCCACAGAGCTACCCAGGAAGTAGTTATCCGGAGTGCGATGGGAGCCATTGGACTCCGTGGCTAAAACTTAAAAATCCAGCTGCCATTTCCAGGGAAAAAAATGTGTGAAGAGGTCTAAAGTTTCATGGCTGCTAGAAAGCACTG
Organism: Anolis apletophallus; assembly: GCA_030556195.1. Lineage (NCBI taxonomy): Eukaryota > Metazoa > Chordata > Lepidosauria > Squamata > Anolidae > Anolis > Anolis apletophallus. The sequence continues at coordinate 84,506,713 of JARBWK010000003.1, forward strand.
GTGGTCATGCAGAGGTTGAGGTGACAGCCCAGTGGGGCTGAAGTGGTAGCAGCCTGTTTGAACACCAGCCCCAGATTCACCATAGGCTAGAATAGCCTACCTATTGACTTGACCTAAGCCGCTGGGAAAAAATCTCATTTTTATCTTGCTCTCCCCAGCCCAGACTTAAACCTCTTCTCTCCCCAATGGGCAAATGGAGGGTGCTATTTGAGCGAGGATAACCTGTTTTGGGTTATTACCAAATAAGGCAAAACCATCTTTGAAGTAATCTTGTCAAGAAAACCCTGTGTTTGGTTGACATAAGTTAGAAATTAATTGAAGCCATACAATGGTAACAATAACCACAACTGACATGCCAACCAATAAACAATCTAAAAATAGTAAATTCAAGCAACACACAGGTCAAATGCATGCCATATACAGATTTGTTTGATGACAGCTACATCCGTCAGTAATATAAACATATCAATGTTGATTTTCATATATTAATAATCAACAACAAAGGTTTATGGAAATCATAAAACAACCTGCATAATTAGTGAGCAAAATCAGTCTCCCTCTGTCCAAGTTTAGGAATATAGTGCTCAAAGCTGGCCAAAATAGTTTGGCAACAGAGGCAGAAAAACCTGCTAATGTTAGAACCCGCCCTTGTTTTTTTTGGTTTTTTTTTTAAGTGTGCTTTTGTTATGGTACTATTAGTGTCATGCCATTTTTGGTCACTGAGCATATGGAAAATACAATGTTCCAGATCTGTTGGAGCATCCTGAGCTAAATTGAGATGTGATGCAAGAACCACAGTGACTTCATACATATATAACTTCATGACATATACAAAGGACCCTGTATTTGTGGAATAAACCTAGAGATAGATAGATAGATAGGGAATTCTTATGTTTTGAAGCTACCTGGGATAGCTTTATACCCAGTGGTCTGGACTATTGGGAAATAACCTTTCTTTATACATTGGCTAGACAGATATTGCATTATGGATCTGTATCATTGTTCCAACTCCTATTGAGCTTCACAACCCAGTCTTGGAATTCCTAATTAGGAATCAATTGGCATCTAAAGCTTATTTTGTTGTATTTAACAGGAAGAGTCACTCAGTTTCATTGGATGTGGGAAGACAATTCTCTCATCTCTGTCTTCCTCTCCTCTTACGTACAAATTTAGACCAGAGTTTACATCAGACTCTCAATTCCTGTGTTGAATTTGACAGTTGCATCTGTCAAGCAGGAATACATAGGAGCACTTGGTAAATGGGGATCAACCTCCATTAAGAAGAAGTGTTATAGAAGTTAACATTTCTGTATTAGTGATTTAGGTGAGTTTACACAGGCACAGAAACTCAGACCCACTCCTGGCTGTTCTCGTGACATATTACTACTTCTAAGGAGCATTGTGGACTATCCTGGATTATACTAGCTTTGGCTTACTTTGGGACTGTCTGATGGTTTTGGGACCATGTAGACAGTTGGACTGGATTTTATTTAGGCTGATCTGGTGATGATGTTGCCATCATGCATCCCTGTGCTGATCAGCACAGCAGAAAAGTGACGGATTTCCCACTTCTTGTTGTTCATGTGGGTACGTCTGCTGATATCAAAGTGGAGCACCAGCAATGACGGAGCTCACTCAGAATTCTGTGACTAACTTTGAGCAGTAGTAGTGACATGGAAGGTGCATTGACAATCAAGTGGGGCAATGTGATCTTGGCCTAACTGGACTGTTTGAACAGCACCACTGTGATGTCTTCATCAGGTTGTGTCTGGCCTGCATCCTGTCTTGTCCTCAACAGAAAATAGGCACTGCTATTCCATTGTTTTCTGTTTTCAATAGGAGGAAATGTTAAAAGAAAAAATTGAAAGCAGTAGCACCGCGGTTTGGGACTTTACTGACTTGAGGGTTGAGCTCCTGCTGTTTGGAGCTCCAGCCACCCACCCACCAATCCTTGTCCTTTCCACAGTTTAGCATTTTAATGCAATTAAAATGTAATGCATATGTTGCCAAATTTTGTCATTTTCTCCAGATGTTAATTATTTTTCAATGGAAACATTCTGAGGAAAAAATATGTCAAGTTTTGTAGGCAGCAGAATTTTCTTTGCTTGGCAGAGGAACACATAAGAATTAGACCAAAGGTCCATCAGAACATCTCCAGCAGTAAACACAAGTTAATTCCAGTCTGTGTGAAGACATTGTGTCTTAACTTTGCTGGAGTATTATGGAACATGTCATCACACCATTCATGTTTTAATAAACCTCCATCAAGGCTCTTTGGTCCACCGCTAACAGTCTAGTCTAAGATTCTAGATCAGCAACTAAGTTAACTATACTTTAGTATTCTTATCTAAGTAGTAACTCCTGCCCCACATCTTGGTGTAGAATCACAGAGTTGAAAGAGACCACAAGGGCCATCCAGTGCAACCTCCTGCCATGTAGGAATATACTTAACAGGTAGCAGCTTCTGAGAGTGACAGCAGTCTATTTGTCCTATTGATCAGAACATAGGAGACTGGTAGTGATGCCTCCTACCACCCGCAGTTTCTAGTGCAACAGTCAGAAGTAGGATTCCTGTTACAACTTCTCATACCAAGAGATCACTCACAGGAATGCGATTTTCCTGCTTCTTGGTCGGAGGTTGGACAGGATGGCCCACGAGGTCTCTTCCAATTCTGATTCTATTATTCTATGAGTGTGTATGTATAAACATCAGCCCACTGTGTACTGATAGATGAGAGAACAGACCTCCATTGCTCACTGAGGCCGATGCCCTGTAAAGATAGAATGAATTGAATATGTAGATATAGTGAAGATGAGCCAGTTACGGATACATAACTATTGGTTATGCTTCTGTAACTGCAAGTGCAAATTCAAACCAGGATCTTGTACATATGTAGCCAGAAGTGGCTTAGCAGGATCCATTGAAGGGTTGCCACAGGAAAAGACCTATCTTTCCTACTCCCCAACTCAATAGATTCTTCTGCAAGGCAAGAACAGTAGGCTTCTGTGACTTATCTCTTAGCCTATGAGTACAGCCAAAGACAGTCCTTCAAATAACATTTTAAAGCCTATCAAAGAGCATTTGAATTGTTTCAGGACTTCAATGAAAGTCACTGGTACTTTAAATTGCCCCCTCCCCCCATGCAGTAAAATCCCATACAACTATCTTATTCCCATCTTGTTGTGGTGTACTTTCAAATCAATTTGGGTTACTGTGACACTAAAAAGACTTGGGTTTTTCTTTCCAATATGTGTTCAGAGATTCATTTGTATGCGTTTTATTTTTGATTTTGTCTTCTTCTGAGATTATGACTTTGCCAGAGATCACCCTGGATGAGCAAGATCCAGACCCCGGTCTTCCATACTCGAACAACAACATGCTGGGTCTCTATAAAAATCTGAAATTTCTAAACAGTTTCAATGGTCCCAGATGAAGACTCTAAACTGTTTCTAAATATAGTCTCATATGTAAAATATTACAGTAATCTAGTATAGATATGACTACAGCATAGGTGACAGAAGTCAGCATTGGTCTATAGGTTTGACTGTTGGACAAGGACTTTGTTCGTAAGTTGGGGACTGGTTGCATGGCACTTGCATCTCCATAGGTAACATTGGGTTGAGGAGAGGTCACAGGTATAAACTTGATTCTTCACCTTCAGGCAGATCTCAGCCTCTTCTCATACTCGTATCCACATCAGCAGATTTCTTTACCTACTATAACTGGAATTGTGTCTCTATGTCAGTGTTTCCCAACCACTGTTCCGTGGCACACTAGTGTGCCATGAGCGATCACCTGGTGTGCCGCGGAAAAACCTCTCTTCCCCCCCTTTCTTCCCCCTCCTGCTGAACTCCTGCTGCTGCTGCTTGGAGGAGGAGGAGGAGGAGGAGGAGGAGGAAGGGCTGGGCGGCGAAGAAGAAGGAGGGGCCGGGACGCCGCCTCCTTCGGCCGTTTCCCCAGCCAGCCAGCCTCCAATCGAGGGAAAACCCACGCCTGGCTTTTGCTGCTTGTCAGTCCCAGAAGGTGGTGCAAGCCAGGTGAGGGGCTTCCCGCGAGGCCAGGCCACGTGATTGTGCCTCCCTCACCTGGCCTTTGCTGCTTGCCAGAACCGACAGACTGCACGGGCCAGGCGAGGGGCTTCCCGCAAGGTGCCCCTTCCCTGGCTCGCGCCATCAGTTGGTTCTGGCAAGCAGCAAAAGCCAGGGGCGAGAGAGGCTGCACCGCAACAGCCTGGCCTCATGGGAAGCCCCTCATCTGGCTTTTGTCCCTTGACAAGCCCGGCGGGTGGCGCAAGCCAGGCGAGGGTCTTCCCGTGAGGCCAAGCCACGCGGTTGTGCCTCCGTCACCTGGCTTTTGCTGCTTGGAAGAACCAACAGATGACGTGAGCCAGGCGAGGGGCTTCCCGCGAGGCAAGGCCATGCAGTGGTGCCTCCCTTCCCTGGCTTGCGCCGCCCGCCGGGTCTGGCAATCGGCAAAAGCCAGGGGCGAGGGAGGCTGTCCCGCATGGCTTTCGCTGCTTGCCAGACACGGCCAATGGTGCGAGAAGGGCGAGGGGCTTCCTGCAAGGCCAGGCCGTGTAGAGGTGCCTTTCTCGCCTGGCCTTCCCCATTTGCAGGCGCCGCAAGCCAGATGTAGGGATTCCCGTGAGGTGAGGCCATGCGGTGCGGCTTCCCTCGCCTGACGCACACCTCCCAACCAGATCCAGGCCTGGAATGCTCAGGTAAAGTATACATCCCAGCAACTCCCAAATGGCAATGCCTTTTTTCCCAAACCCCTCTGGTATTTTCTGTTAGTCATGGGAGTTCTGTATGCAAAGTTTGATTCCATTCCATAATTGGTGGAGTTCAGGATGCCCTTTGATTGTGTGTTAACTATAAATCCCAGAAACTGTAACTCCCAAATGTCAAGGTCTATTTTTCCCAAACTCCATCTGTGTTCACATTTGGGCATATTGAGTATTCATGCCAAGTTTGTTCCTGATCCAACATTGTTTGAGTCCACAGTGCTCTCTGGATATAGGTGAACTACAACTCCAAAACTCAAGCCCACCAAACTCTTATAGCATTTTCTCTTGATTATGGGAGTTCTGTGTGGGAAGTTTGTGTCTTTCTGCCATTCCTGCCAGGATATCTATGTTGTGTTCACCGAAACAGGCCCAGGTTTCACACTGAGTATATAAATACATTTAAAAACATATTAACTATATGTATTATTGTGTTAGAGTGTCATTTTGTGTCATTTTGGTTGGTGGTGTGCACCAGGATTTTGTAAATGTAAAAAATGTGCTGCGGCTCAAAAAAGGTTGAAAAACACTGCTCTATGCAATAGCTCTAACCCACCCAAAAACTTCCACCAGTGTTTCTGAAGCAACCCTACCTTCAACTTCCATAGCTTTCCTGTTTCAAATTGTTGGAAATGAATATGCAGCCTTTCATGTCATTTTGATAATACTTGGCTGATTTCCTAAAATATATTTCAGTGGAATCGTTTGCTTTGTTTCGACAGCATTTATAGAATGATAAATTAAGACTAAAACACGTATTTCTGCCTCTATACCAGTGGTTCCTAGCCAGTTTACCAGCTGTTAGGATTTCTGGGAGTTGAAGGCCAAATATCCGGGGACCCACAGGTTGCAAACTACTGCTCTATACACACATATTTGCTGTACAGGTAAAATGATTCAAGGGTATTTGTGGTACAAATGGGTAAATATTAAGAATCATGGTGCATTTGAAGTGCACAGCCTCATATAATGTACAATCATTTTGTGGCAGATTTGGCCCCACAGTAGAACAAAAAAAAGCAAAATGCTATTTCTTTTCTCATCTCTTCCACTAGAGTGGTCTAAAGGGAAAGCCTCTAATATAACCAATTTCAAATCAGTTTCAAAAGGGATCTGAATCCAAGAAAGGAAACTGATTTTTATTTAGAGTTTTACCTTCCTGCCAACATTTCCATCAAAATTTGCCGCAGAAGTGGAACTAGTTGTTCCACATGGGTATAGGGCCATGGAGTAATGGGATGAATAGCTTTGATTTATTTTTCTCCTCAAATGTTCCTGCGTATTATTTTTATGGAAAAGTAATCAATATCACCAAGGCAGGAACTTCTTTCAAATGTGTCCATGGTGTGTTTTTCTGATTTTATTTTCAACCTAACGTAGCATTTTGTCAAATGTTTGTGAAGGAGAGGCATTCTCCTATGCTGCTTGTCAATTCTAATCTATTTATAGCTGCTTATAGCAATGCAACAGGCATTCACTGAAGCCGGCTAACTTCCATAGTAGCTGAAATATCACTTTTTCAAAGAAATTATATACAGCTAGAATTCAGAGGCTCAAACCAAACAATGCTACTAGTAAGGGCAGAGCATCAAGGACAGAGCATCATGGCATGCAACATTAAGGTGTGGCTCTGGAGCAGACATTGTTAGAAGGCAGGTAGCACATATTTATAAAGAAGGAAGCACCACTAAAATCATTGGGAGGAATTCTCTTATTAGAATAGTATTATTACGCAAGGAAGGACACTTAGAGCAACTGAATGAATGTTCTTCCCGAGTTAGACTAATTGTGGTAACAGATAAAGAGAATACATGGGGGGGGCGGGAAATCTCCCTGCACATAAAACTAAGTAAAGGTAAAGGTTTCCCCTTGACATTAAGTTTAGTCGTGTCCGATGCTGAGGGTGGTGCTCATCTCCATTTCTAAGCTGAAAAGCCAGTGTTGTCCATAGACGCCTCCAAGGTAATGTGGCCGGCATGACTGCATGGAAAGCAGTTACCTTCCCACCGAAGCAGTACTTATTGATCTACTCACATTTGCATGTTTTCGAACTGCTAGGTTGGTAGAAGCTGGGGCTCACAGCGGGAGCTCATCCTGTCCCACAGACTTGAACTGCTGACTTTCAGGGATTACTGTATCTTAAATTCTTATCAAAAAAAAGGAACCACCACATTTTCTGCATACAGTGGTGGAAGAATTTAGACCATCCGTAGATGCCACCTAGGTCATGTGGCCGCCATGACTGCATGCAGCGCTGTTACCTTCCCACCAGAGCGGTACCTATTGATTTACTCATATTTGCATGTTTTCTAACTGCAGAAGGTACATAAAAATAGAGTATGTCAAAAAGGCCTGAAGCCACTTTTCTGCTTGCAATAAGGAACACTGAGACACACAACTTTCCACCTATACTCTGAGTGACACCAACTAGGAAAGTTTGTGTTTGTTTCTTTTGAAGATAAAACAATTACTTGGAGTTGAGTTGCATGCTCTAGGTGCCAAACTGGTTGAATGGGTGATCTGACCTTCGTGAAAACCTTTCCATCCCCAAACAAGGACATGCATAAGAATAATAAATGATCCCCATCCAAAGAAGTGCTATTACATTGAGGTTTATTTAATGTCACTTTCTTTCTCTTCTTGCAGCAATTCCTGAGTGCCTAGGGAATATCTTTCTATAATGGGACACTGTGAACTCTCCCCCTACAAAATCAGCACATACATAAAAACTAGGATGGCATGTAAAGTGACTAAAAACTTGTTTAAGACATGCTGATGTTTTAAATTATTTGCTGTGATGTGATTTTCAAGCCAACTCCAACTTATGGTGACCCTGTCATAGGTTTTTCTTGGTAAGAGATATTGCATTACCTCCCTCTATGGATGAAAGTGACTTGCACAAAGTCAGCCAGTAGATTTCCATGGTCTCCTAGAGTCTGAATCTGAGATCCTAAATTGTAGTCTTACCTAGCCTTTGTGTGAATCTGGCACTGAAGTGACTTCTCCCCAGTTCTGTTTCCGAAGATCCCTCTAGTAAAGTCACAGTTGGGTGGGAGCTAATTTCTCACAAGGAAGACCTCACATAATTGGGCACATCCAGGAGGGGCTGAACACCTGAGGCTTTCTCACCCAATCAGTGCCCACTTCCCAGCTTGGTGCCAAATAGCTGAGAGATGCAGTCAGGTAAATGGTCCCGTTGACATAGTGGGGCAGGGGCACAATGCAGCCATGTGGAATTGGACCTCGGGGGGGGGGGGGAGTGAGTTACTTGTAGATGTAAATCTAAATAATAATAATAGAAATAATTTATTTATATTCTGCTGCTCTGTCTCCCCAAAGGGACTCAGGGTGGATTCCAAACATAAAAGGCAGACATTCACTGCCTGAATACAACAATACATCCATACTAACAATATTTATACAACCCAATATATAAATATGAATCATAACTTAACAAACTAAAATTAAATAAAAAGCATAGCCTGTTATAACAGACATAAGACAAAACATCAAACAACAAATGGAGACAATAATTTCCCATTTCTTTGGGGCAAATTGATTAATCATTGCTCAAGATATCTATTGAGCTGGTGGGGTGAGCAGGGCACAGATATGGACAGCAACTATTAATCAGAAGTACAATGGTAGTATTACCAACTACTATTCCTCCTCTTCATAAGCCAGTGAGCAAAGGTATGTTTTCAGCTATTTTTGAAAGCAGGGAAGGAGGGGTCATCTTTAACTCCTTAGGGAGGGAGTTCCAGAGGTGGGAGGCAGCCATGCAGAAGGCCCTTTCTCTCACTCCCACCATTGTGCTTGGGATGGGGATGGAACTGAGAGGAGGACCTGCTCTGGTGACCACAGTATCCGAGTTGGTCTATAGAGGGAGAAGGGGTTCATCAGAGTCATATTTTTGCTGTTCATTTTCTCACCATCATCAGAAGTCACTGTTGCAACAGCACTGATCCACACTGCTGCACTGGAGTTGCTGGTGACCAGGTCAGGACATGGTATGTTGCATAATGATGCTACCACTGGAGACACAACTGTCTTTGCTTGTATGGTAGCGTGCAAAAGATGAAAGCCATAAGATGAAGCTTTTCAATGTTTCATTTGCAGCAAAGTCATTTTGTTCAAATGAAAAGGGGATACTGTGATGTTGTTCCCAAGGCAAAGGAAATTAGTGCTTTCCCCAAATCTTCAAAGAGTTGATTAAAAGGAGAGATAGTACTGGAGTCAGTTTTTTCTTTTCTGCACCCAGATCATCTGGCTAGTGATTTCTGAAACTTGGATATAAGAGTAAACATATGATCAGAGAGAGTTGCTACTCTGGAAATGAGGAAAATTTAGCCAAACGGAAACCACAAGTAATGACCAGGGTGCCAGGCTAGCTCTCTTATCTAGGAAGTGGAGCTGCATTGAATTATGTTCTGTAGTTGCTTTGATTTCACTCTGAATGTATAGTAACTGAAGACAGTTTTGAAGGAATATCCTTCCTCCTATTGCACTTGTCCTCCAGAAGGTCCATGTCTTTGTCATCAGCAGAGGTTACAGAAGCAGAAGAAGCACTGTATGTCATCAATCAAAGCACTGGCGAAGAAAGGCCTACAATTCAAAGTAGCAAGCTATGGGTGGGACAGAGCACATTGATCTGTGGTTGTTCAAACAACCCATATTTCAACATTGACAATTTCCTTTATAATTCTGGTAATAATGAAGAGGCATTTAGTCAGCTGAGGATATTATATTTAAAGTCTAGGGAGACAAGCCACTGCCTGTAGCAAATAAGAATTCAGTAAGAATTCAAGTGTAAAGCAGTGCTGATCGGGTCCGGATTAACCCCTTTTGGCGCCCTAGGCCACACTTTGGAATTACGCCCCAAACCAACCTCTACCGCCCCCCGCCCCCCATTCCTTCTTTCCACTGCGAGGAGGAGGTGGAGGGAAGCCCCACCCCCGGCAGCGGCCCCAGGGGCAGGGCTTTCCTTTGCATCCTCCTCACGGCCTTCTTCCTTGAGTCACATGAGGAGGAGGAGGCGGAGGAGGTGGAGGGAAGCCCCGCTCCCAGCAGCACCCCTTGTCAAGGAAGGAGGGCGCGAGCGCCTCTGCCTTCTCCGCCATGTTCCTGGGTGCCGCGCATGCCCGGCAGCAGCCCCGGGGGGCGATAGCGAGGAGGGGCGCCATTCCCTCCTTCCCCGCCCCCTCGCAGCACTCTCCCCCCGCCATGCACCGAGAGAGAGAGAGAGAGAGAGAGAGAGAGACAACCTTTCTTTTTTGGTCCGTGAACTGCGCCCCCCTCGGCCTGCGCCCCTAGGCCATGGCCTAGGGTGGCCTTATGGGTAATCCGGGCCTGGTGCTGATTCAAGGACAACTATTTGAGATGTTAGGTACTTGGTACTGAACATGAGATGAAGTTCTCTAGAATGTGTGAAATATTGTCCCATGTTCTAAAGGTGGAAATATATCTTGGTCATGCTAGTCTGATCAATGCATGGCCGGCATCCATGTGGCAAGTTGCTCTGTATTTACTTACACAGGGTTCCCCCTATGCTTGTGGGAATACCTGCTTCCTTTTTTCCTACTCTTATCTAGCAAATGAATAAATCTCCTGTATTAATCCTGAAGGCAGAGACTTTTTAAAATGTCAAAAAAGGGAAACATCTGTATACTCTCATTTTTTTCAGCTCCAATGTTCTCTGTTTCAACTGTAGTTTCAGAATCAATTAATATAGTTAGTGCCAAAAATCTGGATTTTAGTTGGAATGAAAGAACAGAGCTTGACGGCCGAAGAACAAACCTTGAAAACAGAGAATAGGAATATGCCAGATAGCATTGTAGTACAACTCCCCTTATCTTCACTATCCCCTATCCTGTGTATTGTTGAGGGTTGTAGTCCAACCATATCCAACAGTCACACATTTTCTACCTGGGTTTATTTTTCCTCTAAAAAATCTTGTCTCTTGTCTAAGAATGGTCAGGATAAATAGGATGCCCTCTGCTTCCAAATGTATATATCCTTAGCAGTTTGTAAGTCTGGATTTTTTTGTAACCCACACTTAATGTATATATACACCCCTAACTGATTATAGTCAAACAGTAGATAAGTCTCACAACTCTGTGCTTTGACAATGTGACCAGTGAATTGCTGCACAGGGATGACAATTTAAATACTTTATGTAAAATTGTAACTCTATTCAATATTTTTCAATACAGATCTCTTTATTTAGCCTTCAAATAATCATATTTATTATTAGCTGTTAAAGCATGTATACATAACTGGGCACATCCAGGAGGGGATGAACTCCTGAGGCTACACATCCCATGAACACTTACCTGAATTAGGTTCATTACCAGTATCAACTTCATGATACACTTAGGTTGCATTAATCTTTAGGATTAATGTTTTCTAATACACATTGGCCTGGATCTGGTCACAACTAGAATAAAACCATCATGTTAATGAGATTTACAGAGCTGTATCAACAGATCCATGGTATTCAGAGCAGAGGTCCTCAGACGTTTAAAGGAGGGAGTTGGTTCCTGGCCTCCCAGACTGTTGGGGGGCTGGACTATAGTTTGAAAAAAGTGAACAAATTCCTTTTACACTGCACATCTTATTCATAGTGCAAAAACATGAAATAATAATATGTTTTAAAATGAAGAACAATTTTAATCAACATAAAACATAACAGTATTTATTTAATAGGAAGTATGAGCCTGCTTTTGGCTGATGAGATAGTCAAGTTAATTAGGATTGTTGTTGTGTGCCTTCAAGTCGTTTCAGACTTAGGGAGACCCTGAGTCTAAAGTTGAGGGCAGGAGTCAGGTAAATGACCTTGGACAGCCACATCCTGCCCACAGGGCTTCGTATTGGGATCTAGAACAAGGGAAGTCATAGTTCTATTCTCTTCTGCTTTGGTAATACTTATCCGAAATACTGTGTCCACAGTTCTGGGCACCACAATTCAAAACAATATGGACAAGCTAAAACATATCCAAAGAAGAGTGACCAAAAATAGTAAAAAGCCAAGCCCTATGAGGCGTGGCTTAGGGAGCTGGATATGTTTACCCTGGAGAAGAAAAGTTCAAGAGGGGGCATGATAGTTATGTTGAAATATTTGAAAAGATGTCTTATTGAAGAGGGAGCAAGCCTCCTTTGTGCTGTTCCATTCTCCTACAGGGTTCAGATAAAAATTCTATTTTTAAACTGACCCTTTTTACACAAAAAGTACTGGCCATCCGCGAGAAGATGGAAGCAGAGAGCTGTGATATTACTGCCATCAACAAAATTTAAATTAAAAAATTTAATATGGACATGCCGCTAGTTTTACTTACCCTTGCCCCCGCTCAAATTTTATTCTAAGGAAATAATTAATTTTTAATCTTTTAATCTTGTAATTTCACATTTTTTAAAACAAACACCCCCCCCCCCCCCACTGCAGTTAGGAGTGGGAGTGGGTTGATAGGACAGTAGGTCGGTATGCTTTGTATTCATATATGCGTTCATTGTATGTATGGGTAAGTGTGTATGTTTTGTATGTTTTGATATGGTCAAAATCGACTAATCAATAAAGAATTGTTGTTGTTGTTGACTGAGGACTTCATTAGACGGAGCTGGGGGAAAGCAGAGGAAATTGTCTTCTTATGTGTAAAATCGTCTTTTTTGCACGGGTTTCTGTCTTTAAATAAGACAGAGAATTTACTTATTCCCAACACATAGGATCGCTTCCTCCTGCCTCAACCATCTGCTTAGAGGTGACACAAGGAATTATTTTTAGGATGCTATGGGCTCCTTCGGTTTCCTTCTCAATCCTGTTACTCTAGACCCAAGGCACCGTTCTTAAGACAGATACTACTTCTGGGACACTATTTTCCCTCACAATTCCTTTACTTTATAGGAGACCCAAGACACCATTCTAACATCCTATAGTAGGCTTTTAAAAAAGGGGTGGGGACAAAAAAAGTGAAAAAGCGAGCAATAGCACAATTTTGAAAGCCTAGATTACTATAAAGGAGAAAATGCAGTGAAAGCAAAGTGGTGATATCTCACTATTGTGCTATTCCTAAGGATTACATTAATTTTAAAAAGTTCCAGGCTGATAGAGAAGGATTTTGTAAAAGAAGTGGAGCATAAGTGGACCACCAATAGGAATGCTCATTCCTTCATGTCACTGAAACGATTCAACGTGGGCAAACCTGACAGATCTCACCCCATGTGTTTTCTCCCATTTACAGGCTCATCCGCTTAGAAAACGGTTTGTTCCTGGCTTCTGTTCCTCCTGTGTCTCCACATTTCTGATACAGTTCATATACGAAACACCACGGGTGAGAGCCAAAAGTGTGACTGAGTCATATGATGGGCTCCATGGTACTTAGTCTATGAACTGTTTTTGAAGTGTGTGGAAATGGTGGGATGGGGGGCGGGACTTGCATGCAATGAAGTCTTAAGACACGGAGCAATAGATGCAAATTACAGGAAAGGTAATTCCACCTGAACATTACGAAGAACTACCTGACAATAAGAGTTGTTTGGCAGCGGAATGTGCTGCTTTCTTGGAGTGTGGTGAACCCTCTTTCTGGAGGTTTTTAAGCAGAGGTTGGATGGCCACCTGTCAGGACTGTTTTGATCGTGTATCCTTGCATGGCAGAATAGGTTTGGACTGCATAGGCCTTGGGGTCCCTTCCAACTCTATTCTATGAGTCAAGGTGCAGATTCACTAATCAACAATTGACTTACGGAATCTACACTGCTATAATTGGGGCTACTAACAGGATTCGTGACATGCTTCTTTGAAAAGTTTTTAATATGTCATTCTAAATTTCTTGTCAAGATGCTGGAATCTTCTACTCAGCCTTTATTTTTAGCTGACGTTGCCTTATTTTTACCTTGCCTCTTCTTCCACAGGAGACTGGTGCCCAAATAATGTTGACCATAAAACCAAAGTAAGTGCTGAATAACCAGAAAGTTTTCATGTAGCCATAATATTTAGACCTAAGGGAGAAATAGAGACTTTACGCAGTCAAGAATTAAATAAGTTCTGACATCTAGGATTCCTAACATGTATCCCTAACACTGATAAATAAACAGTTTAAGCAACATTGTAATGGGATTAAATGTTATTCACTGACATTTGACATGAAATGATTGTCAAATGGAAGTAAATGGGCTGGTTTGGACCATACTGAACCAACCCATTCCATGGAGTGTGGCAAACCATTTCTGCTGCCTCCACACATCTTCACTGGGATAGTATTATATGGAAGTTTACATAATTTAGAAATATAATCCCAATATAGATCCGCAGAAGCAGCAGAGATGGCACGCCACACTCCATGGAATGGGTCAGATCAGTATGGGCCAAACCAGTGTGTTTTAAGTTGCTTCCATTTCCATCAGCTTGACATGCTTTTTACCTAAAATGTCACCATGAAAGATGTGATAATTACTATTTAAACTATCTAATAGAGAATAGGGAAAAACAGATCATGTTAAAAGTGGTATGTTTTGTGCTGTTGCTATAAAAATAAGAAGACAAGGGCAAGATCATTGTGGATAATTTTGAAGCTTGTGCATTTTAACTATTTTCTATTTTTGTAACTCAAGTGTGTGTACTCATATATAAATCAGCCTCATATATAACATGAGGATGGGTTTGGAGGGCAAATTTATGAATTTTGATGTAACCCTTGGATAAGTTGAGGGTCATTCTGTAGAAAGGAGACAGCACTAATGCCATTTAAGGGGGCTTCTACCACCATTTTCCCATCCAAGAATTTGAAAAAACAAATACAGAAAGGGCACCATGACAGAGATGGCCAAGGGGGTTGGTGCTTTCTAAAGGTTCTCCTGGGATCGACTAAGTTCTTGCATTCATCACTGTATGCAGAAACTCTTTTTTTGATAAGAGTTAAGGTACAGTAATCACTGAAGGTCGGTGGTTCAAATCTATGGGATGGGGTAAGCTACAATTACTAGCCCCAGCTTCTGCCAACCTAGCAATTTGAAAACATGCAAATGTGAGTAGATCAATAAGTACTACTTCGGTGGGAAGGTAACAGCGCTCCATGCAGTTATGCTGACCACATGACCTTGGAGGTGTCTATAGACAACACCGGCTCTTCAGCTTAGAAATGAAGATGAGCACCAACTCCCAGAGTCGGACACGATTGGACTTAAAGTCAGGGGAAAACTTTTACCTTTTTGTTATAATCTGTCTACTTGTCTGCTGTCTATTCATCTATCTCTACCATCTATCATCTACCTATCTGTCATCTAAGATAGAGTTAGATAGATAGATAGATAGATAGATAGTTGGATGTTTGTCACATACTATCTATCTACTATCTATCTCCTGCCCAGATCCACAGCTGTTTCAATACATTATGATGTTATGGTGCTAAATTTGTAAATACTGTACAGTAATTACTACATAACATTACCAAGTATTGAACTGCTTTTTCTGTCTATTTGTTGTAAAACATGATGTTTTGATACTTAATTTGTAAAATCATAACTTAATTTGACATTTAATAGTCTTTTCCTTAATCCCTCCTTATTATCCAACATTTTCGCTTATCCATCGTTCTGCTGGCCCGTTTATGTTGGATAAGCGAAACTACCACACTACATAATGTTACTATGTATTGAACTACTTTGTCTTTTGATTTGTTGTAAAACATGATGTTTTGGTATTTAATTTGTAAAATCATAACATCATTTGACGTTGAATAGTCTTTTCCTTAATCTCTCCTTATTATCCAACATTTTAGCTTATCCAACGTTCTGCTGACCCTTTTATGTTGGATAAGCGAGACTCTACTGCACCTTCATTTCTATAGTCTGAAATTAACGAGGAAAGCATTATTCCAAGAAAAAGAAAATTAGGAACACAATAAGAGACAATGATTTATCAGTCCTGACTTTGGTGAAATGGGCCCCCTTCCACGTCACTGAACAAAATCCCACATTTTCTGCTTTGAACTGGACTATATGGCAGTGTGGACTCAGATAACCCAGTTCAAAGCAGATATTGTGAAATTTTCTTCCTTAATATTTTGGATTATATGGCTGTGTGGAACGGCCCTGGGACATACTTGGAGCACCTGATTTCCACTGGAGATATGCAGATGATACCACTTTGATGGCCGAAAGCAAGGAAGAGCTGAGGAGCCTTCTAATCAAGGTGAAAGAAGAAAGTGCAAAAGCTGGGTTGCAGTTAAACATCAAAAAACCCAAGATGAGGGCAACCGGACTGATTGATAACTGGCAAATAGAGGGAGAAAACGTAGAGGCAGTAACAGACTTTGTATTTCTAGGCACAAAGATTACTGCAGACGCAGACTGCAGCCAGGAAATCAGAAGACATTTCCTTCTTGGGAGGAGAGCAATGACTAATCTCGATAAAATAGTGAAGAGTTGAGACTTCACACTGGCAACAAAGATCCACATAGTCAAAGCAACGGTATTCCCCATAGCAGTGTTTCTTAACCTTTTTTGAGTCGCGGCACACTTTTTAAATTAAAAAAATCCTGGGGCACACCACAAACCAAAATGACACAAACACTACTCATGCCCAGGGAAAGATCAGGAGGAGAAGGGGAGCTGGGAGGGCAGCAGGCTCGCGCCCCCATGGCTCACGCCGAAGCAAGGCCCACCCTCGCGCGCGCTCACTTGCTCAGCCTGTATGTTGTATGCCAGCCAGCAGGCAGGCATGCGCACGCCAGGAAGGCCTCTGTGAACAGGCCCAGCTCCAGGCCCGCTTCTGCCGCCTTGCCCGCACAAATGGGCGCCGCCATCTTGTCAAGCTGGGGGCGGGGTCGCCGAGTGCCGCTCACCTGGGTGGCGTGGCGGATGTGTCCCAGCCCCTTCCCCTCTCCTCTGCCTCCTCCTCCTTTGTGCTGCAGGGAGAGGGGAAAGGGGCTGGGACACATCCGCCACGCCGCCCAGGTGAACGGCGCTCGGCTCAAGGAGGAAGGATTGGATCCTCTTTGTCCTTCCTCCTTGAGCCGAGTGCCAGAACGGTGTGGCGGATGTGTCTGACCCTCTTCCCCCCTCTCCTCCGCAGGACAGTGGAGGCGGAGGAGGGGGAAGGGGGTCGGACACATCCGCCACGCCGCCACGTGAATGGCGCTCGGCTCAGGAGGAAGGACGAAGAGGATCCGATCCTTCCTCCTGAACTGGCGCCGTTCACCTGAGCGGCGTGGCGGATCCCAGTCCCAGCCCTTCCCCTCTCCCCGCAGCACAAAGGAGGCGGAGGAGTGGGGAAGGAAGGGGCTGGGATCCGATCCATCCTTGCCACGTTCACCACCCAGGTGAACGGCTCCCCCGCAGCTCAGGCGGAGGATGAAGGATTGGATCCTCTTCGTCCTTCCTCCTTGAGCCGATCGCCAGAACGGTGTGGCGGATGTGTTTCAGCCCCTTCCCCCTCTCCCCCGCAGCACAGAGGAGGCGGAGGAGAGGGGGAAGGGGGTAGGACACATCCGCCACGCCGCCCACGTCAACGGCGCTCCGCTCAAAGGAGGAGAGGAGCCCAGTGGGCGGCTCCAAAATGACGCAGTGTCATTTTCCAGCCGCCCATTGGTCTCCTCTGCTCCCTTGCATGTTGCCTGTGTTTGGGGAGGGAGCCCAGTGGAGGGGGGGAAGGAAGGGGGGCAGAAAGCTTTTCAGACGGCATACCAGGAGCCCTGCCACGGCACAGGAGTGTGCCGAGGCACACCGGTTGACAATGACTGCCCCATAGTAACCTATGGATGTGAGAGCTGGACTATAAGGAAGGCTGAGCGAAGGAACATAGATGCTTTTGAACTGCGGTGTTGGAGGAAAGTTCTGAGAGTGCCTTGGACCGCGAGAAGATCCAACCAGTCCATCCTCCAGGAGATAAAGCCCAGCTGCTCATTGGAGGGAATGATATTAGAGGCAAAGATGAAGTACTTTGGTCACCTCATGAGAAGACAGGAAAGCGTAGAGAAGACAATGATGCTGGGGGAAATGGAAGGAAAAAGGAAGAGATGCCGACCAAGGGTAAGATGGATGAATGGTATCTTTAAAGTGACTGGCTTGACTGAAGGAACTGGGGGTGGTGACGGCCGACAGGGAGCTCTGGCGTGGGATGGTCCATGAGGTCACAAAGAGTCAGAAGTGCCTGAACATTTTTTTTGTCGTGTCAAAAAATGTAAAATAATTTGTGTGAGAGAATTGGCCGTGTGCAAGGATGTTGCCCAGGGGACACCCAGATGATTTGATGTTTTACCATCCTTGTGGGAGGCTTCTCTCATTTCCTCGTATGAGCTGAAGCTGATAAAGGGCACTCATCCATGCTCTCCCCGGATTTGAACCTGCGACCTGTCGGTCTTCAGTCCTGCCGGCACAGGGGTTTAACCCACTGCACCACTGGGGGCTCCTATTGAACAAATAAACAATAACAACCAATATTAAAGGAATTACAAATATATTCTGTTCCTTCAGGATCTTTCTTCAGCCTCGTGCAACTGCTTTGGGATTTATAATGCAAGCTTTCAAAGTGCTACTGGTTTTTTTTAATCAGGACAAAAATGGGATGGCTCAATGCTTTTTAAATCCTGGGATTTGTAGTTTGGTGAGGCACCAGCACCTGTTGGCAGAGAAGGCTAAAGACAGCAGTCCTGAACACACCCCTTCCAGCAATTCTTGCTTTGGTTGTAGCCTTGAGAAGCCCTGGGTTCACCCACACTCCAGAATGAATGCACTTCATCTGCCATAGCTCAATGCTGTGGGATCTTAAGAGGCAGATGAAGGGTTAGAAGGCATGATCATCAAGTTTGCAGGCGACACCAAATGGGGAAGGAGAGGCAATACTCCAGAGGACAGGAGCACAATTCAAAACGATCTGAACAGATTAGAGAGATGGGCCAAAACTAACAAAATGAAGTTCAACAGGGACAAATGCAAGATACTCTACTTAGGCAGAAAAAATGAAATGCAAAGATACAGAATGGGGGATGCATGGCTCGAGAGCAGTACGTGTGAAAAAGATTCGGGGTCCTTGTGGACAACAAGTTAAACATGAGCCAGCAATGTGATGGGGCGGCAAAAAAACCAATGGGATTTCGGCCTGTATCAATACGAGTATAGTGTCTAGATCCAGGGAAGTCATGCTCCCACTCTATTCTGCTTTGGTATACCACAGGGCTGTCCAACTTCTACCGGCCCAGGGGCCTGAATTTCGGTTACTGATGACCTGGGGGGCTGTAGGGTCTGCCCCCCCCCGCCCCCCAGCTCCGCCCCTCCCGCCCCTTCCCCGCCCTCTCCCCCGGTGCCCTCTCTCCTTATTTTAATTTTATATTAAATATATTTAATTCCATCCTCCCCTCTCCCCTTATTTTTATTTAATATTTAATATATTTAATTCCATCCTCCCCTCTCCCCTTATTTTAATGTATCCCACCTCCCCTTATTTCATCTTTAAATATATTTAATTTTATATTTAATACATGAGGGGAGATGGGGGGAGAGGAATGAGGAGCCCTGCTTTTGGCCTACCTTTTCCAAACATGCAGGATCCAGAAGTACCCGGACGACGAGAGAGGCGACGACCGACTGAGTCAAAGAAGGTCCTAATCGTGTCTGTGGGCCTCAGCGATCCAGTAGTAGAGTAGCCGAAGAGTATCGCGAGAATACGCAATCCACACGGGATTTCGCTGTCAATGCCGGCGTGATCTCGCGTTGACAGTGAAATCCCCTGTGGATTGCGTATTCTTGCGATACTTGCTCGAACCTGAAATAGGTATTTTTAAAAATTTTATTATTTATTTTATTTTTCATTTTTCATTTTTTATTAAAAAGCTTAGGGGGCTGTAGGGAAGGGGCTGGGGGCTGTATACGCCCCCCCGGGCTGCCAGTTGGACAGCCCTGGTATACCATACTGTGTCCAGTTCTGGGCACCACAATTGAAGGGAAATATTGACAAGCTGGAATGTCTCCAGAGGAGGGCGACTAAAATGATCAAAGGTCTGGAAAACAAGCCCTATGAGGAGCGACTTAAAGAGCTGGGCATGTTTATCCTGAAGAAGAGAAGGCTGAGAGGAGACATGATGATAGCCATGTATAAAATATGTGAGAGGACGTCATAGGGAGGAGGGAGCAAGCTTGTTTTCTGCAGCCCTGGAGACTAGGATGCGGAACAATCTACCCCTGAAAGGGAAATTCACACCTGAAAGAGTTCTCATCAAACTTTGTTTCCTTGTTTCCAATACTGAGCACCACAATTGAAGGGAGATGTTGACAAGCTGGAATGTATCCAGAGAAGAGTGACTAAAATGATGAAGGGTCTGGAGAACAAGCCCTATGAGGAGCGGCTTAAAGAGCTGGGCATGTTTAGCCTGAAGAAGAGAAGGCTGAGGAGAGGCATGATGAGGGCCATGGGGAAGTCATAGGGAGGAGGGAGCAGGCTTGTTCTCTGCTGCCCTGGAGACTAGGACACAGAGCAATGGCTTCAAACTGCAGGAAAGGAAATTCCACCTGAACATGAGGAAGAACTTTTTCACTGTGAGAGCTGTTCAGCATTGGAAGTGTGGTGGAGGCTCCTTCTTTGGAGGCTTTTAAACAGAGGCTGGATGGCCATCTGTCGGGGGTGCTTTGAATGAGATTGTCCTGCTACTTGGCAGGGGGTTGGACTGAGGTCTCTCCCCACTCTATGATTCTAGAGGAGTTTCTCATCGTCCTGCTCTGCCAGGGAGCGCCAGCGTTTCACCCAATTGCAATCAGAATGATCGCACTGGTCCATGGCGGTGAAGCTGGGACCTTTCCCCCATGGCTGCTTCCACTGGGCCAGCCGGGCTCTCGATCTGTGGGGTCCCTTCCTTCCCTGCCAGGCTCCACCCAGCGCCAGCCCCCAGCCAAGGCGAAGAAGGAGAAGCAGGCGGCGGGACCAGCCACAGACACAGCCACAGCCAGGCTGCTGAAGGGAAGAAGACACGAGGGGAGAGAGAGAGAGACCCGCCTGCCCAGGGACTTGGGAAGAGGAGGCTGGCGCGCGCCCACAGCCTTCCTACTGGGGCAGCTCTCCTCCTCTTGCTCTTTCTTGCTTCTCCATCCAAGCCAGGATCCAGCACCCTTCTGTTGGTCTTCTGCATTTGTCCGCTCCTCATGGTCGCTGCTCCCTTTTGGGCTGACACAGGTAGGAGGCTCTCAAAGCAAAAAGGCATTTTTTATCCAATTCTTGTTGTGCCTGGAAGGGTAGCAGAGTGTGGCAGAAGTTATGTCCAAAGTTAACCATCCTGCAAAAAGAGGGCATCTGTCTATTACAGGCATGGGCAAACTTTGGCCCTCCAGGTATTTTGGACTTCAACTCCCACAATTCCTAACAGCCGGTAGGCTGTTAGGAATTGTGGGAGTTGAAGTCCAAAATACCTGGAGGGCCAAAGTTTGCCCATGCCTGGTCTATCACGTAATCTATGCTCTATCTATCTATCTAGCTTCTGTCAACCTAGCAGTTGTGAATAGATCAATAGGTACTGCTTCGGTAGGAAAGTAACGGCGCTCCATGCAGTCATGCTGGCCACATGACCTTTGAGGTGTCTATGGACAACATCGGCTCTTTGGCTTAGAAATGGAGATGAGCACCCACTCCCAGAGTCGGACACGATCGGACTTAAAGTCAGGGGAAAACTTTTACCTTTATGTTATCATCTGTCTACTTGTCTGCTGTCTATTCATCTATCTCTACTATCTATCGTCTATCTACCTATCTGTCATCTAAGATAGAGTTAGATAGAAAGTTGGATGTTTGTCACATCCAACTCTTTAAGAAACCCTACAGTGCAGAATATCTATCATCTACCTGCTATCTGTCTACTATTATCTATCAATAACTGTCTATTATCAAAGTCTATCTATTTATCATATATGTATCATCTTTCTGCTATCAGTTCTTTAAGGCATTCCTCATAGATCAAAGGTTTGGGGACCATGCCCTATGAGGAGCGTCTTAAAGAACTGGGTATGTTTAGTCCACAGAAGGGAATGTTGGGAAGGAGACATGATAGCCATGTATAAATATGTGAAAGGATGCCTTGAGGAAGAGGAAGCAGATTTATTTTCTGCCGCCCTGGAAACTAGGATTCAGAGCAATGGATTCATATTACAAGAAAGGAGATTCCACGTGAACATTAGGAAGAACTTCCTTACCATAAGAGTTGTTCAGCAATGGAACTCTCTGTCTTGGAGTGTAGTGGAACAGAGGCTGGATGGCCATCTGCCAGGGATACTTTGTGCTTTTCCTGCATGGCATGGGGTTGGACTAGATGGCCCATGTGGTCTCTTCCAACTATTAAACCCTTGTGCTGGCAGGACTGAAGACCGACAGGTCGGAGGTTCAAATCCAGGGAGAATGCAGATGAGCTCCCTCTGTCCGCTCCAGTTCCCCATGCGGGGACATGAGAGAAGCCTCCCATAAGGATGGTACATGACTACATGACGATCCCGCCTGGTCTAACCTAGCAAGTTGCTTGCTCTGCTGGGGGCCTGAGTTGTCTCACTGTACCCCCTTGTCCCTTATACCCCCTCCCCTTTCCCCTTCCCCCCTGTTGTTACTGTTTTATTGTTATTCTGTATTTATGCCTTCTGTAAACCGCTCCGAGCCCTCTGGATACTATTATCTATCTATCTATCTACTATATATCATCTGTTTATGTACTATCTATCTACCTGTCATCTACCTTTCATCTAGGTAGGTAGGTAGAGATAGATTCTATCTATCTATCTATCTATCTATCTATCTCTACCTACTTATAATCTATCATCTATCTATCTATCTGTCTGTCTGTCTGTCTATCTATCTATCTCTACCTATCATCTATCTATCTATCATCTATCTATCTATCTATCTATCTATCTATCTATCTATCTATCTATATCTATCACATAGTTGTCATCTATCTGCTATCTATATCATCTGTCTACTTTTATCTATCTATATAGATTGTCAATTGTTTTTAGGTGTTTTTAGATGTTAGATATTTAGATGTTTTTAGATGTTCAGGCATTCAGCTTGTGTTTTACTGTAAATCGCCCAGAGCCAACTGGGATGGGCGATTAATAAATCCCAAAATAAATTAAAAATAAATAAATAAATATATCTATTATCTATCTATCACATATCAGTCACACAACTGTTCTCTATCTTCTGTCTATCTATCTATCATCTGTCTACTAAAACTTTGTAACAATTTTATAAAAATTGTTCCTATTTCCTGTCTCATTGTGCAGTACTCCAGGAACTTCGTTTTTGTGGCTGCCACACACTGTGTTGAATTGGTTGAGGCTCGATGAGATATTAATTGAAAAACTATTGCAACATGTGCTGTAGGATGCCCCACAAAGAACAATGTTTTTGCAGTTTAATAAACTTTCCCCATGTTTTTTTATGATAGAACCAATTAAGAAATGACATTTATAACCCAGGAACAAAAATCTTGTTACATAATGCTATTATCTATCAATATCTTTCTGCTATCATCTATCTATCTATCTATCTATCTATCTATCTATCTATCTATCTATCATCTATCTATCTATCTATCTATCTATCTATCTATCTATCTATCTACCTACCTACCTACCTACCTTCTCTCTCTCTCTCTCTCTCTCTCTCTCTCTCTCTCACACACACACACACACACACACACACACACACACACACACACACACAGAAGACCCAGTGCAGTTTGTGGAAGCAAGGTGTCAAAGTAAGGAGTCTTTTCTCTCTGTTGTTCCCGTCTCTCTTTGATCTAGTTGTTACATATTTTGTGTACTGGATAGCAGAGTATTGCAGATTAGAATGGGCAAATCAAGCATCATTGCAAAATAAGGGTATCAATCTCTTATCATCTATCTACTTATCTATCTACCTGTCCCCAAGTTACGAACAAGATATGTTATGTAGGTTTGTTCTTAAGTTGAATTTGTATGTAAGTTGGAACAGGTACATTTTAAAGTGCAGCTTCAGCCATATGTGTGTGTATGGAGAGCCTTGAATAGTGTAGGGAAATGTTAATGCCTCTGTTGTGTTTGTTTGATGTCTTTACCTCTGTTCAAAAAATTTCACCTCACTTTCTGTCCCTGTGTTGGTAACTCTTTTAGGAGTGAATTTCCCTTTCTAAGGGTGGTCTCACTGTGGTCTCACTGTGTTCTTTATTATGAGTCATTTGTAAGTTGGATGTTTGTAACTTGGCGATTGCTTGTATCTGTTTGCCTGTCATCTGTCTGCCTGTCAATCAATCAATCAGTCAGTCATGCTGTGGTTCCTGCATGCATTCCTTCCTTTGGGGTGTTGGAGACTTTCTTCCCACATTCTCTATCTCGATTGCAGCCCAGTTCACATTTTTACTTGGCAGTCTTTCCCACTGAGCTTGGCAGGATTTGCTCCTGAGTGATTGCCACCTTTGATGAGACTGTGCTTCCAGGCGGGGACTGTCTTTGAGTGGGTGTGTTGAAAAGAATGTGCAACTTTTAATCCTCCAGACAATGCTCCCAAGTATTGTTGCCAAGTACAGGAATGAGGGGAGGGACACTGTTCCTTTAAAACTCTGGAAGGCCTTTTTGGAAACGTGGACTCTTGGTCAGCATTGGGGAATTGCTGCCTCTTGCTAAGTCCTGCTAGAATGCCAACGTAATCCAAACTTCTGCCTATTCATTTGCAGTTATTGTTTTGGATACTGATAAGATGAAGCACTGGAGAGAACTTTACTCAAGAAGGGGTTGTACAAATATTGAGTGTGGCTCTTGTATTTGATATAAGATGGTAGGTACCGATTCCAAGCTGTAAAAAGTTCAGCAGTTCATCCATGGGATCCCTGGATGAAGTTGAAGGGCAGTATAGAAACTTGGCTGATCCTTTTGTGAGAAATTTGAATAAAAATAATTTTGGCATTGGCTGTGCTTGTAAAATGGGAACATTGTGTGTTACTGTATTATTATTATTTTTTTGAAGTGTCGTGGCATGTTAATGTTATGTGATTTACTCGTTTTAGTGTGAGATACACTGCTCAGTCCATGCGCCATTGGGGCGCCAAATTCACACAGACAAGGGAGCACATGGTAATAGTGGTTGGAAATTTGAAATCCATTCTTTTGGTGACTGCTTCTTCACATGGCAAGCCAGTGATTTGTGGATACTTGCCATGTATGTTTTGCCATGCCACTGAACATGATCCAAAACATGTGATTTATGGTGGCAAGTTTGCTGGATCTATGTGGCATGTGGGTTATATGGATTGCCACATGGTGCAGGGTCATCGTGGTTTGGAGTGAAAGAGGATAATAACTTTTTTCAGGCCAAACAGGCTTTACATTTATGTGATCCCACTGGAAGATGTTCCACTGGGGAAGAAAGTTTCCAAGATTCGAATCTGGCTGGCTCATTTCTTGCCTTACGTTTCTTAAATAAATTAAATTGCAAGGTTGGGGGCTTATAAAAACCTACATGGAGTTCTGGCTCTCTCACAATTAAAGAGACGATTGTGAGATGTTAATGGATAATGGTAGGAAAAAGAGCCTGGAGGCTTTAAAAAGAAGAGTTCTTCAGAAAGCCCCACTTATGTGACAGATCACGGTTTGGGACCTGCCTATCTTTGTGATTGCATCTTCCCCTACGAACTAGCACACACCCTGAAATTATCCGAGGAGGCTATTCTCTCGTTTCTGCTGCCATCTCAAGCATGGTTGGTAGGGATGAGGGAGAGGGCCTTCTTGGTCGTGGCCCCCCGGCTTTGGAACTCCCTCTCTAGGGAGATCAGACAGGCTTCCACCTTGTCCACCTTCTGTAGGGAATCAAAAACTTGGATGTTCCGTTGTGCCTTTGATTAGGCAGTTTCACCAGAGAACTATCTCGACCCTATTCTAAGTCCTGCACTTTATTTCAGCCCTCCTATAGGTTACCTCAACATTTTTTCGCTAAAGGTATCCTCTAGTCCCTGTTAATTTGATTTCCGTACTTTCCATTGGCTCCTTTTAGGAATTATTGCATTTATTTGAGCCTGAACCCAGCACTGACTTTTATCTCAGCCATATTGTTTTATTTAACCTCTTCTGGCAGGCGTTCAACCTTTAGAGGCCCCGCTTAATCCATATTCTCTGTTTTAGTATAAATTGCTTTTATTGTGTTTTAAATGCTGTTTTGTGATTATGTTTTATGCCTGTGCTGTGAACCACCTTGAGCCTATTGGGAAGGGTGGTATATAAATTGGAGTAATAAAATAAAATAAATAAATAAATGATGTTTTGTGACTGCTTTACGTTTTTATTTGATTGATTTTAATGTGTTTCTGTTTTTTATCTGTAATTTTGGGCCTGTCCCTTTGTAAGTCGCCCGAGTCCTCTTGGGGGAGATGGTGGCGGGGTATAAAAATAAAGTTATTATCATCATCATCACGGACTGGACCACTGCCGGAAAATGGAATTAGTTGAAAAGTGGAGCTTATCTTCTTCAGCATGCAGGTACAAGATTAACCACAAGATGGCACTTTCTTTTGAGAAACTACAAGTCGCTTCAGGTGTGAGAGAATTGGCTGTCTGCAGGGACGTTGCCGAGGGGACACCTGGATGTTTTATCATTCTGTGGGAGGCTTCTCTCATGTCTCCGCATGGAAAGCTGGAGTTGACAGACGGGAGCTCACCCTGTCTTGCGGATTTGAACTGCTGGCCTTCAGGTCAGCAGTTCATCCGGCACAAGGGTATAACTCATTGCACCACCACCGCTCCTTGTCCAAACTGATGAGAGTTTAACTGTTTCCATCTGATTGTGCTCTGGCTTGCACTACATGTGTTACATTTTCAGGCTGATGTATTATTTGTCGGCATTTTCTTTCTTTTGTCATTTCTCTATTTTTAATGTTTTGTTCAAGCAGAATGTGCTTTTTTCTTTGTCTCTCACAGCACCAGATGGTTCAGGTAGGAAGGGACTACACTGAGAATGGTTCCTCAAAAGCTATTTTTTTAACATTTATTTATCACCCCGAAGAGGACTCAGGGCAGCTTACATAATTGGCATTATTCCATGGCCAAACAACAACAATAATTAAAAGCAATTAAACAACAATTTAAGACATTAAAACAACATATGTAAACATTAGATAGCTTTTGTGCATAGATCCAAAGCCAGATAATCAAATAATCATATTCATCAATCTAGGTTCAATTCCAATTGTATTGCACGGATAATTATGCTGGGCCAAATGTTTGTTCCTAAAGCCAAGTTTTCACTTGTTTGCGAAATGACAGGAGGGAAAGGGCCTATTGAATCCCACTAAGGAGGGGGGTTCCACAGCCGAGGGGCCACCACTGAGAAGGCCCTGTCTCTTGTTCCCAGTAGTTGCGCCTGCGAAGGTGGTGGGACCAAGAGCAGAGCCTCCCCAGAAGATCTTAACCTCTTTGATGGTTCATAGAGGGAGATGTGTTTGGACAGGTACTGTAAGTTGGGCTGGGGTGTTAAAGGCCAAAGCCAGCAATTTGAATTATGCTTGGTAGCAAACCAGGATCTAGTGGAGCTGGCTCAACAGGGGTGGTGTGTACTCCCTATACATCACTCCCATTAGCAATCTGGCCGTTGCACATTGGAGTAGTTGAAGCTTCCAAATTGTCTTCAAAGGTAACCCCATGTAGAATGTGTTGCAGTAGTCTATACAAGATGTAATCAGCACATAGACTAGTGTGGCCAAGTTTGACTTCCTAAGGTACTGGAGCAACTGGTGCACAAGTTTTAATTGTGCAAAAACCCCCCTGGCCACCACCGAGACCTGGGGTTCCAGGCTCAGTGATGAGTCCAGGATCACTCCCAAGCTGCAAACCTTCACCTTCAGTGGGAGTGTAATCTCATTCAGCACAGGCTGTATCTCTATACCCTGTTCGACCTTGCAACTGTCCAGAAGTACCCCTATCTTATCTGTATTCAAGTTCAGTTTGTTCACTCTCATCCAGACTGTCACAGCAGCCAGGCACCCGGTTCAGGACCTGGACAGCCTCCTTAGCAGCAGGTGGAAATGAGTGATAGAATTTAATGTCATTTGTATATAGATGGCATCAATGTCCAAAACTCCAAATGATTTCTCCCAGCAGCTTCATGTAGATCTTAATCAACATGGGAAACAGTATTGATCCCTGCGAAACACTAGAAAACAACAGCTGTGAAGCCAAGCAGGTGTCCCCCAACAACACCTTCTGTGAACTATCCTTCAGGAAGGATCAGAGCCACTGTAAGACAGTGCCCCCTAACCCCATTTTCTTGTTTACTCTTAGGCTGTCCCCTGACTGCAGGCACCTCTGACTTGGTTTGCAAATAGCTACCTATTACAACTGGCCACTCATTTTATTTCTAGCTCTAACAATACTGCAGTGGGCTATTTACTTTACTTCTGGATCTATGTTGTTGTTGTTGATGATGAAGTGGCACAGCTGGCAAAGTGTCAGCTGCATAAGATCTCTCTGACCTGTAGGTCATGAGTTCAAGGCCTACCCGGTCGAGGTGGGTCCTCGACCTTAAATGTAGCCTGCTGTCGACCTTTGCAGTCCGAAAGACAGTTCATTTGTCAAGTAGGGGATAAAGGTACCACATTAAATGGGGAGGCAAATTTTGACTGATTTATGAAGCCATAAGAATTCCAGGAGTCGCTGAGGATTGCAGAAGGAACAACAAGGGACGCAGGAAAAACACTGAGAGAGATGAGGAGTGTGTCAGCTCCCCCTGGTGGCCAGAAGTTTGCCTCTCTGTTCGTCTATGTTCATCAATATATCTCTAAAATATGTCTATATATGTTGAACTGCAGGGATTGTCTGCAAGTATATGTACTGTAATACGCTCTGAGTCCCCTTTGGGGTGAGAAGAGCAGAATATAAATGAGGGAAATAAATAAATAAATAATGAAGATGATAATGTTATTATGGAATTCCAGAAAGTCGTGTGTGTGTGTGTGTGTGTGTGTGTGTGGTGTGTGTGTGTGTAAGTCACATCTTATTGCCCCCCAAAAGTCTGGAATGGCACATTGCAGAAAAAGTAAGAAAAGCAAGCTCTCTGCATCCAGGGATTCAGCCATCATCCTTGGAATGCTCCAGTTTATCGGGATTGACTTTACGTGACGACTTATAACTGTCCCATACAAATTAAGTATGTAGTTTAGAAGTATAAGAAGAAGCACATAGTGCATTAGAAGGCAAAGTGCCAAGGGACTTAAAAATGAGAAGCCAGCCTTGTCTTACATAATACTGGAAGTTGTAGATAAGAAGGAAGACCTTTGTCATTGTGAAGGTGGAACAAAAATGAACTGATCATTAGTGTGTGTTTGTGAATGTATGTGTGTTGTATGAGTTATTTTTTCCTTTAAAAAAGGCTGGAATTAGAGAAAGGTGGAAGCATGCTCCTCTTCCCCTTCATGTACACTGTGTACACTTCCTATAAAGCAGTGGTGGTGAATCGTTTGGAGATCAAGTGCCCAAACTGCAATCCAAAATCAGCAGATGAGTGAACGGGCAAAGTGTGTGCCATAGGCTCACCACTACCGCTATAGAGTCATCTTATTCCAGCACAAACTGAAGATAAATCATAGTCCATACATATGTTTTAAAAGCTCAACATTGTAGGGTCTGGCCTTATGTGTCTTGTATTCCTAGCAGGCTTTAAAAATGGTTGCGGTTGTTCTAATAGGCAATCCCGGAAGGGAAAAGCCGATCATTGGACTGTAGCGTTGGTTCAATAGTATATTTATGCACCATCTGGAAAATTCTGGATTGGGAGTTCCCTTGGCTTCTTAAGACTTGATGGGATAGTATACAGAATCCTGGCAGACATATATGCCGTTTCATAACTTTTAGAGTTGGACAGAGCAAGACACTCACCCATATAGCTTTGGGAGAGAAATTATATTGGCAAGGTCAGGACAAGATGACCTAATAGGACTTCTTTTAATGTTGTGTTCTGAGATCTTCAGTTGACAGATGTTTGAAAAGAAGAAATAAAGTTCTCAGTAATGCTGTTTAATGAAAGTCCTCATATTTCAGTTCAAGCATATTACTACTGACTAGTGTTTTAAATCCAGTATGTACACACAGTGTAATTGCACCTACTTTTATTTCTTAAGATGTATATTGAGGTGTCAATTTCTGCCAACCTAGCATTTTGAAAACATGCAAATGTGAGTAGATCAATAGGTACCGCTTGTGCGGGAAGGTAACGGTGCTCCATGCACTCATGCTGGCCACATGACCTAGGACCTGGCTACGGACAACGCCGACTCTTTGTCTTAAAAATGGAAATGAGCACCACTCCCCAGAGTCGGACACGATTAGACTTAATGTCAGGGGAAACCTTTACCTTTACCTTAGCTTTCAAATGAGATAGGATCCGACATCATTAGGCCACTCATAAAGGTAAAAGTAATATACCGTAATGCTGATGAGAAAATTCTAGGACGCATTCACATTACAGTATTAAAATGCTATTGTTTCATTTTATGGAGTCCTGGAGTTTGAAATTTGGTCAGAAACACTACAGAAGCTCTTTGACTGAGAAGTCTAAATCCTCCTTCATACACTGCAATACTTGGATTCTATGGATGGAGCCATAGCAGTTAGAGGAATCAGAGGGTTACATAATTGCTCATGTGAATGGATCTTGAGACAGGTAACTTTTTCAAAGCAGATTGCCCCATCTTTTTGAACATGGCGCTACCCTGAGTCTGACTTGTAACCTAATTTGATCACGATAGACAAAAAGAGCTAGCCTTGGCTTTAGTTCCTCGCTCTTTTTCCTTGGAAATTCTTTAAGCACAAAAGTGACATCAACATCACACTCACTCTTGTAAAGCCAAGAAGGATAAGAGGTCACTCTTGGTTGTTTAACAGCTAAAAAAGAAAATCAAAATAACCCAGCAATGCTGGCAATAGACCTCAGTGGTCACTATGGACTCATCTTGGGGGAAGATGGGTTGTGTTGCAGGGAAGGAATGATATAAATTATTTGAAAAGAAAAATAGAAGTATCTGGCTAGACTGTTTGCTGCTTAAAAAGAAGGTCTGGTGGTAGATAGGAAGAGTGTCCAGGCATAATTCTTGCTTTTAAAAATACACTACCAATGAGCTCGAGGAGCCCCCGGTGGCGCAATGGGTTAAACCGCTGAGCTGCTGAACTTACTAAAAGGTTTCAGGTTTGAATCCAGGGAGTGGTGTGAGCTCCCCCTGTTAGCACCAGCTTCTGCCAACCTAGCAGTTTGAAAACATGCAAATGTGAGTAGATCAATAGGTACTGTTGCAGTGGGAAGGTAATGCCGGCCACATGACCTTGGAGGTGTCTATGGACAACGCCGGCTCTTCGGCTTAGAAATGGAGATGAGCATTAACCCCCAGAATCAGACATGACTGGACTTAATGTCAGTTGAAAACCTTTACCTTTATCTTACCAATGAACTGTTGTACTATTTGTCCATGTAATGGAGTAGAGATGGCTTGATTTGGTGTTCACATGCAGGTTTGGATGAAAGGCCCTATTGTGTCTTGGGCAGTAAGGCATTTGGTGAGGCCATTTGATAGGCTCTTTTCAATGTCTGAGTCTCACTAGTGACTATCTTTCATGGATCGGGCCCCTTTCCTGAGTTAAATGTGACTCAAAATTTTGCTTTGGGATAGGATTGGAGGGAGGACTTATCTTGGAGTGTGTGACTTGGCTCACATGCACGAGTCTAAATTGTTTACAGCTACTGGTATGTCTTGTAACTCACCTGTTCAGTTTTTGGGGTGGTTTGTAGCCTCAGAGTACTCTCATCATCCTCTGTTTGGGGCAAAGGGATGGCTGTTACAACTTAAGTGCTATCTACTAGGTATGAGTGAATCTGTTCGGAAGTTGCAGAAGTCGGAACTAAATTCAAAAGTTTCCTACTTCCGAACTGAGTTCCAACACCAATGGCAAGTTGAAAGTCCTTTTTCTTTTGGATCGCCCATGCCTATGATCTAAAAGTGCCATAAACAGTAATGCTGATCTGGAGTGGAGTAGTCTGGGTCAGCACTGCTGGAGTCTTCATGGCTAGCCGCTGAGTCAGCTTAGTGGCCGGCGGGTGTCCACACTGTACAACACTGAGCCGATCAACAGCTGAATGGCATCAACATGTACTGCTGCCCTTACCATCCCCTTGCCATTCTGGGATTAGCAGTGACTAGTTGTCACAACTCATTGCCTGTACTGTTGATTGCCAGAGCAGCAAAGTGATGTAAAAGAAGGGAGTGGGGAAAGGAGGAATGCCTGGAGGTTGCCAGTAAGCCCAGAATGATATGGGAAAGGTAAATGCCATCCCCTGTCTCTGGGCTGTCCAAGCCCAGGGAAAGGGGATAGCTGTATGAACAGGTGTGACCACTTTCAAAAATTTAGGGGCACTGTTCCCCTTCGTATTTGGAACTGTTCCAACTGTTTGGGGAAACTCTGGAGCATCCTGTGGATATTTAAAATGTGGGACAAGGTTGCATTAAGTGGCCTTCTTGTGCATTTGGGCAATTGGAGCCTGTGTGTAATGAGGATGCCACAGAATCCATTCACTCCTTTGATTCTTAGTAGGTGGTGTTAACTGCAAGTACATGATGAACCCGGTATCAATGGAGCGTATGTCCCCAGACTTCATTTACCATTAGGCGTTCCCTCGTAGTCCGAGGATGATGGTCCTCCAAGTGTAGTGTTCTTCATATGGACATGAAGAACCTCGGATAATAGTGAACCCTATTGAAATCAAGACCTGCCCTGGGAATGCTATGGAGTTGCACCAGACAACCTAGAAAATACCTGGAGAGTTCACATTTTGTCAAAAGGAGATAAATGAATCCATGGATACCAGATACAGGGGTTATACTGTGTAAAAGATTTCATGATTTCTATCAAAATGTAGGATGATTTACTATGATGTTTGAAAAGAAATATGGATAACAGCAGAGGGGAAAGAAATACAGAGTTGGCCAGATGGTATCCTCTCTTCTGCATACAAAATTCCAAATTATACTACTTTTGTAGTATAAGAGCAATGATTTATTGAAATTGATTTTTTTGGCAGCGTACAAGAAACATTCCAAAATGCTTCATCAATATTATAAAAACAAGTCATTGTTTTTGCAGAGTAAATGATGCATAAAAATAGATTAGTATCCTCTGACTAGGCATCCACATATATTATTGCTATGAAGAACATTTTTGGCCGTTACGCTTGATGTTGTAACTCTTCTGTTTTAGTATTTGAATTGTTTGTTAGTTAAAGTGCTTGAGTTTTTAAAAACCCTTTCTATGTTTTGAGAGCATTTACATTTTTACCCAAGATAAATTTCCTATACTTTATTTGAAAGGCGAAAGAATGTGATAGAAACCCAGTCTTTTTTTCGGGTTTTGTATTAGATCTATTATGACATATTTTCCAAGGCAGAATTACAATTTTTGTCCATAAAGTTCTGTCTAAATATAGTTAAATAGCAAGGTAATAAATCACAACCAAAGGGTCTGACAAAGAGCGTCAAAGGGCAGGATGGGCTCTCTAGCCTTTTGGCAACCATCCTAAGAAAAGGGAAACTCTAATTTCAAACCCGGGCAGATGGTGCTCATCTAACCCTGTAAGGTCAACCATCTAGAGAAGGAAACGTGAACCAAACCTACAACCTGAGGACCTCGCTGCCACCGTCCCAGCTTGCTAGGTCCCGGCAGACGAAACCTTGGTTTAAAGGGTGAGGCCAGTTCTGTGCACGCTACACTTCACCAGAAAGATCAATTGCACAGGCTCGAAGGACACATCCAACTTCCGAAAAAGCCCTGTAGTGATAGGCGAGGGACGAAGCAGGAGGTGTAAAGATGCATTGGAAGCCGCAGACCCAATCCTGCATGCAGGCGGTTCAGGACTTTGGTCGCTTGAGACTGACTCGGGAGATGACAGTCTTGTTCGGTAGCATCCTGAATGACCAAGCAGCCTTTTTAAAGGAGAGCACTGCTTGCTCCATATGGAGAGGGGCCTAGAAAAGGTGGCCTAACGAAAGCTCATCCCCATCTACCCGGTTGGCTAGCCGTGGCCAACGGGCATCTTCCGATGCGGTCGAACAAAGACAAAGAATCAAAGGCCAACACCTGCCTGCAAAGGTGCAAATAGACTGACACTTGCATGTTGGAACATCAGAACCATGCAAGATTCTGCAGACAGTGGACATCCTGAGTGCCGTTCTGCTCTAATAGCCCATGAAGTATCACGGCTTAATATTGAGACACACCGAATGGGTCTCAAAGAGAAACGACAACGCAGAAAGAACCGCAACTTGGAAACAACATCACCCAAGATGACTTTCTGCTGTGCTTTCTGCAACCAAACTTGCCTATCTCAGATTGGCCTTTTTAGTCATCAATGCGCTTGTTAAAAGCATGGGATGAGTCCTTCCTAAGAATCTTCGTTTGTGAAGTAATGCCGAGAGAGACCAGATAGTGCATAGTAAATTAGTGAACTTAGCTTGAACTCTTTTGTAATTATCTTCAACATACATGGTTATTACAAGGAAAATTAATTTTTATTTGCATGTGCTTGCAAATAACAATTGACATAATTATAAATGCTAATGAGATACTTATAAGGATTTTTGCAGTACAGTCTTATACATAGAGGTAATACAGTCTTCACTGGGGATTACACACTAAATCTTAGCCAGCATCTGCCCGCTTTCACCTTTAGGGATAGGGGGCTAGTCAAACATGCAGCACCTTTGAGTTTTTCCTCAGGGAACTCTTGCTCCACCACTGTCAGGTATTTAACAGGGAAAGGAAGAACAGGGGAAATGGAGAGGACTCCACTTATGTACAAACTAGATAGCCTAGAATGATCTTCTGCACTTGTGTTCCACCCAACCAATGACAGTATGCAGCAGGGCAGGTGTCCTGGAGGTGGTCCACATCGGCATGTACAGAGTGATCCAATGTCTGCTGTCTCTGTTTAGTACAGAAAGAATAAAAAAGACTTAGAGGAGGAGGGTAGGATTTTCCCTTCCTTTCTAGCAACTTTGTTAAAGAGCAGAAAGCATGCTGAGACCTGGGGGAGCACCCAAGATATCTGCTTAACCTCTCCAGTTGTTGTTAGGAGAATTTTCCATCAGCTTGAGTCAATGGTCAGGAAAGATAGGAGTCATTGTGTAACAAAATCTAAAAAGCTGCTGTCCATAAATCAGAACAACATGGCACATAAAATGCAATATATTATACTTTAAATATACAGTATATGCACAGTATGTATGCCTATTGTAGTGCAAATAACCTTCCCCACCCATTTCTGCTTCTGGGCACTGTTCTAATATTTCCAAGCAAACACTCTCGCTGAATTAAAAACTCATGAAAATGCACTTGCCACCTTTAGAAATGTCAGCTTTCTGGCATGGAGAGCAATTTGTGTTCATCTCAGGTTTCTAGAACGCTGTGTTTTGCTAGTCATAAAACTGCCTTTCTAATGCCTCTGAAACTTACAGATCTAAATGAAAATCATTACATTCCCATAGATGCACAGATATATGATCTTTATATATGAATTTAGGCCCTACTAAGTAGTTTGCTCGCATGTATCGGTTTAGGCCATCCGTTTGTCATAGAACAACACTTCTTATGTGATGAGAGCACAAATTAAAATGTATTGTCTATTCTAAAGCACTTTCTAAATCTATACAAAATACAGTATATTTTTCTAGGTTTTGTAAATACAATCCCAGTAACTTAATAAAGCAAAATAACTGCCAGATCAAATCCACAAATTTGTAGCAAGCTTTTTCATTCCTGTTTTTCTAATATTCAATGTTTACCCTTTTCTTATTAATTAATATTTTCATTACCTTATCTGCTAGTTATTAATATTCCTTCCTTTCTTAGCTGCAATACAAACCAAGAGTTGTCTGTGTACTTCCTTTTCTCTTTTCGTTTCCAAAACCCTACACCATTATTGTTACTTCTACTACTTAAATCAAGCGTGGGAATTGTGCCATGCTCCAGATGTTGTGGAGTTGTGTTCTAGGTGGCATAGTCAAAGGTGACGAATGCTGGAAGTTGCAGTCAAACAATACCTGGGATGCATCGATATATCTTTCATATTTCTTACTGCAGCCTTTGTTCCATGTTTACTAATCTCTGGCTGTTGTCTTCATTGTTCTTGTGTATCTTCATTGCATTTCTGACTTATAGTGACTCTGTTGAGCTGAGAGTGAGTTGCCCAAGGTCATCCAGTGGGTTTTCATGGTCAAGCAGGGATCAACCTTCGTGTCCAGAGTTGTAGACCAACACGGAAACCACTACAACAACACATTATTTTTACATCCTTTCAAAAGATTTCACAACCTTTCCCACTCCTTAGGAACCAGTTTCTAAGGTATTTTCACCACTTTACTTTTACTCTTACTTGCCTATTCGGTTATTTTTATGGACTGAAAGCATCCTTCAGAATGTATTAAGATCTTCAGTAGGCATAAATCACATGTATTAAAAGTGTTGTAATTACAGTGTAAGTAATATATTGGGTGAATAATCGGAATCAAGACTGCAGTCAAGTAATCTGAAAAAGATTAGAACATGGAATGGTAACCATAAAGCAGTGGTTCCCAACCTTTTTTGACCAGAGACCACTTGACCAGGGACCATTCCAGAATTAGTACCAAAAGAGTTACAAATCAGGTTTGGGTCAACTTTAGATTTAGTTTGAGGTGCTGATTCAGAAAATTGCATTGGATAGACCACATCACCTCGAGTTTCTGATACAGAACATATGCCAGGGTCAGTGACAGGGAAGGAGTAGCAGGCGGCACCAAAGGAGTGGAAATAAAATAAATAAAATAAATAAAGAGGAAGGAGGCTCGCAGACCAGATTTTCATCCTCGTGGCCCACTGGTAGTCCGTGGTCCACAGGCTATAAAGGAACTAGACAAGATTCTGAAATGTCAAGATGTCATTGAGTACTAAAGGTAAGCTGGTGCATGCCATCATAATTCCCATTGCTGTGTGTGTTTATGAAAGCTGGACAACCAAAGAAGCTGGACACTGAAGAAAGTTGGCTCATCCAAAATGTGATGCTGGAAAAGAGTTCTACAGATACCATTGGCTGCTAAGAAGACAAATACTATAAAGGCATCTTAGAACAAATCAGATCCACACTCTGTTTGGAAGCCATGATGATGATACAGACTGTCATACTTTGGCCAAATCATAAGAAGACATGGCTCACTAGAAAGGACAATTTATTTATTTATTTATTTTTCGGGTTTCTATGCCGCTGACTCCCGGAGGCTCGCGACGGCTCATAAGAGCCGAAGGCACAATAAAATAAAATACAGAACAATAATGTTTAGCAAGGTAGAAAGTAGTAGGAAAAGCAGGAAACCACATTACAAATGGATAGACTCAATCAAGGAAGACACAGCTTGCCTTAAAGCTGAGGAGGTTCCCAATCTTCATTCTTTTAAGTTGACTCATTGTTCCAATAGAAGGGCACTTTCCCTGGAGTTTGTCTAGCTTGAAAACTGGGGCAAATTCCACAGAGAGGCTAAGATGGCTGACCCCGAGCTTTTCCGTGACTGCTACTCCCATATGGAGTCATCAAACACTAAGGCTCTTCTGGATAATCTTCGATCCCTCTACCAGTTTTGGAGCCTCCAAATTGGCCGTTCTCTGCAAATTGCATTGAGCTGAGGTAGGGAAGATCCTCACTTCCAAACCCCCACCATGGCTCCATCCTATGGATGACTGGGATTTATGTTTTATAGAGAAATTGAGAATTAGTAAATTCTCTTGTATTACAGCATTCCCCCCTCCCCACTTCCCTCTTGCTGGAGTAAACCCTAGTAGTACTATCTGCAATAATAGTTTGAATGGTGCTGCCAGGAATCTTTTGTACTGGAAAGCTGATAATTAGTTGACTTCAAATTTTCTGGTGTGCTGATGTCCAAAACACTCATTTCAAAAGTTCACTGTAGACAATATGCACCCCGTGCTTTGTCAGTTTACTTGGAACAGCTCTGAATGCCTATCGTCCCCATTGATTAGTTTGTTTTATTTTTTCTTGATTTGTTTATAAAGGGAAAGTGGAATCTCAAGTTCCTTGATAAAGGGAGAAATGGCCTCTATGGGTTCTTTTTCAATTTGCTGTATGAGATAATGGTTTTCAGAGAGTCATTGACTTAAATGTTTGCTACTGCCAAGAACTTGAACTAGCAGTTCTGAGATGTGACGCAACTCGGTCACCAGACATTATACATGGTTTGTTGATCAATCATGCTTATCAAGTTGGGGTCTTCTATGCTTTGATTAAGACTTTTCATTTCCCCTTGCCTTTTAGAATTGCAAACTAACTATTTTGTCTGGCACAGTGTAATCTTGGTGTTGGTATCACTTTCCAGAACAAACTGCATTTAGGAATACAGGCTTTCTGTGTTGTTTCAAATGTTGGCAGTCAACAAAAGCTTCCTCTGTTGTAGACTAGGAGTCTGTGGGTTTGGTGGCCTATGTTAAGACATATCAAGACTAAAAAAAAAGTTTCTCCTTTAAAAAAAGTTGCAGTGCTGTTAATTTCACCCTCCATAACATGTTTTGAAATACTTTAATCATTGTTTGTATTTTTTAGTCCCTCATTTCACTAACAACTCTTCCATCCTCTTTTCCATAAGCAGGAGAATAGAGCCAATTAGTAACATATCCATAATTTGCTGTGACTAATTTGCTTTCTCATATAAAACCTGGAGCAATGCTCTAGTAATAACTGAAAGGATGCTTGTGCAGCTTCTGCTGTTCAAGTATACTCAATTTAGAAATGTTTAATTCAATCTTTCTTAAAATGACTATAAATACTCCAGAACGCGCACATTATGTAGCAAAAAATTTTCAGAAATCATAATAATTATCATTGCTATTTATTCAGAGTTTAGTACACTTAATGTGCATAATCTTTATAACCATCATAGTACAATGCAATACAATACAAAACAAAACAAAACTTTATTATGGTCACTGACCAGCACAAAGCGGAGCGCAAGCGCCCTGGGAGACGAAGCACAGCTCCTCAAACCATTATAGTATAACCCAGTGATTCTCAACATTCCTAATGGCACAACCCCTTAATACAGTTCCTCATTTGGCAAATCCCAATCAGACAATTATTTTTGTTGCTACTTCATAACTGTAATTTTGCTACTGTTATGAACCAGAATGTTAATATCCGATATGCAGGATGTATTTTCATTCACTGGACCAAATTTAGCACAAATACCCGGCATGCCCAAATTTGAATACTGGTGGGGTTGGGGAGGGGATTGATTTTGTCATTTGAGAGTTGTAGTTGCTGGGATTTATAGTTAACCTACAATCAAAGAGCATTCTGAATTCCACCAATAATGGAATTGAACCAAACTTGGCACACAGAACTCCCATGACCAACAGAAAATACTGGAAGGGTTTGGTGGGTACTGACCTTGAGTTTTGGAGTTGTAGCTCACCTATTTCAAGAGAGCACTGTGGACTCAAACCATGATGGATCTGGACCAAACTTGGCACAAATACTCGATATGCCCAAATGTGAACACTGGTGGGGTTGGAGAGATTGATTTTGTCATTTTGGAAGTTGTAGTTGCTGGGATTTATGATTCACCTACAATCAAAGAGCATTATTAATTCCACCAACAATGGAATTGAATCAAACTTGGCATAAAGAACTCCCATGACCAACAGAAAATACTGGAAGGGTTTGGTGGGCACTGATCTTGAGTTTTGAAGTTGTAGTTCACCTACATCCAGAGAGCATTGTGGATTCAAACAATGATGGATCTGGACCTTGACATTTGGGAGTTGTATGTGCTGGATTTATAGTTCACCTACAATCAAAGAGCATTCCAAAACCCACCCATGATAGAATTGGGACAAACTTCCCACACAGAACCCCAACAGGCAATATTATGTTTTCTGATGGTCTTTAGCAACCCCTCGTGACTCCCCCTCGTGACCCCCCCCCCAAGGTTCCCGACCATCAGGTTGAGAAACACTGGTATAACCCATATTGTGGAGTGGGAGCTGAGACTGAATATGCACAGGCTGTATACTCATTTTAGACTTTAATCAGGGTTATCTTGCTCAGAGCTGGCAGCTTTAACCAGCGTACACATTCTTTGGGTTGAATGAAAGCTCTGGAAGAAAGAAACAGTGGCTGGCCTCTGATGCTTAGCAAGCTGGCCTTGTTCTTTTGCCACCGTGTTCAGCATGTCATGACAAATA
This sequence comes from Anolis apletophallus, assembly GCA_030556195.1. Classification (NCBI taxonomy): domain Eukaryota; kingdom Metazoa; phylum Chordata; class Lepidosauria; order Squamata; family Anolidae; genus Anolis; species Anolis apletophallus. Next base: position 84,546,747 of record JARBWK010000003.1, read on the forward strand.
ATGTATCATGGGTCAAACGATGGCTTCTAGGCTGGTTGCAAAATTAAGTTATGTCGTATGTAATTACGTTATGTGTAATGAATTGTGAGTACTTTGTTGTTTTCTTATGTTATTAGTACAAATGTATAGTTTTATTAGTGTGCATATTAGTGGGCATCCAAAAAAGGCCAAAAGTGGTGCTGCTGCAGCAAGAAAAGAATGGTTAGAATATGTTCTTTTCTTTCAGCACTCTACTCAGAGAAAGGGATGAGTCCCTTCAAAATATAGAGTTAAGGTACAGTAGTTACATTGATCCAGGGGTAAGCTGACCCAGATTTTGTGTGTGTCATTTTTAAAATAAAATTTACAGGCTTGTCCATGAGTGTAAACAATAACTCTAAAATGATGAATAAAGTAAAATGGACATTTGGACATCTAGACCTGATCCGTCCTTTCATTCATTAATTCAGTGCTATTTAAAGAAAGTTTCCAGTACACAAGCCAAATGTAATGACCCGATTTGTGTCACAGTGCAACATGAGAAAAGTGTTAAGCTTTTTCTGGGATAACTGGCTAATCTAAATGACCTTCAACAAATTTTGAAAAGACTGGAAAAACATTGAAATCACACTGCTTTGGCTTGAAAAATGAGATGATCAGCTATCAAAACAGCATGAAGGAACTGCAGCACACAGAGCCTTTTCAATTGCCCGTGAACCTATTGGATATAACGATCTCAGGCTGAAAGGAGTGTGCAATATTTCTGGTGTGGAAGCCAAAAAGAAGCTGAGGCTTGCAACATATAGCTTGGATCTGGACTGTTTTGATTTCCACTGGCTACAGTTGGGAATTTCATATAAAATAAGATCATTTGTGTTTCAGGATGCTGGAATGCTTATAAACTGCTTTTTAGAAGCAGCAAGTGGTTGTGTTCTGGTGATTCCTAGGTCTGCACCAGGATTTGTGAGGACAGTTATTATTAATTATGTCTTGAGCCACTCATTCATTCATATGGAATGCTTAGCAAGCTGTTTCTGAAATGTGTAGTTCTGTGTGCAAATGTGTGTGGCGTCTAATGCTTGGATATTACAAATTGAGCTCCATTTGCTTTCATGGCTCTATCCAAGGTTTTTTTTGGTAAATAATTCTTTTTGAGTTTGTTTTACAGTCAGTGATAAAATATATAGATAAGGGAGAGAGTAGAAAAAGAAAAGAAGAAGAGAGAAAGAGGTGGGAAAAGGGGGGAAAAAGAAGAGAAGGTGTTCTAACAGATATGTTAGCGAAGAAATAGGTTAGTCTTCCAGTCAGGATGACAGGGGAATCAGTCCGTGCTTGATAGTTGCAGTCTCAAGTTTTAATTTCCATCACCATCAATCTTCTTTTGTTTGCCATAACTTATTAATCTTTGTTTCCTTCAGGTAAGCTCTTACAGGCTGCCAGTTTATTTTATTTTTGGACTTTGATTGTTTACTAAACTTTTTAATATATCAATGTCAATAAATTCAATTAATTTAATAGCCCAGTCTGTTGGGTCCGGGGAGTTTTCCTGTTTCCAGTTCTTCACCAATACTACCCTCGCTGCTGCGGCCATGTAATAAAATATTTTATCTTTATTGGTATCCAGTTTTCCCTCCGTCAGGTTCAGTAGGTAGAATTCTGGTTTGAATTCAATCTCAGTCTCTAGATTTTTTTGGGTGTGTGTATGGATCTTCTTCCAGAATTTTTTACTTTTATGGCAAGTCCACCAACAATGCATGAATGTATCTATCTGCTCCTTACACTTCCAACATTTATTATTAAGATTTTTGTAAAGTTTGGCTAGTTTTTGTGGGGTCAGATGCCAACGGTAAAACAATTTAATCCAGTTTTCGGAAATTGTTGTTGCACCAGAATATTTCATGTTCTTCCTCCAAATTGCTTCCCATTCGCTTAATAGTATAGTATGGCCAAAGTCTTGCACCCACTTGATCATGTTTTCTTTCACTGACTACGTTTCAGTGTCCCATTCCAGTAATTTATTACAGTATATAATATTCTTACTTGTTTCTTTTCTGTTTTCATAACAAGGTCCCATGTTGTTTCATTCTGGATAAAGTTGGGTTTTTTTGTCTTCTCTGAAATAGTCTTTAAGTTGGGCATAGTGGAACCAAGATAAATCTGCATCTGATTCTCTTAGTTTTTCCAAGGTTTTCAGTTTCCATTCTTCTCCGTCTCTTTCTATTAAGTTTTTAAATGTGTGCCGTTTTGTCATTGGTAGTTCTTTCTTGTGTTGTGCTTCAATTGGAGAAATCCAAAGAGGGGTCGCAGGATAAAATTGATTTTTATATCTACTCCAAATTTTAAGTAAGGCCGCTCTGATGTAATGGTTGGTGAATTGCTTTTCTACCTTAGCTTTATCATACCAAAGGTATGCATGCCATCCCCTCCTGGCTCCATACCCTTCTAAGATTAATAATCTTCTTTTTGTTAATGTAGCCCAATCCTTCACCCACGTGAGCGCTGCTGCTTGATAATAAAGTTGTAAGTTTGGCAGAGATAGGCCCCCTCGTTCTTTCCTATCTGTTAGGTTCTTGTATTTTAATCTGGCTTTTTTGCCATCCCATATACATTTGAGTATATCTTTCCTCCAGATGTTAAAACAATGACTCGTTCTGAGGATCGAGATAGATCGGAACAGAAATATCAATTTTGGCAAAACATCCATTTTCACTGCCGCTATTTTCGCTAGGAGACTTAAATTCAGGTGTTTCCAGCTGTCCAGTTTCTTCCTTATCTCATTCCATGTTGTTTCATAGTTGTTCTTCAATAACTGGTTGTTTTGTGCTGTGATGTTGATGCCTAGGTAGAGTACTTTGTTTGTCACTTAAATATTCGCTAATTCTTGTAGTCTATCTATCTTGTCCTTCTTCATGTTTTTTGTCATTATCTTTGTTTTCCCATAATTAATTTTTAGGCCCGCCACCTCCCCAAATTCTTTGATTTTTCTGATCCAGTTCTGAATCGTTTCCGCTGGGTTTTCTATGATGAACACCACATCATCGGCAAAAGCCTTACGTTTGTATTCTTCCCCATGAACCTTTAGCCCTCTCCGTGTCTTGTCAGACCTTATGTCTTGTAAGAGCAGCTTGAGCGTCATGATAAATACCAAGGGGGAGATAGGACACCCCTGCCTTGTTCCCTTTTGAATTTGAACTGTGTCAGATGTTCTTCCATTGACTATAAACTTTGCTGATTGTTTAGAATAGATTTCTGCTATTGCATTGAGGAATTGGTAGCCCATGTCTCTTTCTTCTATGACTTCCAGCAAAAATTCCCAGTTAGCATTATCAAATGCCTCCTCGGCATCTAGGAATAGAAATCCCACCTCCCTTTGTCTATTAGTATCATAATGCCCTATTGCATTCAGGATTGTTCTAATGTTATCTCACATTAGTCTGTTTGGGAGAAATCCCGTTTGATCTTCCTGTATTATTTCGTTTAGAAAGGTCGACAATCTTTTGCCCATTATGGATGTAAAGATCTTATAATTGTTGTTTAGCAAAGATATTGGCCTGTAATTTTCCATATATTTGGGTCTGTTTTTCCCTTATGAATAAGTATTATATCAGCCTCACGCCATGAGTCCGGTATTGAGCCGTATTCTAATGTATTATTTATTACTTCTTTAAGGTGCGGAGCTAGTTCATTTACTAAAGTTTTGTAATAAATTGCTGTCAGCCCGTCTGGGCCTGGTGCTTTATTGATTGGAAGTTTTTTTTATTGCGTCTTTAATTTCTTCAACACTGTAGCAACCCAGCCTCCGTTTCCGCCGGGGGGGGGGGGGCGCTCTGGGGGTTCCAATTGATTTGGACCCAGATGAAGTGGATGCAAGGGATGATGGGCATGCATCCCCAACTGACAGTTTGCAATGGGGTGACACCTGGCCTTCTGCTTACTCAGACAGCTAGATTCCGGATCAGACGAATCAGATGGTTCATATGAGAAACCAGGAGGTTTCGGTTCACATGAACGTTTGTTGCCGCCAGCTGCGGAGGAAGAGATGGAAACCGAAGTGGAGGAATGTCCCCAGGGAGATAGCGAGCCAGATGGTGCTCTGCCTTCAAGGAGCTTCGACCGGAGGAGTAGTATTGTGGCTACGCGCAGAGATTATTTTCTCTAGTTTTTGCTTTGTTAGATATGTAATCACATCTTCTGTTTTTATATTTTCTATTTTATATAATTTCTTGTAAAATTCTTCAACGTGCCGAATTATCTCTTCCTCTTTAAATACTTCCTTCCCCTCACTTACCAGGTGTGTTATGTATTGAGACTGTTTCCTTTTAGCTAATTTCTTTGCTAGGAATCTTCCTGGTTTATTAATGTCTGCAAAATAATTCATTTTCATATATTTTAGATTCCTGGCCATTTGAGCAATTTGTACTTCATTAAGTTCTCTTCTGATTAGATCTATCTCTAAGCGGGTTTTCTTGCTACCTGGTTTGAGCTTTAGTAATCTTTCTTTATCTTCCAGTTCCTTTTTAAACTTGTTCTGCCTTTCATGTCTTTTTTGTTTTTAATTGCTCGTTGGATGAGGTAACCCCGCATCACCGCCTTGCTGGCATCCTAGATTGTTTCTTTTTTGGTTTCTTCTTTATTGTTTAAATCAAAGTATTCTTTGATCAATCAGAGTCAGTTTGGAGTAGATTACTATTCAGTTTCCATCTCTGCTCTTTCCTTGTATCACCGTCGTTAAAGGGCAATGATCTGTGTTTTGTCTTGGGAGTATTCTAAAGTTCCCTATCTTTGCTGTTAATGTTTTAGATGTCCATATCATGTTGATACATGACCACACTGCATGATGAGCTGAGTAGAAGGTATAGTTCTTTTCCTTCGTATTCCTCATTCTCCAGGCATCCTGAAGTTGTAATTCTTTTTTCAGGGTTAGTAGACTATTTTGGCAGTTTTCCTCCCTTTGGGTCTGACCCTTTCTTTCTCTTTTTGGTTTTGTCCAGATCGCAGTCCAACACACCATTATAATCACCTGCCAAAATTATATTGTCATAGCTGTATTCTGTTAGAAATTTTTTCAATTGTTTGATAAATTTAGATTTTGCCCCTGTTGGCGCGTATATATTACATACTTGTATATCTTGTTGATTAACTTTTATTTTAACTCCCAAAATCCTACCTTCTTGGTCTTTAAAAGCTAGCGATGCATCAAATGATTCTTTAATATACATAACTACTCAATTTTTTTGTGTGGTGAAGATAAGTAAAACACTCTCCCAAGTTGTTTTTGATTCAAGTGTGACACCTGTCTTTGTGAAATATGTGTTTCCTGAAGCAGAATTAAATCATGATTCCCCTTTTTCAGATTATTTACAATTAATTTCCTTTTATTATGTGTGTTTAATCCGTTTACATTATTGGAATATATTGTGACTTCCATCATGTAAGGTTTCTGGGTTTCCATCGTCTCCCTCTTCCCCTATTGTTCCAACAGTGACGTCCATGTCCTCGGATGAATTAGGTCTCTGTCTTTTCTTGTCTTGTTTTTTTTATATTCTTGACCATTTTTAGGTTCTTTGGTGGGTACGTCTCTTGGTTTATCTCTTTGTTCTTCCTCTCTCTTCTTTCTATCTAAATGTTTCTTTAGGTCTTTGTGGAATTCTCTTGCCTCTATTAAAGTTTTTAATGAGATTCTGTACATATACAATGTTTATTTCACCATGTGTTCAGTAAAGCAGCTACTTTACAGACACATGTTTAGAAGTTCTTTATTGCTGGTTCATTATTATTGATTAGCATATTCATTGTATGCCACCTCCTAAGCATTCTTTTACCTGGTGAGTGCCTTCTTTGTTTGAGCAGACAATCTGGGGACAATCTGCGTTCTTCACAAGCATGGGGACAAGAGACAGGGCCTTCTCAGTGGTGGCCCCTCAGCTGTGGAACCCCCTCTTTAGTGACATCAGATCAGCTCCCTCCCTCCTTGCCTTCAGAAGGAAAGTACAACCTGACTCTAGGACCAGGTTTTCGGTGACAAGTGAAGTGCAATATAAATCAGATTATGTGCAGTGACTATGGAACTGGCCTTGGACCACGATCTTTGGATGGCGTGATTTTAACACTGAATGTAATTTTTAAAATACTTATCTTGTATTAATTTTAACTCAACTGATTTTAAGGGTTTTTTTGTCTGTATGTGTTGCAAGTCATTGAATAATTGCCATATGTAAGCTACCTTGAGTCTCCTTCAGGGTAGAGAAAGGCGAAGAATAAATAGGGTAAACAATAATAAAAGATACCTTCATTGTTACTTTCTCCAGAGGTTTTGTGTACTCATTGACTGTCCTCATTGAGTACTAAAGACTTTTCTTTATCTCAAGGGGCAGTGGATATGGAAAAGGTAAGGTTAAATTATTATTCCCAAAACACAATATATTATATGGTTGTAGCATGTACAGCATAGCATTACAAGTACAGACTCCAGGAGAGAATTCTTGAAGGACAGTTGAACAGAAGAAACTCCCAAAAGACAAGATGATTCCAAATCATGCCAAGGAGATGTTGGTGCTTTCTAATTTAGGTCAAATTCAGTGTTCTAGAAGGATAATATCTGTAGGAGTCATAGTATTGCTACGGTCAGAGTGGTTCAAGGATAACACTGAATCTTCTGAAGTTGAGGTGAGACAGAAGTTTACAAAGAATTCATATATCAGTTGTTTATTAAACCATGATTGTTCTTTCAGATAGAAAAACCAGTCCCCTCAAACATGCAAATGTTGGACACTTCATTCAGTGTGCAGAACAATTAGCACATTTCCCTAAAGCATATAATTCCCCATAAAATTCAAGCATCAAATGCATGCCAAAGTTTGCAAAGTTATTTTTTCCCTTCTTCAGCTTGGCCTCGTAGGTAACTTTAGCTGGCAGTCTTACTCCATTTGCATGGCTGTATAGCCTCTAATGGAAAATCAATGGCGTTCTTTTCATTCTGTCCATTTGGCTGCTCTTCACAAAGAAAAGGAAATGGTTATTTGTTTTTATATACCTGAGCCCTGAGGAAGTTTTGCATAACCAGACTCAAACTTGGCATCACTATTAAGTGGGTTCTCAGATGTTTCACAATAAACCATTGGCAGTGCTACTAATTACCAGTCTTTACGTAAACAATTATACCTTTAGAAAAATGTCAGTAGGAATTGTTTATAGAACTCAGTTTTTTTAAAAAAAAAACATTTTAATGAATGAAAGCAGTTGGCATTTATCCATTGCTTTGAGTAAAAAAGTTGAAATGTTTTTTACTCAATGCTTTTTGAGCTGTCTGATGTGGAAGACAAGTAATGGTATTTCCCCCCCAATGTGTCAAGGACCAGCAGTATATTTGTGCCCATTGGCTACAATTATTATTTCCCGAAAACTCACCTGTGACTGGCTGTCTAAGACTTAGGGACCAGCAATAGTCCAGGGACTACCACTTTGCACAGCACTACTGTTTCATAAACCATCAAGAATAATTCAGTTATCATGGAATGTTTTATTTCATAGTGTAACATAAACAAAAATGACTGATCCCTGTCCTGAGAGGATTACATTGTGAACTAGGGTAGGATGAGAATGAGGGAAGGAGGTATAAAGATGATGGGATGCATCTGTGCGCAAGATCAGTAATTACAGTAGGTTTAATTTTTCTTCATTGCTGTCTGTCTTTAATAAGGTACTCTGTTTCAGAGTCCTTGGTTGACCCCAGAAGTTGTGTTGCAGTTTACTCATGTATAAGTCTAGACATTTTAGTAAAAATTTGATTGTCAAAACTTGGATCGACTTACCCAAGGGTCATTGTAAGTACAGTGGTCCTTTGTATCCATTGGTATTCAGCTCCAGGTCCTTCTGCCCCTGATACAAAAATACAGGGATGCTTATGCCCCCATATATAGTGGTGCAATAAATGATACCCCTTATATAAAATGATAAACTCAAGGCTTGCTCTCTGAAAATTATATATATATATATATACACACACATATACTGTATAGACACACACACACACACACATATATGCATACATCTCTCTCTCTCTCTCTCTCAAGCATTTGATGGATGAATTGGCCAACTGTATCATACCTTAACTCATATAAAAAAGGGAACAATCCTCTTATCTGAATATTATTATTATTATTAGTCACATTTCTATACCGCCCCTCTCAGCCCGAAGGCGACTCGGGACGGTTCACACAGGCAGTCTCTACCCTCAATACAACACAGCTACAAGGCAACCCCCCCCCCAAACCATATAATATCAAATTAACAATTAAAAACATACAATTGCAATTGAATAGAGGACAAAAGGCACAAACTTAATCCATTCTGGGAGAATCTAAACGTCTGTACAGTAGATTTGAGTGCAGGGATTCATCTGGAGATTAGTACTGTTGAACCTAAGCCAAGACCTATGCATCAGTAGGATACCTGTGTTGCTTACTACCTGTCTGCTCTAATCATTGAATGGAAGTGAGTGGGTGAGAACTGATGGCAAGATATGGGGCCTTCCCCTACCAGTGCTTCTATCATTTGTGTGCAAGTAGAAGGCATCTCACTGCAGGGATCTTACCCAAGAGCCTCTAAAAACATGGAGCTGGCTTTGATTAGCTTAACAGCTAATTACATTTCCTACTACTCGGCCCTAACTGTAAGCTGTAATTTGGTATGATTATCATGTTATAATTAGAACCAGCTCAGAAGATAATCTGGGAACAATATACAAACTGACAAACCATCTTCTGTAAATTGGATTTGTGTGGGCGTTTGTTACTTGGACTATGTGCAGTGATATTTTTTTCTGTTTTGCTGTTCTCACATCAATGTAGGACAAGTATGGGCAAACTTTCAAACTTAGTGGCCGCATGCTACTACCCCCTGCTAGGAGGACTGGCTGGCCAGTGATGGAAGGAAGAAGGAAAGAGACAAGTAAGGAAAGGATGGAAGGAGAAAGAGGGAGATAGGGAAGGAAAGAGGGAAGGAAGGAAGGAAAGAGAAAAGGGAAGGATGAAAGGAGAAAGAGGGAGACAGGGAAGGAAGGAGGAAAGAGGGAAGGAAGGAAGGAAGGAAAGAGAAAAGGAAAGGATGAAAGGGAAAGAGGGAAAAAGAGAAGGAAAAAAGGGGAGAGTAGGATGGATGGAAGGAAGGGAAGGATAAAGGAAAGAGAGAAGGAAAGAAAGAAAGAAAAGGGAAGGAAGGCAGGATGGAAGGAGAAAGAGGGCAGAAAGGAGAGGAAACGGGAAGAAGGAAAGACAAAAGGTAAGAAAGAAAGGATGAAAGGGAAGGAGGGAGGAAAAAGAAGGAAGGAAAGAAAAGAAGGATGGAAGGAAGGATAAAGAAAAGAGAAGGAAGGAAATACAAAAAGGAAGGAAGGAAGGAAGGAGAAAGGGAGAGAAGGAAGGAAGAATGAAAGGGTGGAAGGAAAGGAAGGAGGGATGGAGAAAGAGGGAGGGAAGGTGAGAAGGAGGAAGGAAAGAGAAGAAGGAAGGAAGGATGAAAGGGTGGAAGGGAAAGAGAAAGGAGGGAGGGAACGAGTAAGGAAAGAGAGAAGGAAGGAAGGAAGGAAGGATAGGTTGGTGAGAGAGAGGAGGTCTTGAGAAAAGAGTCCAAGGGGCTGCATCCGGCCCCTGGGCCTGGGTTTGCCCATATCTGATGTAGGATATGCTTTGTTTCTGAGACTCTTGCAATCCAATTCTGAACATGTCCAATCACATAATGTTTTCCCCCATTCCATCAATAATACATTAGAATCTTTTTGCAAAGTCTCACAGAAACAAAGTAATTGCACATGGGATTCCAATTGTGTTTTTTATTTAATACAGTTCTGAGGCACTGTTTTTACATGTGATCAGTATGCATTCTATCAGCTAAAATCTTGTGAGAATGGTAGTTTGAGACATCCAGGCTACGTCACTGCACAATGTCATACTTTTTAAGTGGTGTAGGAAGACATTTGAATGGATTGGAAGGAGCCAGCTAAAGAACGGGGTTTTCAAAACATAGGAATAGGATGTGATGGTGTCAGTGTGCATCCTGTCTGAATACAGTATGCATCTCATGCTAAAAGAATATGGAATGAATAGTGATACAAACAGAGTATATCCCAATGTGATAAGGTCCTTGTGAAGGAAGCATATATTGGGAAAAGGAGACTTAGAAGAATCTGACCCTCTCTGCAGAAAAAAGCAATTGTCAGTAGAGAGATAAGCATTTAAGTAGAGAATATGCTTTAGAGCAGGGGTGCCCACACTTTTTCAGCATGCGAGCTACTTTTAACCAACCAAGTCAAAAAGATCTACCTACCTTCTGCACGCATACTCCTGCTGCCATGTGCATGTTCCTTCCGCCCGCCTCGTGCTCCTTCCACGGGGCATTGCGGGAACGAGGGAGCGCGAGGCGGGTCCTCCGGAGGGAGCGCGAGGTGGGGCCTCCGGAGACCCCGTCTCGCGCTCCGCCCTGCCTCTCTCTTGTTTTGCTGCCGAGTGTGTGCTCCTGCGTTCCTGCTCCTTCCGCCCGTGCGGCACTCCTTCCGTGGGGCATTGCAGGAACGAGGGAGCGCGAGGCGGGGCCTCCGGAGGGCGCACGAGGCGGGGAAGCTGCTGGCGAGAGAGGGGCAGGGTTCCAGCAATGCCGTGTAAAAGGAGCAGGAGCGCAGTAGAGCGCGTGACGGCAGCACAAGAGAAAGGCTGCGATTGACCTCATTTGGACTCCCGATTGATCGACTTCATGGGCAGCCCTGCTTTAGAGGCTAAAAGGTCACGTGTGGGTCCTCTTTCCTTTTAGAAACCTTAAAATTCTTAAATTAGATTCGCAGTTAAGAAACCAAAAAACTCTTAAATAGAACAAATTGTGGTTTTGACAGCATAATGCTTGTTGCAGGTGTGCAAAGGGGGTGCTTTCCATCTAAAAGGTCAGATGACAGAACAGAGACAAGGGGACTTTCCAATCTTTTGTTTACCTACCTGTATATAAGGTTTTGCTTTGGTCAAGGAAGGGGCGGTCAGTCCTTGTAAAGTGTGGTCACCTGTGTGTGCCTACACAACTGTCTGACTTCTTCATGTACATAAATGAATACATCTTGCTTTTTGATCTTCTCCAATGGGACTGTTTCATTCTATTGTGTTTCATTCTCTGGCCTGGCCTTTAGCAAGACCCAAAATTAAGGTCTCTAACACTTGGATATCTTGGATAAACAGGCTAGGCTCCAGGCAGTGGCTTTTTTCTACTGTGTTCTATTAATGAGATGATTTACGAATTGGACATATAGTGCATTTATCATAAGGTTTATCAGTTTAAGTAACTGCTACAGAATAGGGAAAATGGGATGCTTTCCCCAATGTATCCACAAATTCGTGTAGGTAATGAAATAAATGGGGTGTTGTATATGATCATAAACTTTGCACCTTCCAATGGCAAATTAAGGTACAAATGAAAAAAGTTTTTTGTTCTAGTCTATTATCTCTGATTATTGCAAATATTAGCTTCTTATGATGATACTCCTTTAGAAGTACGTGCAGACAGTTTTATATGTTATAGCCATTTTTTATTCATTATAATTAAAATCAAGAGATAAGAATATTTAGGTTATTTAGTAATTGATTTTGTAGAAAGCTTTAACTACTCAGAGGAGTAATACTGAATTTAATTCAATTGTCTTAAAATAATTTTTTTCCCATAGTTTATTTCAGGATTTGAAGTGCTGGAAACACTGTATACATGGCAAAGAACGTAAAATTTCTTTCAACAGTTTTAATCTTGTTGTTGCACGATTATGTATCATCTGAAGATGGTGATATAAGATCAAGTAAGTATCAACATCTATTAACCTATTGCTTATTGATGAAAAGTCCAGGCATTCTGAAAGAAGAGTCAATTTCCCCTCCTATATGATACCACCTACATTGCAATGGTTTGATTAATAATAATAATAATTTCTTTAAACAATTTAAAATAATTGAATTTAAATTAATAATAACTGTAACAATAATTTCCCTTAAAATACAGTATGACCCCATATCTGTGGGTCCTCTCTAGGTCTTCCAGTTGATTCCATGGTATGTTTCTACTGGAACCATAGTTGCACCCTGAAGGATCTATAAAATTCCTAGAGAGGGTTCTTCTCAGGGAATTTCCTAGGTATCCCAGCATGATCCCAAGGTAACTTCTGATTAAAGTTGTTCATTTCAGTTGGGTTCACTATTATCCATACTTTCCTGCTTTCATGGTAAGTTCAGAAATTTATCTCCTACAGATACAGGGATCATACTGTATGTTAAAAGGATGTATATTTTGTCATAAAATACATACCTTATCAATATACTTAGCTCTCTAGATTTAGAATATTATATTTAAACTGCATAGTATGACAGTTCAACAATCACAACTTTAGACATTCTAGAAGATGGGTAGGAATCCAATGCTTTTCCTTCAGTTTTACAGGAAGGGGATAATTTTTTCTAAAACTGGGAAGACATTTTTCTTTCATACCTTCTCTGGGATTGCCTTTTGACTAGACCAGGGGTAACCACACTTTTTCAGCATGTGAGCTACTTATTAAACAACCAAGTCACAAAGATCTACCTACCCATATTTTGATAGAAGAAATAAGAGACATTTACGTGATTTTTCGCAAAAATAAGGGATACTTCATAAAATGCATCCAGAAAAGAGTTCCTTCTCCCATGCTGACATCATTCCACAGATATAAACAGGCAGAATGAAAGCAAACAGACCTTTAAGCTGCAAGGCCATTCAATGCTGATCAATGTGGCCAATGGAACACTCTCATATATTCCAGTTCAGAGCAGATCTTGTGGGATTTTCTGCCTTGCTATTCTGGGTGATATAGCTGTGTGGAAAGGACCTGAGTCCACACTGCCATATAACCCAGTTCAGAGCAGATCTTGTGTGATTTTCTGCCTTGATATTCTGGGTTATATGGCTGTGTGGAAAGTCCCCGAGTCCACACTGTCATATAATCCAGTTCAAAGCAGCTAGTGTGGGATTTCACTGGGCTGCGTGTCTCCCCATCACACAAGGGGAAGTGTTGCTATGCACCTTGTCCCTGTGGTAGTAGCCCAGTCATTCCAAATGGAGCATGGGGAGGCTCTTGTGTTGGCGACACAGCATCCTAAGATGCTGCCACCCCAGGCGAGCAAGGGAGCCCCACCAAAAGTGAGGCTACATCATGTGATAGGTGGCGTGGGGCTCCATCGCTCAACTGGGGTGGCAGCATCCTAGGATGCTGCGCCACCAACACAAGAACCTCCCCGAGTCATGTGATGACATCATCAGTGTCCAAAGGGGGGGGGTGTCCCCCAGTGGTCTCCTTTTTTAAAAAAAATCATTTTTATTAGTGCACGATAACAATATCTATCAACAACAATGAACACATATACCAAAATTAACCATGACAACAATTAGAAACAAAGTGTTAAAAGATATGAATAGACGGATAATGCTGAATCCTTATACAGCGACCTGGTTGGGTAGAAAGTAGGGCTATGTGAATGGGGAGGGGGGAGGTTTGGATAAGCAGAGAAATAGTCATCTCTTGAGTAAGGAGTGTGACATATTTCCTCATCTTCTTTCTTGAATGTCTCATTTCATACAGCCTTCCTTGTTTGCCAAACCACTATTGTATTTGACACAGGATATTGGTTTAAGTGCTTTCTAAAACCAGTTTGCAATTCATCATATTTGATGGTGAATCTGAAGGAGTGTTTTTCCTCCTGCACTGCTTAAACTCCATGTTTTAAGCTACTATCAATCACAACTTTGCTCGCCTCAAAGTAAGCTATATTTAATGATGCCATGTAGAAGCAATGTGGCAAGGCTGAAGTTGCTTAACAGCATCTCTGTTTTATACATTATCGCTGGTTAAAGCCAGCAATAAAATTCTGGAATTCAGGTTCACAAGAAAGTGAAAAAGACCAAAACAATATGAATACCTGCCTTATTTCCACAGCAGAATTAATATAAATCTCGGGAGACAGTATTTTGATGGAGAAAAATTGTGTGAGAGCAGATTAACCTCTCCTTAGCCCAAGCATTATCTACAAATTTTCTGAAAAGCCAGTCCTGTGTCTTGTGTAATTTGGCCCCATGTTCCATTTTGATACAGTAGAACTTGCTTGCTTCTTCACAATATGCTTTGGACTCCAGCTACCACATACAAATAAGCTTGCTTAATTTATTTAGCTAGATTTAGCGAGAACCATTAAAATGTGCATTTTCCTCAAGCTGACAGACTTCTGCAGTTCATATGGGCTGCCACATCTTGTCCTATTCCTGAGACTCTAGTTTTTGTTGGGTACCTCCAGATATAAGGAGAGAGTGCAAAGCCTCCAGTTGTGATGGGCTAAGATCTAGATCTAAGGTCTAGACAAGAGAAAAAACCTTTGTGTAGTTTCATTTGTGGAGAAGTTGTTTGTGATAATTTTGCAAGATTTAATTGATTTATTGATGCAACTTGTAAAGACTCCTATAATGTCTATGCATTTAGTTGGTGAGCTTTACTTTCCCTCCAAGTCATTGTGGCATTGAGGGAGTGTCCTCTGCTTTGCATCCATCTTATGGTTAAAAATCAAATTAAATGTCCCTTATTCTATCTTCTTAAGAAAAATAGAATTAATTATTGATAATTAATATTTAATGCTTAATGATCTCACGATGTCTCAAGTTTTGGCCCAGAAACTTCAAGACCTGGAATGCTCTTGAATTGACAACCCTGTGTGGGTGGAAGCTCCACAGTTTTGAAATATGCTTCTAAATTGCTTAAAATCTCTTATTTGGCCCCAAAACTTGGAACATTTCAGGCCTCAAACAGACCTGTTGGGATGACTTCTAAATGACCTTCCACCCCAGATTAGGAAATAGAGCATTTTTATATCAATTTTCCCTGGGGTGGGTATGAATAGAGAGACCCATAGTTCACACTAAGGATCCAGTCTTTGAGCAACATATGTAAAACATATACATTTCAAACATTGACACACAACAACAAAAACAACAACTTTATAGTCTGCCGTATCTCCTTAGGGGGACTCAGGGCGGCTTCCAAACAATGCCTTGGTGATAAACAAGCACATAAATCAAAAACGGTGTGATATAACATCATTATAAACTCAGAGATGTCTAAATAAGAAAATGAAATTAATAATTAAATAAATAATTTGTTTTTCTTGGTGTTTTCATTTGCCTCTATTCTGCAAAACTGAAGTTTTGCAGTTCTTGACATAAGATAGAGAAATGGTTGGCACATACCAATATATTAGAAAACATCTTTCTCCATGACAGAATTAAAACAGATTCCCATGAATGTCGGGAACTCCAGAGCACAAGCAATTTCTTTTAGCTCATCTGATGTAAGCAATGTATAATACATTATGCAGACATAGGGAACTTACAGTGAATAGAGAGACATAAAGCAAGTCTATTTGATGATATATTAATTTGGTATATTTGGTTACATGGTTAGGTACTATGTGGTTAGCAACAACTAAATGTATTTAGATGTGACCACTTCCTGAAAGTATTTCAAAGCTTGCGGTTTCACTTTGGTGAATTGTCATAACCACAAACCACACTTCAGGATTTTCCAATGGTTTAAACCATGCCCTCTGGTCTATAGAAAAAAAAGTATTCTGCTTCACCAGATAAACAATGTTAATAATATCTAAAGGCATGCAACAATTGCATATTAACAAATAAAGGCAAAATAGATTTAGCATAAAACATTATTTGGATGGAAATGACTTCAGGGATTGATTGGGATCTTTCTATACTGCCATTCAATTAAAGATACTGATAACAGTGTCATATACCTGTATAATTTAAAATGCATCCAAATCAAAAAGTAAAAAAGCAGCAGGGAATATAGAGCTGAGACGAGCAGTTTGAGTGATTCTATGAATCATGGAACACAAAGCTAAATAAAAAAATACCTTCACTGGGTTTGTTGGGGCCAAAATTATGAATTTTGATATGACCCAGGATAAGTGGAGGGTCATATATTGCTTAATATGGAAGCAGGCTGTTTTATGAACTAGAAAAAAAATAGCTTCCCAAGAAACAAGAACAATATTTGTATCCCTTTGTTAAGCATCATTTTAGGAACTACAGGTAGTCCCTGAGTGACAAACATCTGACTTACATACAAACTGGGGTGAGGCAACAGAAAGTGAGAGAAATGCACCCCTTGGAAGGGAAATTCACTTCTGAAAGATTTATCATGGGGAAAAGGGCTCTCCACTAAAGTTTTATCACCAATCCTTGTTTCCACCAGAAGTCATTGTTTTCAAAAACCAATTATCAGAGGGACAAAGTCAGGTGAAATCTTTTGAATAGGGACACAGACAGCAAAACAAAGACTATAGGGGTGCGAATCCTTTTTTATCCTGTCCAAAGTGCACGCACACATGCGCACACACACAAATACATGGCTGGACTTACACTTAAAAATTGTACCTGTTCCAACTTACATACAAATTCATGTTAAGAACAGATCTAAAGAATCTAGCTTATTTTAACTTGGGGACTGGCTGTATATGTGGTTGAATGCTAATGCTGTGAAGAGACTGTCTATTGTAGACATTTGAACTTGTTTTTAAACAATGATAACTTTGAAAAACCTCTACCTCTCTTTTTTTTAAAGGTTGCCGAACTGCCCCAACAGATTTAGTTTTCATTTTGGACGGTTCCTGGAGCGTTGGCCCTGAAAACTTTGAAATTGTCAAGAGATGGCTTGTAAATATTACAAGTAACTTTAATATAGGACCAAAATTTATTCAGGTTGGAGTAGTGCAGTACAGTGATTACCCTGTACTTGAAATTCCCTTTGGGTTTCATGATTCCAATGAAAACCTAGTCAGAGGAATGGAATACATACAATACTTGGGTGGAAATACACAAACGGGGAAAGCAATTCAGTTTGCGCTTGACCACCTATTTGCCAAATCTTCAAGATTTCTTACAAAAATTGCTGTTGTTCTTACTGATGGCAAGTCACAAGATGATGTCAAAGAAGTGGCAGCCGAAGCAAGAAAAAACAAGGTCACTCTATTTGCCATTGGAGTTGGTTCTGAAACTGAAGAGGATGAATTGAGAGCAATTGCCAACAAGCCTTCATCAACATATGTGTTCTATGTTGAAGATTATATTGCAATATCCAGGATAAGAGAAGTAATAAAGCAGAAACTTTGTGAAGGTAAATATTAATGCCTCTTCCTAGGTCTGTTGTTGTTTTGTTTTGTTTAAGATGCATGCAGTGCTGTTGTGCATTCACTTATAAACTACACAGGAAAGGCTATAGAGTACAATGTACTGTATGAGTATTTGATATCGCTAGATTTTTTTTCTTAACAATATACGGAAGTCTACTATTTGCGTTGTTTTGCATTATTCACTTGCCTATATACTAGACAAAACTCAGCAACTATACTTTGAATTTTCATTATCTCTTAATGCGTAGAGACTCTTGCTGTTTTGTGTATTCACTTATTTATTATATATAGCCTAGTACAAATTCAGACATTTGGTCTAGTTTGCTTAGTAATATTACCAAATGACAACAGTCAACTGGCAACAAGGGCTTGTCTCCCGGAGTCAATAAAAATTAGGCTTAATGTGAATGAACAGCTGGCAGTCTTTATGACAAACATCAACTTTTGGTAAATATCCCAGTTTTTTGGGCTTAATTTTGCCCTGCTTCAGGGTTTGCTTGAAGCTCCAGAATATTCCAGGTATTTGAACAATTGGACAGCTGGATGGGGTCTGATTCAGACCAATCCATTGTCAAAACGGACACCACTCCTATCAACCTTTTCCTACAAGGAAGGGGGATGGCTTGTCTCCACGTTCTTGCCTTTGTTCTCTGCTGGCCGTGGAGCGCCTGGCCATTGCCTGTTGTCTCTGTGATGTCAGAACGAGGTATCCACTTCACCATCAAAGATGGAAGATTGACCCCCCCCCTACTTATCATTAATGGCCAGGCATGGAGCTCTGTAGTTGAGTAGGAGTGGTGGCAGCAGCATGAAAGATGATGGGAAAACCCAGTCCTGGCCCTTCTGGACAACAGCTCCAAATTAAGGAGATGTACTTCCAGATTAACCTGTCTGGTGTGGTGAGACAGGCTTCAAAGACTCCCCAGATCGTCCTAGTTTTCTCTGTAGATAATGGAAGATATATATGTCCATTCTTGTTGATCCATGGTATATTCATGTTGATCTTTAGTTCATATGTGAGTTGACATCTGAAATAGAAGAAACTATCTCTACTTTACACAAGTCGAACTTAACAAAGAAGCATTGTATTGCATAAAAGGGAGGACAGGTTTGGTATTACGAAACAAGAACTATTTTCATGAGAAGTGAGGAAATGTAACTTGCTGCCAAGGCAGACTTTGTAATCACCACATCTGGCAATTCCCAAGTCTAGACCAACTGTTAAGTATATGGAACTTTGTCTGGCTGACCCTCTCATGGTCTCTGTAGCAGTTTTCTCAACCCACGAAAGCATATGTGATGGGGAGAAGCCTGAGAAGGGCTCCCCTCTTGAAGGATTGCAAAAACCAGGTTAATCAGTATGGTTCAGAAATGAGAAAATGAAACAAGAGGAACTGAAAGACAGTTTCGAGAAAGTTCTCATTAATGTATGTATTTTATGTTCCTGTGATGGTCACTCTAACTATGCTTCAGGGAGGGCCACTGGGATGTCTTAGCCTAGCTTTCCCCCCTCCTCTGTTCATTTCCTTGTTTTGGCCTCTTTGGGGTGGGCTGTTCCATTTGTGCTGAGTTGTAGGGGTGGAGCTTAAATTCCCGCTAGAGGCCTGGCTCTGATGGTTTAGCCCTGCTGCCTCAAAGCTTGTTGGAAAGGTTTTTTCCCCTCCTCTTTTTGAGTCAGAGCTTTAGAGAAGAAGGCCAGAAATGGTCTGGGTTTTCTCGGCCTGGCAATCTGAAACAGGCATTCTATAGCACGTACATACATACCTCAGAGTTAATATAGTTCTGTACATACTTTATAGCAGGGGTCCTCAAACTTTTTAAACAGGGGGCCAGGTCACAGTCCCTCAAACTGTTGGAGGGCCAGATTATAATTTGAAAAAACCCCCACAAATAAATCCCTGTGCACACTGCACATATGTTATTTGTAGTGCAAAAACACTTTAAAACAATACGATAATTAACATGAAGGATAATTTTAACAAATATAAACTTATCAGTATTTCAGTGGGAAGTGTGGGCCTGCTTTTGGCTGATGAGATAGGATTGTTGTTGTTGTTGTTGTTGTGTGCTTTCAAGTCGTTTCAGACTTAGGTTGACCCTGAGCGAGGGTTGGGTAAATGACCTTGGAGGGCCGTATCCAGCCCCTGGGCCTTAGTTTGAGGACCCCTGCCTTATAGTTTCTATAGCCTAGTACAAAACTCAGAGTTTCTATAGTTCTGTACATAACAACTACAGCTTGTACTTACCAACACTATAGCCTAAAGTTCCTACCATCTTTATAGCTCATAGTCACCATAGCCTCATAATTCTGTACATACCTCATAATTCTGTACATACCTTATAGCTTGTACTTACCTTATAGCCATTATAGCCTAGTATATACCAGTACATACCTTTTAGAGACTAGAGCTTATTCCATACCATCATAGCCTTGTATTTACTAGTATTTACAGTTAGAGCCTTGTACTTTACCACCAATTTAGCTTGTATTCTTTTCCATATCGCTATTATTAGCTCAGTGCTTTACCATTCTAGCACTGTATCATTTCAATAGCCAAACATTTTACCTCATATTTTACAAATATAGTCAAGTGTTTATTGCCAGTGTAATTAAGCTCAATCAACAAACTTCGTTGTTGTAATACTTTGTTTTGATTCACCTTTCAAGAACTCTGACTGAAGTTCACTTTGCCTTTGTTTCCAGTAAACTTATTTAGTTGACTTTAATCCTGTCTCAAGAGTCTTTATTTTAAAGAACTGAAGTACATCAGAGGGTATAGCGATAGCCAGACATATAGACCTATAGTTTTCCCTTTCATCCCGGCGTGCCATCACAGCCACAATTCACCTGCTTCTATTGCCGTTGTTTTTCAGTAGACAAGCTTCCTATATGTTTGCAGTAAGGATCAGTAATTTCAGTGGGTCAGAGGATCTATTTTCTCCTAGGATCCACAAGGGGACTCAGGGTGGCCTCACACAAGCATCCAGAGATGCAAGTCGACATATATTAAAATACAAATTAAAACAATAAAATCCATTTAAAACATTACCAACAATTCAATAATAGATTCTATTAGCATTAAAGTTTTACTTTCATATTGCCATTCCCCTTGCAGGAATGTAATTCTCCTTTGACATTAGGCAGTTCTCACATTCCACGTTTTACATGTTAAACTATTGATGGTGTTGATGGGAGCTTGTTTGGACACATGAAGATTCAGGTGGCTCCTTAAATGGCATCTTGGTGTACTTCTTCTCTTTTACATTTACTTATCTTTGTTGGGACAGTTTTCAGTTCTCCATGTCCTAAGAGATCTGAATCACAGGGATTTGTTATATTATTCTGTCTCAAAAGAAACCTTGGCATTTGTATTATAAAACTCTTTCTAACATTTTAGGTTCAGTGCCTAATATTATGTTGTGTGTGTTTAAGCATTAGTGTTCAGCCAGCTTTGAATTTTTTCACAAGTATGTCATATTTGCTTAGAATGAAAGGGCTTTCAAGTCCATGGCAGTGTCAGTAAATGTTAAGATGCCAAAACACAATTAGTTTAATTCCTCCGTTGTCCTTTTCCTCATTTCTACATTTTACTAGGCTCTAGATTATGGGGCCTCTTTAGGATTGTTTTATGTAACGGGAAGGATACAAGTACAAATATTTAGACATAGGCTGTTAAATGGTCCATCCCTTCTTGGTTTACAAATGGTTCTTGAAAACATTGCATTGGTCAGGATCGTACAAAACACTAAACCATGGCTTAATGAAGAGATGGACAACTAACTATGACAACCCCTTCCGTTGGCTATATTGGATAGAGTTGGTTGAAATTGCAATCCAAAACTTTGGAGAACCATGGTCGCCCATCTCTAGACTACCATGGGAATGCACCATTGCATGCATTAAGCTGTTTTCTTTTCTTTTC
Source organism: Anolis apletophallus (assembly GCA_030556195.1). Classification (NCBI taxonomy): domain Eukaryota; kingdom Metazoa; phylum Chordata; class Lepidosauria; order Squamata; family Anolidae; genus Anolis; species Anolis apletophallus. Next base: position 84,567,892 of record JARBWK010000003.1, read on the forward strand.
TCCTTTTTCATGTGCAAGAAGCAGAGATAGAAAGCTTCATTTTCCAGTTTTCAACAAGCTACGATTCTCAATTAATACAACACAATGAAAATAAAACATTGTTTCTTGAGATCAGCCATATCAGAAAACTACATCTTATTCAAAGAAACTTTACATATCCTAGAACAGTGGTTCTCAAACTTGAACCCTGAGGGAAACCTTAGTCTACAGCAGTGGTTCTCAACCTGTGGGTCCCCAGATGTTTTGGCCTTCAACTCCCAGAAATCGTAACAGCTGGTAAACTGGCTGAGATTTCTGGGAGTTGTAGATGAAAACAAAGGTTGAGAATGAGCTCAAATCTCAAAGCAGCTTGTCCTTTTCATATTAAGACATGACCTGACATTATGTGTTAACTACACTAGTAAGTTGTCAAACCCATTCACAGCTATGCAGTATATCCTTCAGACCAGGAAGTGGTAAGCTTGTTACATGAAGTTTATAACCTGTACTAATGCTGTAAGTGAGGCCCCTTCCACACAGCTAAATAAAATCCCACAATATCTGCTTTGAACTGGAATATATGACAGTGTGGACTCAGATAACCCAGTTCAAAGCAGATATTGTGGGATTTTCTGCCTTGATATTCTAGGTTATATGGCTGTGTAGAAGAGCCCTTAGAGCACATCTATGCATGAATGACACTGGAGGTGGCTATACTGCTTTCCTCCATCCCACAGTGGTAGTACAGTGAAGTCCAGACCATCTAGTTTGGATTAAATGGGTTTGGCCTTGTTGAAAGGTCACCCTTACTGTGAGTGCTTCTTGTCACCATTGTCACCATGTTTGACATCCTTTGTGACCAAGGTGAGTGTAATATTGTTGCATATGTTTCCAAACTGTATTGTATATTATGCTGCATCAGTTAATTATGTTTTTAACATTTCTTTGGTGCTCTACAGAATCGGTTTGCCCAACCAGAATTCCTGTGGCATCTCGGGATGAAAAAGGATTTGACATCCTTCTAGGTTTAGGTGTGAAGAAAAAGGTGAAAAAGAGAATTCAGATCCCATTTACTAATGCAAAAGCTTATGAAGTAACTTCACTCAATGATCTATCAGAATTGACAAGGTACTTCCTTTTAAATATCTTTTTTGCTTAGTAATATGACTAGTGTTCCTTACTATGTCCTTACTATGTTCTGGAATTCTTGGAGAACTTCGTCATTTATTCAACTGCTTGCTTTCCAGGAATGTCTTTCCAGAAGGACTCCCTCCATCATATGTGTTTGTATCTACTCAGAGATTTAAAGTCAGAAAAACATGGGATTTGTGGAGGATTCTGAGCCTGGATGGAAGGCCACAGATAGCTGTTACTATACATGGAGAAGAAAAAACATTATCATTTACTACAACAAGCTTAGTAAATGACACTCAGGTTGTTACTTTTACTGCACCCCGTGTAAAGGTAATCAAAACATATTCATGTCTATTTATTTTGTTGTGTGCCTTTGAATCAGCTTCAACATGCAACATCCATATCTAGTATGGATGGCAAGATTTCTTCAGAGGAAGTTTGCCATTGCCTCCTGAGAGTGACTTTCTTCAATTTGCTTGTATGCCTGAGTTCTTAGTATAAGACTGCGTGAAAACTACAAATATAATTTGAAAACATAAATGTTCTTTTTCTAAACCTGAGAGAACACTTTTTGAGGGATTCCTAGTCCTTCAGTGATATTTGTGATCAACATATAGTGGACGTTGACCCCAGAATACATAAAAAACTTAGGGCCCTTCCACACAGCCCTATATCCCAGAATATCAAGGCAGAACATCCCACATTATCTGAGTGTGGACTCAGATAACCCAGTTCAAAGCAGATATTGTGGGATTTTCGACCTAGATATTCTGGGATATAGGGCTGTGTGGAAGGGCCCTTAGAAAAAGCCTTAAGAAAAAAAATTGGTTGCATGTAGGGTACTGGCAGAGGAGTCAGCAATTGCGGGTAATCAAATTGGTGAATGCTTAAGTGACAAATGTAGAGGCACAATTATACTTCACTCTTTGTTATAAGGATCTGAAGGGATTTGACTTTAATTCTTGAGTAGGGATATATGACCATAAAAACATTGTGCAATACTTTGAGCATTAGCCTTAACATGTGAGGTCTCAAGACCAAAACAAATATAAAGTGGTTTCATAAAAGAAGATAGATATTTTGGGCTAAAACCCTTCGTTAATTCCAATTAAGAGCCATTGTATCGATGTGATTTATTTAAGTATAGGCTTATCATTCAACAATTTCATTCAGCTAATATACTGTAATAGAGACTAAAAAACAGAGACTAAAAAGCATACCCTTGTAAGGCAGCCAGAAACTGCAGAGATGAAACTTTGAATGCTTATAGTTAATCTGTAATCAATAACAGTAAAGAAATCCCTCTCTTCTCAGTGTTTTGGATTTTTCTCAGGTAATAGCCTGGCATAATAACGGAATCATTTATTTTAGTTGTTATAATAGATAATAGTTGTAGTGTTAATTTAGATTGATGGCTGTAAGTATATACATTTGAAACCAATTACCTTAATTTCTTTCAGTTTGTCAATATGAATATTGTTTGTGTGTGTATTTACAGTGAATTTTCATTTATCTTTCAGATATTGTTTGATGAAGGTTGGCATCAAATCCGTCTCTTAGTAACAGAAGCAGATGTAACATTGTACATAGATGACCAAGAAATAGAAGTGAAGCCATTGCATCCTGTTTTAGGGATCTATATTAGTGGAGTGACTCAAATAGGAAAATATTCAGGGAAGGAGGAGACTGTACAGGTATGCTAATGTTCAAAATACTTTCCTTGTAAAAGATACACTTATCCAACATGAAACTCATGACTGATCCTGAGCCTGATTTCCTTGGAAAAAGTCCCACTAACTTTAGTTAAATTCATTCCCAATAAATTGTTTGTTATTCATCATATTATATCATCTTTGCCATCATTTTCCTCATCTATCATTTGCACAACTCACATAACAGATTATTGACAATATGCCAACCCACTCCAAACTTTTCCCCATCAAAAAAGGGTGCTTCAGAGAGGTGAGAGAATAGATTCAAAGACCCCTTCTACACAACTGAATAAAATCCCTCATTTTCTGCTTTGAACTGGAATATATGGCAGTGTGGACTGACTCAGATAACCCAGTTCAAAGCAAATATTGTGGGTTAGTCGGCCTTGATATTCTGGGTTATATGGCTGTGTGGAAAGTCCCTCAGACTGGTTTAGAATATAATGAAATGCTTTCCTTGCAGAAAGTCTCAGGTTCACTCTTTTAATGCTTCTAGTTAAAAAAAGAATCAGGTGATAAAAAAGTTCATAAACTCGAACCAAAACTTTGGGAAGTTGCTGCCATAAGACAGTGGTAGACTAGATGGAGTAGTTATCTGAACAAATAAAAACAGCTTCATCAATCTAAGTAGTAGATTCAGGCATCAGGCCAAACCCTGGTTCATTTTTACACTTGGACTTGATTCATCTGATACATCATGGTTTATGAGGGGCTTCCAAGCCAGGATTAACAAACCATTTTCTAAGGCCCCCTCCACACAGCTGCATAAAATCCTCATTGAACTGGATTATATGGCAGTGTGGACTCATATCCAGTTCAAAGCGGATATTGTGGATTATCTGCCTTGATATATCTGGGTTATATGGCTGTGTGGAAGGGCCCTTTGTCCGATTTGCAAAGGCTGTTTTTGTAAATTATGGCCTGCTATTCAATTTGGAAAAGTACAGTTCTTTGAGTTCAATAATAAGCAAAGGAGAACATATACAGAAAGGCAGCAACAACAACATACCCTTTCTCTTTTCCAAGTTTTGAAGCTTAAACCATAATGCGGTTTCTTAGTGGTGGTTACTGCACATGGTTGGCGTAATGCCTGGTTTGAGTCGTTTTCCCCTATAGAATTGAAATAATATTTTGCAAAGGTTTTGAAGATTTGAATGATTTCCGGGAATATCAGTGTTGGAAAGCAGCTGTTCTAAATTTCCATCACTGGCAGTTGTGGCCGTGTGTAGAACACAGCGTGTGAACTTTGGTGCTCTTCTTTCTTATGTTCTACTGGCACTGCACCCAAAAGAGGAGATGCAACTTTAAAAGCTTCTGAATCACATGTGTGAACTATTTTTTTTATACATATAATTATTTTTGAAGAACATTCAGCACTTTCAGCCTACATTTGCATTCTGCCATACAGAGATAAGCATAATGTGTACTGTACAAGTGATTCCTCGGCAATGGAGAAATGAATTATATAGTGCAAGATGTTCCAAATGATTACAGATGTTGTTCCTGGGTTTAAAACTTGTGTTTATGTTTCCAACATTCACCATCCTTACAGTTAATCAGTGAAGATAAACATTATCATGCATTCACTTTGGACCTCTGGAGGCACAGAATCCCTGCACAACTTTCATATACATTATGTCAATTGGCTCAGCCATTTCTATCCAATATACCGGCACTGATGTACAATTTCACAATATACTGTTTGGAATTGAAAAGCTACTCGTGCAGGGGGGCAATGGAAGTATAGTATTCATTCGGCGGTCAGCCAAGTCAGGTCATGATTAAAGCAGCACATATACCTTTGGATGTCTTAGTATAGATCAGGAGAAGGGAATAGACTTTCGATAAGCAACGGGCTATTCAGTCTTAGCTATACCTTATTTAAATTATCTGAGAAAGGAATGTTGTACATGAGAGCTTGAATGACTGTTTTGAATTCTTTGGATCACCATAGCCTAGTATATCCTAGCAATAATTGTCTAGAAAGTGAATAGCCACATGTTGCATAGAAGAAGGTACTACCTAGATATATTCTTCCCCATTGAACTGGGAAAATAGACAGCAGTTACAATGGTTCTTATGTCATTATTCATGCTGCTTGTATAGGAAGTGGAATTGAGGTAGAGAATGCATACAGCAGTGAATCTCAGGATTGATCTGTGAGCTTTAAGGAATTTTTTTCAAGTGAGATTATTATAATGGGGAAGAGACTTCACTGTAAGTAGATGCCCAGAAGATGAGCCTAATTCCAGAAATAACTGTCTGATAAGATTTATTGTATCTGTGTTACAGTTTGATGTTCAAAAACTAAGGATCTATTGTGACCCTGAACAAAACAACCGAGAAACAGCCTGTGAGATACCTGGCTTTGTGAGTATGTTAGGGAAACTTTGTAAGGATTTTGAAATATCTTTAAATAGAATTTAATTGTGGAAAGAAGGGGTGTCTTATAAAGGACTTACTATCTTTTCAAACAACATTTTTCAATAATTGTATTAAGATAAACAACCTGCCTAGGATTTTGTTTAGAAAAAGATTATTATATTTCTGAAGAATTCCGAAAATTGATTTTTCTGCAATTGTATTGCCATTCATGTTGCAGTTGATTTAGAAGCTTATTCATCAAAGTCATAGTAGCAACACACAAAAACAAAATGTAAATTTACTCTTGTTCAGCAGAGTTTAAAACAGCAAAATAAGCTTGTGGTATCGCATCAAAAAACAGTCCTTCAGAGTAACAGACCTCACATGTGGTGGAGTCTCCTTTTTTGGAGGTTTTTAAACAGAGGCTGGATGGCTATCTGTCGGGGGTGCTTTGAATGCGATTTTCCTGCTTCTTGGCAGGGGGTTGGGCTGGATGGCCCACGAGGTCTCTTCCAACTCTATGATTCATATAGCCTTTGTATGCAGTCATACGAACACAAATGACATGACTTCTCCAACTTCCATCCCCAGAGAGCAAACAAGGGAGAGCATCATGTATCCCAATAGGCACCCAGTTATATCCCACTGAGAGTGGCCCCTTACTGCTTCATCACACTAGACAATGGATCCACTTTAAATCTGGTTTCTGTCTCCTGCAGAATTCTGGGGTTTGTAGTTGAGTGAGGCTGTTAAAGTCTCCTCTCTAAACTACAAACTCCAGAATTCTGCAGGAGGCAGAAACCGGATTTAAAGTGGATTCATTCTCTAGTGTGATGAGGTCCTAATGGGCACATCCATGTAACCTGTGTATAATAACCACCATAATGAGCCCTTTATCTCGTAACATGCCTGGTGCAGGAAGGTAATAATCCCCCACAAAACTTACTGCTGGTTTTACAGAAACCTTAACATTTCACTCTTTACCAAGGAAAGTTGTTAAGAGATTTTTCTTTGGATATATGTTACAATAATTCCAGCAAAATAACGGGCCAGAAATTATTATCATTGCCATTTGCTGATTCAATTATGTAGAAAGAAGAATTGTTACCAATCATCCAGGAGAAGAAAAGTGGTGATATTAGAATTACAGGCCTGCATATTGTCTCATTGTTATTTCTGTTGCCACTTAAAATGGTCTGGAGGGATCTCAATGCAGGGAGAAGCCATTTCCCTTCTTGGCCACGTGCACACTGGGGACAAAAGGCAATCAAAGACAGGTAACAGAATGTAGGAAGAGGTCCCAGTTTCTCTCTCCTCATCTCATTCATCTTTTCACATCCTCATCTTACTTCAACTGTTGCAAATTAAGACCGGATCTACACTGCCATATAATCCAGTTTTGGAATCCTGATTATCTGCTTTGAACTGGATTATATGAGTGTATACTGTGATATAATCCAGTTCAAAGGAGATAATCTGGATTTTATATGGCAGTGTAGATGGGGCCTCTGCAGCAGCTAGAACAAGGAAGCAGAGATAGGAAATCTTGCTCTTCTCAGTACACTCAGGCAAAAGCAAACTGCTGTTTGTTCATTGTTATTAATTTAGTGTCCAACTAGACTAGTGTTTCTCAACCAGTGTGCCGGGGCACACTAGTGTGCCGTGAGCGATCATCAGGTGTGCTGTGGGAAATTGGAACCTCCAATACCCTTTCTTCCCCCTCCTGCCGAACACTTTTTTTTCCACTCGGGCTCCCTTCTTCCCAGCCTCGCTCTGCTCATGCTACCCCCTCGGATCAAAATGGCGGCAGAAGTGGCAGTGTGAGCAGAGCGAGGCAAAGCGAGCAGAGCGAGGCTGGGAAGAAGGGAGCCCGAGTGGAGAAGAAAAAGTAAGTGTTCGGCAGGAGGGGGAAGAAAGAGTGTGAAGGGGAAGGAGGAAGAAGAGGTCTGTCGAAAGCTGGCATGGGCAAACTTGGACCTTCCAGGTGTTGTGGACTCCATCTCCCACCATTCCTGGCAGCCTCAGGCCCTTTTCCTTTCCCCCCTCAGCCACTTAAGCAGGAAACGGCCTCAGGCTGTTAGGAATGGTGGGAGTTGGAGTCCAAAGCACCCAGAGGGCCGAAGTTTTCCCATGCCTGTTTTAGGGACCTTAAAGTGGTGAGTCTCCTTCCAACATTGTGATTCTGGATAGAAAACAAACAACAACATACCATAACATTGTTTGAGTCCACAGTGCTCTCTAGGTGTAGGTGAACTACAACTTCATGTGTGTCTTTCTGCCATTCCTGCCAGGATATCTATGTTGTGTTCATCGAAACAGGCCCAGGTTTCACACTGAGTGTATAAATACATTTAAAAACATATTAACTATATGTATTACTGTGATAGAGTGTCATTTTGCGTCATTTTGGTTGGTGGTGTGCCCCAGGATTTGGTAAATGTAAAAAGTGTGCCGCGGCTCAAAAAAGGTTGAAAAACACTGAACTAGACAGACCACATGAATCGGCTCAGGGGTGAATTGACTTCCTGATGGACACACAACACATTGGGTCCATTTGCCTTAATAAGGGGAGCGTGGAAACCCCATTGTTTTGGCTTTTGCAGTAACCACCAGATATGAAAATGGTGGTTATTGTCACCTTTAGTGATGACAGTCAGATCAACTCCCCCCCCCCCCTTCTCTTCTCTTTCACACAACTTTATTGCTCTGACTATTATCATTATAGGTACTGAGCAATGACCAAAACAATGGAGGCAAGGTAAGGGTGACAGTTCTGGTGGTGCTAAACCAGTTTAAGCACTGCTGGGCAGTATAGATGTCATCTAGCCACCAGACCAGCTCAGGACACTGAGAGACCCAAACCTAGTTCTGCAGCTGGCTGTGCACACTCTGTTGTCACAGATCTCTAGTACCCCACTTTGGATCAGCATTGCCGTTTCTGGTATGCGTAGATGACCCCTCAGCCATCTTTCCTACATTTATGTGTTGCTTGGCCACAGATGTTCTGGGTGTTGGATAGAATTGTGTGTAAGTGTGTATATAAACATTCATATCTGTTTATGATTAGAAAGTATTTGAAAGTATTTATAAAAATGTGTTTTCTTTTCATTCCAGAATGGAGAGGTAGGCCAAAATCATTCCCATTCATACTGGCATTAAGGTAGTATTTTAATATTTATAGTGAATTCACCTTTACACTGTCAGATGAGAAAGCTTGGGTAGTGTAATTTGACTGACTTTTTTTTTAGTATTATGGCATTTTTTTCTGGCTCTTTAATTTCAAATCTTTTTCTTTTTAAACGGACTAATTCTGGAACTTTTTTCTGTTGTTTACTTTTGCAATAAGCTTGGTATGTTACTCCAGTCCACTCATAATTAAAATGTTTTTATAAGGGTAGTGGCCATGAAATGAATGTATGAATATTAATTGAGTGGAAAGCATAAGCACAATTCAATGGAAATTTCTCCTATGTTTCCCTTTGAAGAAACATTTTTCTCCATAGAAAACCTTTTGGTGTGTCAATAACGGGAGGCTTATTACTTTATGATTAGTTTGTAGAAATAACAACAGATGATTTCCCATAGACACATGTTCTGTTCACAAATTTTAATTTCACCCAGGGCTGAAGTTAATATAAGCAATATAATAATTCTCAATACACAAATATTGTTGAAGGCATTATTTACTCTGAAGGCTCTAAAAATTTTCTTTTGGAGCATGTAAGATTAAGAATGACCCATCTTCAGAAGAGCTCATCCTCTGTCCTTCTGTATGATTCACCATTCTTGGCTTGCTTTCTCTGAAGGTGGATAATTTTTGTTTCTTAAGACTGTAGGAAACTGCCTTCAGCCATGTCAGACTATTGTCCTTCTAGCCCAATATTATCTACTCTGAGCCAAAGTTGAGAATTTGGCTTTTTGGAAATCTTGAATGACAACTTCTATTAGCTTTGGCGAGTGATTGAGAGATAGTGGGAGATGCAATCCAGCAACATCTGGAGAACCCACACGTTTTCCATTCCTGTCCTAATCTGAGCAGAAGCAACTCCCAGGAGCTTTTACAGATGTCTTTCCAATCATCCTGCTACTTGATCTTTTTATTATTATCTGGAGATGCCAAGTATTGAGTCTAGGCTCCTTTGAAAGAAAAAGCTTGCTTTTTTCTGGGATTTTCTTTTCTTGGGGGGGGGGGGGAGGATTTATGTTCCATTTTTTCTTCCAATTCTCATTTTTTTGAGCAGATAAAATATGGATTTGTCTTTTTATGTGGGTAGTAGTTTTGGTAGGGCCCTGAGGCCTGCAAATCTGGGTAGCAAGTGGCACAATTTCCTCAACTTCCTTTGTGGGATACAATTTCATTTACTCCCACAATAGAATCATCTGCCTCTAACACCAAGCAGCTGATTTTAACCATGGAAAACGTCTCAAAATGCAATCATAAAGTCTCTTCTATGGGTAGGTATGTAGTCTCATAGGAATCTTAGATGTTTATTTTTTTATTTACCATGATTATCATAAATATTTAGTTATCCTTGTGGTAACTACTGATTGAGGGCATAGATATTCAGCTTGAAAATGGAGGCAGCTCCTTATTTCACTGATATTTTGGGCTTCTGAAACCACGGGCATGCCTGCTTTTTGACTGTTGTGGGGTTTTCATGGTAAAAAGTAGATGGTTAAGAACTGTAATGTCATTTCTGTACATATATCTGAAAATAATGTTTGTTTTTGATAGTGTATGAATGGACCTAGCGATGTAGGATCTACACCACCTCCTTGTATATGTCCTCCAGGGAAACAAGGACCACCAGGCTCCAAAGTGAGTTTTGAGTTCATTTATCATGTCCAAGCCTCTGATTGAGTTGAGCTGTTTCAAACTAAGGAAAAAGGGCTAGACTCAAAGTGGGGGAAGCTAATTGGAACACTTCCCCCCGAAAGTTATTAACATGTGTATAGTCTCCCAGGACCCTTCCACACAGCCCTATATCCCAGACGATCAAGACTGTGTTATCTGAGTCCACACTGCCATATATTCCAGTTCAAAGCAGATACTGTGGGATTTGCTGTCTTGATATTCTGGGTTATATGGCTGTGTGGAAGGGCCCTTAGTTCTTGGAAGTGGAACTAAGAGGAAATTATAGAGATCACTATTGGGATTTGCCTAGTTGGAGCTTTTGTTGTCTTGCTGCTTCTATACACCATCCACTTTGTTGTGCTGTTTCTGCTATTCATTTCATTCACCACCAACTACATTATGAGAAAGGAAGAAGAAAGGTAGGTCACCAACTCCTTTTCTGAAGTCCCCAGTCCCAACCCAGAAGCCCACCTCTGAAATAAATTGGCATACAAACAAACAAATATGGCTTCCGAATAAATTGGGTGATTATTACTATGTTTGATTTGAAATAGAGTAATGTGAATACAATAAATCACTAGATTTCCACAGGCTATTTACTTTCATCTGTCATAATATTAAGACTATCCTGCAAAATTAAAACCAGTCAACTTTAGTTTGTCTTTATGTTGGCAAGACATCCAGTCAGTTAGCATATCCTCCAGCAGACATTTGTTCAAAGTGTTTTTATTTAGTTCGTTATGCATGTTATAAAAGTCTGTTCACTTCTTAAATATCATGCATAAGGCCATACCTAATGGAAACAGTAATAGCAGTCAGTGAGAATGTGCCTTAGTGAGAGATTAAGGATTGGATTGTAAGGACCAGCTCTTACATAAAATGCTTCTGGGCTTGCCTCCAAGGGTTTAGGACTGTGAAAGTGTAATTTCCTGAAGAGCAGGACTAGCTCTAAATGCTTTGATGCTTCAGGAAAAAGGACAAGATGGACCTTTCCCCACTAATTTCACTTTGAGAAACTGATTAGTCTTGCAGTTGACACTCAGGCTAGAAGGATAGCACCCTCACCCACATCTAAGAACATCAGGATAGCTTGTTCGTCTCCAGTAGGCTCAGTGACACACAGACTCTGTGTTTCAGGGAAATTTTTGAGAGAGGCTCCCCTACACATTAAAAAGGCACTTTCAGAGTTGGTAAAACAACAGGCTAGGAATTATTACTCTCTCCCCTTCTCCACACCCAAAAGTATGGCTGAGATTCAGTAAAATCTACTGGAAAACATCAATTCCTTCTAAAAGGGAGAAAAACAATTTTGTTGAATCCATATCAATGTGCTTTCACAAAACTCAGAAGCCTAATGTGTCCAGGTTTGTCTTAGAATTAGAGGTGAAGTAAAAGTGAATGTCTCTAGATGAAGTATATGAGAATATTCAAGGAAGAAGCGAAGGAAGGGGCCACCCTGTTGGCATCCTGCATAAATCTCTTTCCAATGGTTTCATTCACCCCTGCACACATATTGTAGCAATAAAGCAGCCTTAAAACTGTTCTTTTAACCAATTTCGAAGACAGTTTGAGATGGTATCAGGAAGGAAGAAGGAAAGGAAAAAGATTGCTTTTCCACATCATTTTCCTCCCATCCTGATGATCATGAGTATCAACCAAGATTCCAGGATGGATCTTGGAACAGCAGCCATTCAATGAGATCCTGGGTAACGTAATGCAACATTTAGGTTGCTGATCTTTATTTGTTGTGCTTTGTACTAGTATCTCTGTCTTCTCCATAGGGCGATCCTGGACAACCTGGGAATCATGGCTACCCTGGAGAACCTGGTCCAGATGGTAAGCCTGTGAGTACTAAAAACTTAGTAATCTATAGTAATCTTACTGCAAAGCTGAAATTAAAATTGCTTCAGGGGACAAGGTCTTTTTAAACATTTGGAGCCCTGTATGTGCAAACCTGATCAGATACTGGGGCTGAATCTACATTGCCAAATCATCATCTCATTGATGATCACTCGTGGCCAAGTATGATTGCCTTTTAAGTGTAGGGTCTTGGTGGTGGGTCTATAGATGACTGTAGAGACCGATTCTTGACCGGCATGTTCTTTTGCAGTAGGGACATCAGTTTCCAGGTGGAAGGTGGTCGTGGTCAGAGTTGGCTTGATGTGCCTTCCTCTTAACACATTTTTCCCTTTCACCCTCTATTTGTGCCTGTTCAAATTCCATAGTGCTGTTGGTAACAGCTGATCTCCAGTGAGAATGCTCAAGGCTTCCCAGTTCTTGGTATCTATCCCACAGTTTTTAAGGTTGGCTTTAAGCCCATTTTTAAATCTCTTCCTGCCCACCAATATTTTGTCTTCTGTTCCTGAGTTGGGAGTATAGTAACTGCTTTGGGAGATGGTGATCGGGCATTCAGAAAAATTGGCCAGTCCAGCGAAGTTAATTGCTTAGGATCATTGCGTCAGTACTGGTGGTTTTTGTTTCTTCCAGCATGCGGACATTTGTCTGCCTATCTTCCCAAGAGATTTGCAGGATTTTTCAGAGGCAATACTGATTGAGTCATTACAGAAATTGAGTGTGACGCCTGTAGACTGTCCACGTTTTGCAGACATATAACAGGGTTGAGAACATTACCAAAGAATGGCAATTTGAACAAACCACCTACTATGGGTCTACACTAACTATACTATGAAGCTCAAACTGCATTATGTAGCATTGTAGATCCAGCCTAATACAGAAAAAGGTCATTCAGCAGCTAACTGGTCTTATCATTTGCTCCTTAGCATAAAACATTGTGTAATTGTATAGTGCCAAGTTTTTTGGGAGGTGATTAAAAGGTTACATCTTACTTTTAATAATTCTGATAAAACTATAAATGGAGTGGAAGGTTATCATGGTAGTGAATGAAGAAATGAGATAAAGAGGCTCTTTCAAATATAGTGAGTTAGCAGGCCAAGTAATTAGTTTTGGGAAACTAAAAGAGCTGAAATGGAACAGTAAGAACTTTCAGAAAGTTCAGATCTTTCCTGAGTCCATTGTAATCCTTTTAATTTTGACTATAATATATTCAGAGAATTTGATGTTAATTCAGCAGAACCTTTAGAATGTTTCCAAATTCCATTTTTAAAGTAACTTCATGTCAAACAACATGACTTGCATTATTGTTCGTGATGTTTAAGATTAGGCATTCTGGCCCAGAATGTACCCTGCCTGTGACTTTTATGCATTTCAGACTTTGTTTTTGGTAAACTCTTACGTTATGGTTGTGGTGGTAGTATGTTTGTTTCCTGTATATGCTTTGTATGGAAAGTCTTAGATAAATGCTTATAGGAAACTGTATATGTCTTAGGAGGATTGCAAATTACTTTGAGAGCTCCATGTCACACTCTATAAAATGTCCAGATTTCTTATTTTGGTTGCTTAGCTACATTTTGGCCATGTTCTGAGGCATGACAGATGGTTGAAATTACTGTGGTGGTTCCCTTTGGATGCTGACACAGAGCTAGTATGAAGATAGTACCAAAAATACACTTCCACGTATAAAGATTGAATTGTGGGAGAGTCCAAGAATTTGAATAAGAAATCTTGGAGTGATGTTCAAAGAGAAATCATAGTGAGCGGAACCAGGGATTGTTGTTTCAAAAATGGTTTCAAGCTTCTTCTTTGGGGGTCACTTTAGTTGCACAACAACACGCTGCATAGTTGTGTGCACACATGACTCCTGTGCAATTGGGCAGATGTTGGAAAAGTAACTCTTTGGATACAGCTCTCAGAATCTCCTAACCAATTTGTCCATTTTATACTTGCAATTATGATCCTTAAAATAACTTTTCCAACCTTTATAGCTGGGGGCTGCTGATTACCCAAAAGCCCTTTCATGTGTTTAACTTGTCAATCAGTGTGTTTGCATATAACATGTATGTACCCCCTGCTTTTTAAAAACTGTCAAACCCACAATTTCCCTAGACTGTTCTTTTGTTCACACCTCATTGGGAGCTTACAGGAGAGGAAGTTTGCTTTCTGTATAGGTCCCACTTTATTTTTTTTAACTTCTCCAGAATCAGAAGTAAACTTCAGGACACTTCTAGACTTTTAGATTGTTTTCTGAGGCCACAAATCCCCTGATACATGGTTATTGTGCTCCATGCTCCAGAATTCTTGTTTTGTAAGTTAAATTTTAGTAACAATGTAGGAAGGCTGAACAACTTTTTAAAATTATCTCCAAACATTATATATTCTTTCTCCATGAACATTTGTTTGTCATGTATGTTGTCCGAACGTATCAGCCCCATGTATCATCTCGGATATTAAGATCATCCGGGGAGGTCTGCTCTCGGTCCAGCCTCCTTCGGAGTAGTGATTGGTGAGACTGAGAGACAGGGCTTTCTCAGTGGTGGCACCTCAACTATGGATCTCCTTCCCCAGTGACATTAGATCAGCCCCCTCCCTCCTAGCCTCCAGAAAAAAGGCAAAAACTTGACTGTGGGATCAGGTCTTTGGAGAATAGTTTAATGCAATTAATAGATCTGGGATATATGGAATGACTATGAAATGGCTTGGACTACGACTATGGATGGCATGATTTTAATATGAAATGTAATGTTTTTAAATGTTTAATATGTTTTAAATTTTAATCGAATTTAAATTTTATTTTTTTTTGGAATTGTAAGTGTTTTAAGGCATTCAATAATTGCCTCTCTGTAAGCCGCCTTGAGCCGCCTTCAGGATAGAAAAAGGCAGGTTATAAATAGAGTAAATAAATAAATGTTGCTATGAAGTTAGGTTGATTTTCATATAAGCATGCAATTTATTAATGGAACATTTGTTCATTTCTTGTGTTTTTATGTTGCTGGCTGAGAAAAAACATTAGGTTTGCCATAATCTGCTGTGAATTGTGGACTTCCTCGTTTCTACCTGCTCCTTTATGTAGTGTAAATTCCCCCTTCCTTCTTCGGTTGCATGGTTGAATGTTATTATGTGTTCTTCTATATATTATATAGTTAATGCAACAAAATGTTCTTAACTTGAACATGAAAGAAAGATCTGAAGTTGATTTACAGGTCTGGGATAGAAGGAGGGGGTTTGTATAGGGTTAATTATAATCTACGCATCTGCAAATGTAGTATAAAACTGTGGCTCTGGCCATAACAGTTATCAAGGAGAGAAAAGAATATCCAAATCTGAAGTTGACTCTAGATCATTTAAGCGTGGTAAAGCTGCAGGGAACCAGTGCGACGGCCAGTCTATTTTATGCAGTTTTCCCCTCTGGCATTCACAATTGTCTGGTATCTGTACAAGTTGGCTTTCTTGGCCAGGAAGGAATTTTATTTTTTCCAGTGAAACAAAATCAGACTTCTTCCAAGTAGTCTCATTTTGCACTGTTGCCCTCTTCATTGTGATAGCAAGCTTTTTGCATCTCTAAGATGTCTAGCAAAGAAAACGTGTGTGACTTTTGGTACTAAATAGCAGAAGCCCTTTTATACATTCTCATGAATTTAAATAGATGCAGTCATCCATCTGTATCTACAGATTCAACCACCCACAGCTAGAAAATATCACCCCCCCAAAAAAAAAACCCAAAAGCAAAGCCTGTTTTGCCATATTATATACGAGATACCATTTTGTTACACTATTGTATATGGTGGGACTTGATTTTGGTATCCAGTGGATACCAAGGGCCCATTATAAATAAATAAATTCACAAATGCACTAATAGGTCTGCTTGTGTTTGTATTGTGCCTTTTTTCCATGAAGCTGTAGGTCTCATACATGGTCCTCTTCTCCATTTGCATCCTCGCAACAACTGAGAGATAATGACAGGTTAAATAGTCCTAATTCAACTGTTTTAGCCAATACATAATCTAAATGATTTCCATAGCTTTCTTACTTTGTACAGTCTCTTCTTTCTCTTCACAAACAGAGAAATATATTTGTGATAAAGACTCCATAATCTAGTGTTATATCTGGAACTAGTGACACCCTAAATGCACCAGATCTTGTTTCATTGGAATCTAAGCACGGTCGGCCCTGGCGAGTACTTGGATTGAAACTGGCAATGAATATCAGATGCTATAGGCTATTTTTCAGAGTAAGAGGTGGTCAAAACCACCTCTGAGCACTCCGTATGTGAAATTGAAACAGCTGACTGGAGGGCACATACACACGTGCATGACAAGATAGTTGTTTGCTATTAGTTGAAAGTAATATACTAGAGTTTTGATTTATTTTAAATGCTGAAATCCAGGTCGTCATGATAGATTTTTATTCTAGCTTTGGACTTATCTTCCCAGTAATGATATAAATATCTGGATAATGACCCATAGAGGAAAAATAAATCATTTTTGAACTTTTGTAATTTGGCACTTGTTTGTATTTTCCTGAGATGAGTCACAATTTACCAAGATGAACTTTTTTCTGAGTATGGAAAAAGATATTTTATGAAAGTACATTAGAAAATAAGATGGAAATTTTGGAACTGTAGTGAAACTGGGAAAAAGCTAGGTGAAAGTTATACATGACCTAGTCAGAAATTCTCTTCAAATACTCCAGATTGAATGCATTAGAATGTTCTTCTGAGCAAACATGCATGTGTCCTCCTAGATTTCTCTATGAATTCTCATAGAAAACATTTGTATTAGTTTGTTGCAAGTGCTATTGCTTCTGGTGAAATTAACAGATACTTGTTATAGAATAAAATTAATGTTCTGAATTTGATTTCAGGTTTAGATGAATAGTTACTTTTGGCATTAAATTGGTATTTGATCATAATTCCTAATTTTCAATGCCTAGAATAAGAAAAGTCACATTTCATAAACTAAGGTCAGGTAATTTGAAATGGCATCAATAAAGGTGACCTAGAAGGACTCTAGTATGGATTGCGTAGCTCTCGTGTCAATCCATACACAAGATATTGCCATCCGTTTCCTGGGCTTCTTCACCATCACCACCACCATAACCTTTCCAAGGCAGCTTTGAATGATAATGAAGCAACTTGAAAGTAACATTACTTCCAAGTTTGCTGGCTTCATTACTGCCAACACCATCATCATTCCAAGGTTACTTACAAGTAATATTAAACTAATAACTTCATTGTAAACAGTATTAACAACCAAAAAGTGACCAACTTCCTTGTTCTCTAACAGTTGATTGAAAATACGCCTATAGAGAAAATCTAGTTGGAGCATGCCCAGATCTTGCCTTTGCCTGCCTTTCTGGGTTTTCTTCCCATGGGACAGCCAAAAGGGCAGGCTGATTGTGGCTCTCCTTATATTGTCATTACTTTGACTCCAAGCCATCATAACTAGTTGTGAGGAATGCTGTGAGTTGCTATATAGCATCGCAAGAGTAACAAGCTGCCCATCTCTGACTTATAGTTTGAGTTGACAACATGCGTCTCTCATAAGAAGGCCAGAACCAGCATGGATCAAAGCAAGCACTTCTCTGTCTAGTATTCGGCTAACATAACAAGTTATTAAAGGGACACTTTTTAAAAAAGTGGCCAGTCAGTTGTCCAAGGTAAGTGTTCACATTATATTTCAAGGCCCTCCATTTCGTTGCTATTTCAGCATTATGCATGCTTATGGAGGAGGAAGTACCAACAAACCCATCATAACTTCTTTTTGTCCATAAACATGAGATAAACTATGTTGCCTGATTTCAGTGAGTTTTTAAAAGTTGAATTCTCCTCTGAGTCATTCATTAGACTGCAATCCTAAACTCTTAAGCACCTTGAATTCTGTGATCCCATGAATCATGACTTGCAGGCTGTGGTCCCGAGCACACGTTGAAATTGGTGGGATTCACTTCCAAATATTATTATTTTTCCTTTGGGGTAAGAATTGAACTGTAAAAATAATTATTCACCTGAGGATATCACTTTGCTTTAAGCAGAGGTCTTATAAAATGGACTGAAATGCAATAATAAAAAGCCATAAGTTATGTGGTGCTAGCCACTCCCACCCACCCCATGTATTGTGTGGACAATTCTAGCAAAACACACAGCCCCTATCTAATAAAATTGTGAATAGACAGAATATTCAATTAAATTGCAATAGTCTTTCTTCCTTGAATGTGGACTTCACTTTCCAGGTACATAAACATACTAATAGGAAAATGTGAACCGAATGGCCGTAGATGTACTGTATTTAGTGACAGAGTCCAGTGTGAGTATTAATCCTGAGAAGTTGTGAGTATTTGTGCAGAGGGGAAAAGATATTGTGTGCATTAGTATGGAGTTTGAAATAAATGATTTTCATTGTTATGTTTATTGCTTTCTATGTCAAGATTTTTCCCCCTTTGGATGATAACTTATTGCACTCACAAAAGACCAAAACAAAAGTGACATGGGAAAGGAGGGGTGAATTTTGATAAGCTCGCTTGTTTCCAAGGGAAACATGACTATGAGAGAGAGGATATTCCTGATTTATATTGCCCTCCCTAGCTGTTGGTGGGCCTGCAAGGGAGAAATTACAAATGAAGAACTTCATTTGTCATGTAACACCGTAGAGCCTCATATATCATGACAAAAATGCCCATGGGTTATAGTCCATTTTGAAATAGACTATGATCCATATAAGTAATTGTCTGAAGTTATTCTATTGGGGATGTATTCAGTCATGCCATCTTGCCAACAGAATTGGTTCTGCTATTTGACTGAATTATTTCTTTGTACTACAGCCTCCGTGTGGGACTTCAGGTCTTCTCTGGAAGTGTTGGAGATTGTACATACTGTAGCAGTTTTGGGGAGAAAGGGAGAAGAAAATCACATGTCATGAGTGGGAGTCCACTCATACAGTGCCACAGTTCTCCCAGTTCCATCAGATGCTGTAAGATAGTTTGTTATTTTGAGTATGATTATTTGCTTACCTTCACCTGCAGAATAAAGAGCTGTTCTCCCAACACTCTAGTTCTAATTCATTATCCTCTCCCCAGTTGCACATCTGCATTTACATTATTATTATTACCACTACTGTTGCTGCTGCTACTACTACTGCTACTACTACTGCTACTATTACTGCTACTGGACCCCCAAGTGGCACAGCAGGTTAAACCGTTGAGCTGCTGAACTTGCTGACTAAAAGGTTGACGGTTCGAATCCGGGGAGCATAATGAGCTCCTGCTGTTAGGCCCGGTTTCTGCCAACTTAGCAATGTGAAAATATGCAAATGTGAGTAGATCAATAGGTACTGCTTTGGCGGGAAGGTAGCTGAGCTCCATGCAGTCATGCTGGCAACATGACCTTGGAGGTGTCTATGGACAACGCTGGCTCTTTGGCTTAGAAATGGAAAAGAGCACCTCCCCCCAGAGTTGGACACAACTAGACTTAATGGGGAAACCTTTATTTTTTACCTTTACTACTGCTGCTGCTGCTGCTAAATGAGGCATCTTAGTAGAAATTTTGTTCGATATCAACTTTGGATGCTTTTCCTTAGTGTATTGACTTTAACACTGACTTTAAAATAATTGAAGTTAGATGTTCTTTGCATCCTAGAAAACCTGTACTAAAAGTAAAGATACAAATGTGTTAAATAAACAAGAACATTAGAATATTAAAGAATATTTTAAAAAATAACAAAAACTTCTTTAAGTACATCAGAAGCAGGAACCCAACTAGAAAAGCAGTTGGGCCACTCGACGACAATGGTCAGAAAGGGAAAATCAGTGAAGACAAAGAGATTGCTGAGCGGCTAAATGACTTCTTTGCCTCCGTTTTCACACAGGAGGACAGACAACATATGCCTGCAGCTGAGTCAGTTTTTTTCAGGGAGGGAATTAAAAGAATTAAAACAGATAGAGATAAACAAGGAGGATGTTCTCACATGCCTTACTAAACTAAATGTCAGCAAATCACCAGGTCCAGACGGCATCCACCCCAGAGTTCTTAAGGAACTCAAGTGTGAAATTGCTGAACTTCTAGCTAAGATATATAACCTTTCTCTAAGATCAGGCACTGTACCCGAGGACTGGAGGGAGGCAAATGTAACACCGATCTTCAAGAAAGGATTCAGAGGTGATCCAGGAAATTATAGACCAGTCAGTTTAACCTCAGTTCCAGGCAAAGTGATGGAAACCATTATTAAAGAAAATATTACTAGGCACATAGAAGAACAGGCATTGCTAAAAGAAAATCAACATGGTTTCTGCAAAGGCAAATCATGTCTTACTAACTTGTTAGAATTCTTTGAGGGTGTAAATAAACACAAAGAAAAAGGGGGACCCAATTGATATTGTTTACCTTGACTTTCAAAAGGCTTTTGACAAAGTCCCTCACCAAAGGCTCTAAATAAGCTCTTCAGCCATGGAATCAGAGGACAGGTCTTGTCCTGGATTGGAACCTGGCTAAACTGTAGGAAACAAAGGGTGGTAATAAACGGACATTTCTCTGGGTGGAAAGAGGTGAGAAGTGGCGTACCCCAAGGTTCAGTTTTGGGTCCGTTACTTTTTAATTTATTCATTAATGATCTGGATGTAGGAGTGAATTCTGAGGTAGCAAAGTTTGCAGACGACACTAAATTGTTCAGGGTAGTTAAAAATGAAACTGATTGTAAAGAGCTCCAGAAAGATCTCTCGAAATTGAGTGAATGAGCAACAAAGTGGCAAATGCATTTTAACCTAAACAAGTGTAAAGTCATGCACATCGGGGCAAATAACCCCAACTACACCTATCAATTGATGGGGTCAAAGCTTTCCGAGACAAACCAGGAAAGGGATCTTGGGTTTTGGTGGACAGCTCAATGAAGATGTCAACCCAGTGCGCAGCAGCAGTGAAAAAGCAAATTCTATGCTAGGCATGATCAGAAAGGGAATCGAAAATAGGTCAGCAAATGTTGTATTACCTCTCTACAAATCTATGGTAAGGCCACATTTGGAGTACTGTGTACAATTCTGGTCTCCGCACCTTAAGAAGGATATAACGGAACTGGAAAAGGTACAGACAAGGGCAACAAAAATGATCCAAGGGATGGAGTGGCTCCCTTATGAAATCAGGTTGCAACGCCTTGGTCTTTTCAGCCTTGAAAGATGGCGTTTAAGAGGTGACTTGATCGAAGTGTATAAAATCATGCATGGGATAGAAAAGGTCAATAAAGAAAAAATATTTTCTTTGTCACAAAACACTAGGACTAGAGGGCATTCCCTGAAGCTCCAAGGTAGGAAAATTAGGACTAATAAAGGGAAATATTTCTTCACCCAGAGGGTCATTGGGTTATGGAATTTACTTCCAGAAGAGGTTGTGACAGCTGTCAGCCTGAACAACTTCAAGGCAGGATTAGACAGATTCATGGATACCAAGTGTATCGGTAGTTACTGAAAAGGACATTCAAGTGCCACCTCGGAGTTGGTTGAGGTAGGCAGGATTTCCCTGGGTACTGGTTGTGGGGGGTTGGGAGCAGGTCAGGGTTTTGCCCTCCCTTCTGCTCGAGATCCCCGTGTACAACTGGGGGCCACTGTGTGATACAGAATGCTGGACTAGATGGGCTGAAGTCTGATTCAGCATGGCTCTTCTTATGTTCTTATGTTCTTAACATGTGTTTATTTTAAAGGTAACATCAGTAGAAACAGATGTTAGACATATCAGTATAAATGGGGATTCAGCATTTGTTATGCTCTATTCTTTGTCATAAAATCTCAAAAGCTCTTTTCTATTCCTCATTCTCCTTAAGTATGTCAAATAAGACTGTGGTATGGTCATTGAGACAAAAGAGGACAGTGGGTGTTTTTCTTACATTTTTGTCTACCTTTTTCCTCCTATTTTTGAAATATAAGTGGAACAATGTTATTCCTGATTTATTTACTGGGATATAAGATAAACAAACTGAAGTGTGTGTGTGTGTGTGTTTGTGTGTGTGTAGATAGAAAGATAGATAGATCTCTTGAAGGGATGTGCACCAATATACCACCCAGCATCCTTTTGAGGAATTTTACAAAATATGTATTCTTCCTTTTGAATGTCCAGTTAAATGGATTGTAACTTAAAAATGACCTGGCAGAAGTAGTTTTGCTGAATTATCCAGATGCAAACTCTAAACGTGGATTATTGTTTTTGACATTCTTAAAACAATATCAAATGTCTCACCTAATAAAGTACTTTTTCTGGTGGTGCCAGCATTTCCTTTAACGACACAGAAAATCTGCAAGATATTGTTACTGATTTTCTGTCCAGCAGTTTTGTGCTTTGCTTATTGTTCATGATCTAAAGATGAATCTTCTTTACAAAATGTACTCTGTATGAAAGCCAAATACACTCACAGAACTTTAAAGAAAAAAACCTAAGGGTTTAAAAAGCAATTTATACTCATTTCTCTAATGAGTGACGATATGTTTTCACTGATATAGCCCATCTTCCCACCACATTATGGGCTGTGTCTTGGAATTGTATCAAACTCAGAAAACACTGTCCTAGAAAACTTGTAGATAATTTCCTGGCTTATTCGGGAACTAAAAACACAGTTATTAAATTTCATTTATCATTTACTTGCACTAAATATTACAGTGCATCTCAACCTTCCTAATACCGTGACCCTTCAATACAGTTTCTCCTGTTGTGGTGGCCCCCAACCATAACATTATTTTCATTGCTACTTCATAACTGTAATTTCTCTACTGTTATGAATCGTAATGTAAATATTTGATATGCAGGATGTATTTTCATTCACTGGACCAAATTTGGCACAAATATCCCATACGCACAAGTTTGAATACTGATGGGGGTGGGAGGGAATTGATCTTGTCATTTGGGAGTTGTAGTTGCTGGGATAGTTAACCTACAATCAAAGAGCATTCTGAATTCCACCAATGGTGGAATTGAACCAAACTTGGCACTCAGAACTACCATGATCAAGAGAAAGATAGCCATTGATCTTTAGTTTTGGACTTGTAGTTCATCTACATCTAGAGAGCACTGTGGACTCAAACAATGATGGATCTAGACCACACTTGGAATGAATACTCAATGCGCCCAAATTTGGACACCGGTGGAGTTTGGGGAAAATAGATCTTGACATAGTTGCTGGGATTTATAGTTCATCTAAATCAGCGAGCATTCTGACCTCCACCAATGATAGAATTGGGCCAAACTTCCCACATAGTACCCCTATGATGAAAAGAAAATACTGTGTTTTCTGATGGTCTTTGGTGACCCCTCTAACACCCCCTCATGACACCCCCTCATGACACCCCCTCAGAGGTCCTGACCCCCAGGTTGAGAAACACTGCAATAGTGGACCACTATATTTCTAATTCTAATTACATTGTTATCAATCTAATTCACCTCTTTAGATATATGATCTGAATCCAGTTGTTAGCCCTCAATGGAACCATATCATCATTGTTATTTTGTTATGTGTTCAATCTCTATTCAACAACTGAGCTAGCAGTTGGGACTAACAAATAGGATTGAAGCTATTGTGTCCTAGAAGTTGCTGGTTTCTCAAAGTGCTTGAATACTTGTAGGTAACCTGCTTAGGTCATAGTGAAAATCACCCTCTCCCCAAATCCATCAGAGCAGAGATGCCAAACCATGCTAAATATTATGTGCATTCAGCACTCCACATTTGTATTTTTGACCTTTGTGGATTTAATTATTCATGGATTTGATAAACACTTTCCTCTCTGGGAATATCTAGGCCTTCCAGTGTTTCTCCGTAGTCAACTTCCTCCAGTCATGATGGAGAAAGAGCCTACCTAGATATCTCTAGGACCTCCAATACAATTCTCTGGTCAGCTTCGAGAAGACGTTGACCTTAAAGTTGAGCTGGAAGATCTAGAAATTCGTAGGGAGGTGTTCTCTTACGTAAAAGCAAAATAGCAATATTTTGATTCATGGTTTTTCACTTTCACTGAGCTCCTGTGCCCCTAATGTTGGTGGATGTGGAAGGCTCCCTTTTCTCAGTGGGATGATGAATGTACTCTAGGTTTAATCTGAATTTTCAATGAGGTGTCCAAGATGCTGAACTCACAGACTTCAGTATACTGGGTAGTGAACTAAAATCTAAACTAAAACCAGGAGCAGACTCTTAACCTCATTGGCATGGAACCCAGCAGCTATTTTGGCAGGCAGCCAATGATTCTGAGAATTTAATTTTCTCTTGTTGCTCAAAAGGTTGTATATTTTTGTTTAAGTTGCCAGGTAGAATGTCATGTTAATATTTGGGAGAAGGCAGTGCATGTGTATATCATAATCTAAGAAAAATCTATTCCATCTGTTTTGAATGGGAGGACAGGGGGAGGCAAAACAATGAATTAATATTTTCAGGACAAGTTCTGAGAATAGTAGTTAGTAGATTAGCTTCCTGGGCTCAGATTGCGATTATCAAATTTCAATGTTACTATGAAAGACATTTAGTTACTGAGCTTTACATGTGCTCTTTGGTCAAAATATGGTTAATAATGATGGCTGGAAATGTGTTTGCCAGCTGCAAATGCATAGCTACCATAGTTGCAGAGTTATGCAACTTTGTGGAAAGCAGCTTTTGCGATCAAAAGGTCTGTTCCCCTGTAGCTCAGTTAGCAGCTCACTAATACTCCCATTCCCTCCTATGGATAACTTCCATTGCTTTTATGTAACTGAAGACAGTGCTCAAGAATAATTTGGCGTAATGTTTGGGTTTTTCTTTTCAGGGTTACCAGGGAATAGCAGGAACACCAGGTATTCCAGGATCCCCTGGGATTCAAGTAAGTACACTTACATTTTTAAAATTTAGGAACTCCTTGTGTGGTAATTATAAGTATTTTTTAAAAATCATCTGAAGATTGTAATAACTAGGAAGTCTTGATTGACTCAGGTCAATGTCAGACCAGTTTAATATGTAGAATAGCCACATATATCCTCAATAAATGCAGTAACACATACTAATATTTTACTAGGGACCACGTGGACTTCCTGGCATGAAGGGTGAAACTGGGTCAGATGGAGGAAAGGTAAAATCTTTAATAACTGCAATTCCAGTATGTCAGCAAGACAATGAGAAATAGATACTTAAAATGTTCTTGTGGGTAAAGTTGGTGTTTTCTGGTTATGAAAGTTATGGATATTTATGATCTTTATATAGAAAATACTGCTTTCTGCTAAGACGTCCTATCTGTGTGCTTTCAAAATTGTGCTGTCTTTCTTTTGTCATTGGATGAACCACCCATTATTTCTTTGTTTCTTTCTAATATGCAAATCTTTCTGTGAATGTGATAGCTCCATCTGTGTTTTTATGTATTTAGAGTGCATTTAAGCAAGATCTGTCTAAACTATAGTAAGTAGTTTTGAAATTTATTGTCCAGATGTTGACTTATAGTTATGTTTATGAAGGTTGCTTCATGTCAGGTGGTGGCAGAATATACTTAATCTGTCTTTCTCCAGTAGGTCAAGATGAACTTAAAAATAAATCACCCATAATTTAAAAACATTGTACTTAAAATTAGAAATGTTAGAATCTTCAATATTTTATGAAATGTGTGTTAAAGAAATGGAAATGAAGGCTTAGTTGCAACACTAATAAATTTGTAAAAGAACTCTCCATACCCCAACAACCCACACCCTCTTTGTTTTCTCCTTGTGACATATTTGATTTTGGTAAAGATGAAATGAACCAATAAGAACAACGTGCAGTGGTATAAGCACTAGAACTCTGGAGGCCAGGGTTTGAATCCACCCTTGGCCATGGTAACCTATGTGGTGACCTGAGAAACACACTCTCTCAGCCTCATATGAAGGCAAAGACCCCCCCCCCAAACAAATCTTGCCCAAAAAAACACTGTGGTAGGGTCACCATAAGTTAGAAATGACTTTAAGACACATAACAAAGTTTAACATTCATACATGTATGCAGTTTGTCATTTAGCAATGACAACGAACAGTAGAAAACCTAAAGTTATAGACAGAATTATCCAATGAACTTTATGCATAACATAAACTAATGTAACTGTTTTAATTGCCAGTTGTTTGCACTATATTCATTGTATGTGGATAGTGTCTATATTTTCCCCAATATGGTTATAAGGAACACTGGATGTGAAGGTCTCCCTTAAGCTTGAATATTGATAGTGACAGTAGAGAAAGGGCAACTTGAATCCTGGAGAGTTTTGGCTTCAGTGCCTCCCTGCATTCCAGATAGTTCATTATTGGCTGACTTCAAGTTGCTATTTCTGAGAACCATGTCTGGCAGCTATTTGAGCCTCTGTTGAATTTTTAGCAAGTGTATTGGAATTTGTATTTGTGTGGCCCCTTCCACGCAGTTCTACAAAATCGAACTTGAACTGGAATATATGGTAGTGTGGATTCAGATAATCTGGTTCAAAGCAGATAATACTTTGATATTCTGGGTTATATGATTGTGTGGAAGATCCTGAGACTGAATAATAGTGGGAGAATCTGTAAGTCATAGCCAGATTGAAGGATTTAGGGTCCTATATTTTGGTACAATTGGGAGGCTAAGCAAGTATATTGATTGGTGAATAATGTCATGGAAGAATAAAGCCAAAGTGGGACAGCCAAGATTTCCAGGCATTTTTCTACTCCCTTCCTGACATGCTTTTTTGGGAGACTTTCAGTAGTAACAATTCCTCTGTGGATGCTATTTCACCCCTTCCCCCTTCCCCCCGCTTCATCTATTTTTTTCAGCCATTTCTGGTTTTGATTGATCACTTTTTTTGAATATTTGGCAATTTCTGTGGATTGTTAAGAGCAAAAAATGGCTTCCAAACCCACAACAGTGTTCCATCTTTGATATTTGCATAGGGATCTGAGAACCTCCTTTCGCTCAATACACAAAGGCTTAAGTTTTGTTGTTGCATGTACCTACCTCATAGTTTTCTCTGGTGTTTTCTCTTGTGTTTTCTAGGGTGAACGTGGACCTCCAGGTTACCCTGGATTACATGGGATGCCAGCATCTAAGGTTCAAACCAAATGCTTCTTGTAAAAATGGGTAGGATAAAAAGTATCAAGGGGATTTCAAGAGCAAAATTGGCACTTTGTGCCCCATTGCAAATAAAAGTTCAAAATGCATTGGCAGCTAGTCCAGTTACTTCTGTTTTAAAGAACGTTTTGAAATTGTGGCTGCAATTTTGCATTGAGAGACATAGCTATAAGACATCACCCGTCCAACCTCCAACCCACCTTTTCTTAGTTGCAGCCCTCCTGATCTGACCATTTTCTGGTCAGTGAAGCATGGTGAAAATGGAGGTTACATAGAGGCTGCAATACAGTGTTAAATGCACTGTTCTGTTCTGAGTTGCTATCCTTCATAATAAAAACTCACCTATTCTATTTGTAGCATAAATATGGCATGAAACAGACTATGAGGCTGGATCTACACTGTCCTATATCCTAGGATCTGATCCCAGAGTATCTGCTTTGAATTGTAATATATTGATCTATGCTGCTAGATAATCTGGGATAAGCAGATGAGGAATCAGATCATGGGATATAGGGCCGCGTTAGATCCAGTCTGAGTGTGCTTTATCTGAGGTCAATCCCAAGTTTGTCTTCTATGAAAATAATTGTGCCATGCATTCTGACCCACCTGAACCTTACTCCATGGATATATATGTGTTTGTGTATATATGTGTATGTGTGTATGATGTTTGTACAAGGTACCCCTGGTGGCACAGCAGGTTAAACTGCGGAATTGCTGAATTTGCTGACCGAAAGGTTGGCGGTTCAAATCTGGGGAGCGGGATGAGCTCCCGCTATTAGCTCTAGCTTCTGCCAACCTAGCAGTTCGAAAACATGCAAGTGTACATAGATGTATAGGTACCCACTTCTGTGGAAAGGTAACAGTGCTCCATGCAGTCAGGTCAGTCACATGACCTTGGAGGCGTCTATGGACAATTCTGGTTCTTCAACTTAGAAATGAAGATGAGCATCACCTCCCAGAGTCGGACACAACGAGACTTAATGTCAGGGGAAACCTTTACATTTTCTTGAGTATGATTTTCATACAATGGAAGTCCTATGGTTGTCATGATTTCACTGCAGTCTGAGGAATGTGTGTCTTTGAGAGAAAATGTGTATTCCTTTTTTACATACATACCTATGCACATTTATTTATTTATTTATTCAATTTTATATACGGTTCTTCCCTGCAGGCTCGGGGCGGATTACACAACAATCAATTAAAAAACACATAAAATACATATAAAACAATTGTTCAGATAAAAGGGCATGGTCTGAAGTTAACCGGGAGTATTTAAGTTGAAGGTGAGCTTAAACAAAGTTGTTTTTCATGCCCTCCGGAAGGGAACTAACTCCGTGATGGCACGAGCATCGTCCGGCAACGTATTCCATCTATCTATATCATTAAAATTATTTCCTCTACTTTCACCTCAGATACGTTGGTTAATATATATTTCACTGCTCAGCTAACTTTCTTTAATATCATAATCAAATAATCGTTGTATATTTCTTTCTGTCAAGGGTGACAGAGGTCCTAAAGGAGATCCTGGGCCGCCTGGAATTTATGGGAAAAAGGCAAGTTAAATTTAATATAGGACTAAGAGATTTGTATTGCCATTCCAGAAGCATTCAATGTTCACTGGAGAGATATAAATGAACAATGTCAAATTGGGAGAGATTTTGATGTTGCTCTCAGGCATGAACTTCTGTGAGGCTGAGTGATCTCAAGGATGCCACACTGTTAACAGCCTCAGAGGATGGCAAGTACAAACTACTCTGAAGAAATTTTGCCAAGAAAACTCTGTGATAGGTTTGCCTTAGGGTTGCCATATGATGACTTGAAGGCACACAATAAGGATAGAGTATAATTTCAATGAGAAGCAAACACTTATTATTATTGTACTAACGTGTGGGGATTGTTTGTTTGGTCTCTTGAACTAGAAACAGTTTGAAAGCTTTGGCATTGTAGATTGTGAATGGATGCTCAAGATTCCTTCCATAAAGACCAGAAATAGTACTGACTGTTTCAAATTGTTTGTAATAGAAATGTTATGAGTAGGAAGTAAGAAGGAGTTTTGTGGTAATGTCTAGTATTGATAGTCATTCCGGTATGTCTGATATGGCAGGAGAGCCAGTTGTTTTGCACTTAACTTGACCAGTCCTGGTATGTGCTCTGGAAAATCTTGTCTCCTGCTTTTCTCTTCACTCTGAATACCCTTTTTTGAAAACGTCCCTTTCTGTTATTGTCTGAAGGCTGGCATGTTTGAAGCTGCCCAGTTTCCTAAATAACCTGTGACATTTCCGTGGCCAGCAGGCAAAGCTTGTGGTTTCTTTGAATTTTGGCAGGATTTGGTCCTTTCTTTTGTGATGGACAATAAACAGTCTACTGAGGTGCTCTATTTAGGGATGCAAAATGTTTTATTTTTTTGACATGCCAGAACAAATAATTTCTAACGTTTTTTCTCCCAATTGAGTAGGATTATAAGAAGTTTCTGAGTCCTTTTGGGTAGATTTTTGGGACATTCTTGGGGAAAATTCATTAGCAAATTTTTTTTGGGGGGGGAAGCATTTTTGTTCAGAAAATAAAAGCAAAATGCGCTGTTTTCTCTCCAAAGAAGAAGCAAAGGGGTTTTGTACAAATGAATTTGGTTAAAAGAAAATCTTGTTAGCATATTCAGACTATGAAGACAATAGCAGTTGCCCAAGCTTCTGAGGTCCCATCTACACTGCCATTTAAAATCCAGATTATCTCCTTTGAACTGGATTGTATGGCAGTTTACATTAATATAATCTAGTTCAAATCAGATAATCTGGATTTTATATGGCTGTGTAGATAGGGCCTGAACTGTCAGATATAACTATCATAATTGAGCTCCATTACTGTAATTACATTGAACAAATACACCTTCCAAATCCCACCTTTACAACTTTGCCATCCAATATCCAGAGTGTTTTTGAGATGTTGCAATTAAGGTGCTGGAAAATGATGTCCACAGCATTCTCCAGATCATGTGGTGCTTCAAGAACACACAGTTGAAGAGCTACCTTGGGGTCCTGTTTCAACTGTTTGTTTTGGTGTTTCCGATAAACAGAAGAGCTCTGAAGACATAATTTCACAGTACTCTGATATGCAGCACCCGGGAAACCCTTTGGTGGGAGTATTGGTAGACTGAAAGGTGGGGGTTTGAGGTTATGCTTGGTCCTTAATACCCATAAGCATGAACCCCTAGCAGTTACAACACTATAGCTCCTGCTTATGATATTATAAGTACTGAAGAGCTTAATTTTCTTAGATGGGACAAGAAAATGTATGATTATTCCTTATACTCCTAGCTCCCATCACCTTCTTTCCTAATGACCCTTATCTTGGTCTTGGCATAAGATATACCATATTTACAGAAGACAAATGCCCATATTTTTTGGTTAATTTACATAGCTAAAAGTAAGACACACATTAGATTTGATTGAACATTAGAATACAGTACCTAAATCCATCTGTGCTGTTGGGCAAGAGATCCCGGCTGGGGACAAAGGAGGGGGAGGCAGCGATGGCTGTGAAAAAGCTGGTGGGAAGCTGATGATGGCCGCAAAATGTTTGGTGAGAAGACCAGACGGTGGAGCACTACTTCCCAGCAGACATTTTGCGACCACCGCTGCTTTACATTAGATTTGACAGGAAATCCATTTTCTCTAAAATTGAGATATGCATTACATTTGATGGTGCATTTTACTCAAAATAAATACGGGCATATCTTCACTAGTATATGAACTACTATGCCTTAATACGGGCATATCTTCACTAGTATATGAACTACTATGCCTTAACTCCCCTTACTTCTCCTATGCACAGTGCATATGGCACATTTTTGAGTAACTGAGTATCATGTAGAGACAACGTGGAATATGTATTAACTGACTTCCCCTCGCCACATGTGCATGACAGTCTTATCATGGATTAATGCTTTGGACTTGCATCAGGTGCCATGCAACTCATTTTAGAATTAGTTTATCATTTCATTTTTAATAGGGAGCAAAAGGAGGAAAAGGTGATGGGGGATTTCCAGGAATGCCTGGCCGCCCTGTAAGTGTTTCTGAATTTTATTTTAATTTTTACTTACTTCCTCAATACCTAAATAACAGCATCTTAACTATATTTTCACAGGGTGATCCTGGGAGGACAGGGAAGGATGGTTTACCTGGAATTCCTGGCCTTAAGGTATTTGAAATACTGAAATAACCAAGCTGTTATTTGAATTAATACACATTTAAGCATTCCTTTTCCAAAATGCTTGGGACCAGCAGTGTCTTAGATTTGGAAATATTTACATACACATAATCTTGGAGGTGGTACCAAGCCTTAACACAACATTCATTGATATTTAAGATGGTAATTTTATATGCAGCGTTTTAAATAATATTTGTGGATGAAACCAAGTTTCTGCACATTGAACCATCACAAAGCAAAGGTATCACTCTCTCAGCAACCCATGTGAACAGTTTCAGGTTTGGAGCATTTCAGAATTCCACATAAGGAATCTTTCTTAGATATGTTGATTTTTTATTATTTTAAAATCTGCTGTTTTAGAGGAAAAATGTCTCCCCTAAATAGTCCCTTGGTAATAAGAGAATGAGGCACTCTCAGTGTACCACTAGAAAGATGCCAAATAAGGGGCCCTTCCACACAGTCCTATATCCCATAATATTAAGGCAGAAAGTCCCACAATATCTGCTTTGAACTGGGATATCTGAGTCTACACTCAGATAATGTGGGATTTCTTGCCTTGATATTCTGGAATATAGTGCTGTGTGGAAGGGCCCAAGGAGAGGAGAGTGCCAAGCAGTCATGCCCTGTGACAACCCAGTAGGCTTCTTTTGCTAGTGATTTGGCTTCAGTACAGCTACCCAGTGAGCTTTTGACCTCAGTTGCCAAACAGAAGACTCAAGTCCATTCAATTGCTTCTGCCACCCTATGACAACCATCAATCAGAGGGGTTCTTTCTGTCAGAGAGGAAAAGCAACAAGCTAACAGATGGAAGGAAGGGTCAGATGATCCCTGCACACATTGAAAGAAAGTACAGTAACACTAGCAGGATTGTGAGAGTTAGAATCAACAAGTAACAAAAAAGCAACACATTTCTTAATATATTAATTAAAAATGGCGATGATATGCATTGAAAAAGACTATGACAAAGCTCATTTAGTGCAATTTTTTGTTAGTCCAATTGCAATCCCTGTTTGAGAAGGATAGCAAATCCAGTTCTGTGTCCAAACATTCTGAAGCATGGGTCATTGAGACAGTGATGAGACAGGTATTCGTGAATTTTATATGGCTGTTTTGTAATCCTTTATCAGTTAAAGTAATTATATAAAGGCGCATATGCAGTATGTTCATTAAAGCATACTGCACTTACATAGACCTGTAGAGTAAATACTCATTGTAATGCTCAAGTACTCATTGTAACGCTCATGAATTTCACAGACTGAAAATCACCTAACAGTATAAAAACAAATTACATCCTGAATTTGCTACAGGCTTATATGGTACCTTATATAGCAAGTCATTTGTCTTCAAGTTACTTGTGAGCTTATGGTAACTCCATTAATTTCACCAGGATTTCTTAGATAAGGAATACTCAATAGTTAGTTTTGACAGTATAGCTCATAACACTTAGTATTCATTAGTGGACTCCCATCCAAGTTCTAACCAGGACTGACCCAGCCTAGTTCCCAAGATCACGTGGGATCTGATGCTTTTAGGGTATTTTGTCCTTGCAGTCAATCTGAACCAATCCTTTTGGAGAACAGAAACAGGAGTTTACAATACTTTTTCAGTTGGAGTTAAACTATAAAAGTAGTATCATGCCATTCATATTGCAGTAAAATGTTGTCAGCTTGATCTTCAACATCTGTTCTTCATAAACCGTCACTTTACTTGGGGCTTACTGTAATCAAAATTGGAGGTGCTTAACAAGCAAGGCATCTTTGGAGATTTCTGCTGGAGTCTTCCCTGTTTTCTTCAGAAACATATTCATTCTTGGAAACAATAAGAAATAACTGTTCTACATAAAGCCCATCATTTCTACATTTGGCTTTTGTGTGGTCACACATGTGGGGATGTTCTTCTGTGGAATTGTCAAACTATAATAAACTTTTGCAGTATGGATACATTCTCATTTTCCTCCCTGTTTCTTTTGAAAATACCACAACTGGATTCAACGAACTTCATCCTTTGTATTATAGTCTTAGTCATCAGGCACGATTGGTGAAATAAGACTGAGTACAAAGGGCACTAGAATCATTGATAAGAAATCCTATACAAGTAGTTTACCAATAAAGCTCATAGGATACTAATATAGTACAAAATAGATCAATCTATAATTTCAATATCATGCAACTAGAAATAGCAGTGTAACAGACATCAGCAAACATTTAAAAGTGGATGGGAATAATCCAATATAAAGGTGGATGAGAATAGTCCAGTATTAGTGTAGACAGGGATAACCTGGTATAGAAGGGATTTCCTTCAAACACAGTGGGGTCCACAGAGTTAGGTATTCAGGTCAACACAAGTCAATTCCTAGGTAACGTTCTACACAATATAGAGTTCAACACATTATTAGCACAGTTCCACACAATATAAACAATAACATTGGGGCTTTCTGTAGTTCAACACAAAAGAGAGTCCGAAGGAGTCAGCCTGTTCGCAGCTTGAGTGACTAAGGGCAGTACAAAAGTTCGTTTAGAGCGCCCAGATAGACTCACGGTCTTAGAAAACAAAGTCATCCACCTTTATATTGGATTATTTCCATCCACTTTTAAATGTTTGCTGATATCTGTTACACTGCTATTTCTAGTTGCGTGATATTAAAATTATAGATTGATATATTTTGTAGTATATTAGTATCCTATGAGTTTTATTGGTAAACTACTTGTATAGGATTTCCTATCAGTGATTCTGGTGCCCTTTGCACAATAAGCTCCTTTTTTGTCTTACGGTTGGTGAAATGCCACGTCACTAATACTTAAACACTGCAAAATTTCAACACTGGCAGTGAAGCTTGCACACCCAGCACAAGGTGGAGACAAATTAGGAAACAACCTTAGGAGCATGTACCCACCAACAGTTGCACCCCCCCCCATTCTTGGAGAAGGACCAAAACTACACCTACCCCTTGGTTTCAGCAATTAGCACTGATATTAACCATGACTAATCTGTACCCACAATTTCTACCCAAACAGGGTCTGGGATTTGCTACAATCTACAATTTTATCTGCAATGGGCTAGTAACCGTACTAACAAACCTCTTAACCATGGTTAACACACAAATACAGGACGGTCGATGCCTGGCTTAGCAACAGTACATGTGAAAAAGCTTTTGGAGTCTTAGTAGACAACAATGTGATGTATTAGCTACAATGCCAGTGGGATGCATCACAAGGAGTATAGTGTCTAGATCAAGGAATCT
Organism: Anolis apletophallus; assembly: GCA_030556195.1. Classification (NCBI taxonomy): domain Eukaryota; kingdom Metazoa; phylum Chordata; class Lepidosauria; order Squamata; family Anolidae; genus Anolis; species Anolis apletophallus. The sequence goes on from JARBWK010000003.1 coordinate 84,602,278, forward strand.
ATGCCTATCTATTCTGCTTTGATCAAGCCTCATCTGGAATACTGTGTCCAGTTCTGGACATCACAATTTAAGAGTGATATCGACAAGCTGGAATGTGTCCAGAGGAAAGCATGAAGAGTATTTCTGAGATGGGATTCTGATTTAGAAGGATGTTTAGAAGGATGTCAATCTTATATCTGTACAACCCATCCTGTTCATTCTAATCTGTTTCGAAGAAGGAAGACAACGTACTCAATTCACACCTTGTACCACAGAGGAGTCATCCATGAAAGCAATTTCTGAAGAGGATTTAGTGCTAATATGCAATATTCATTTTTTTGATGTCTTGGATCAGTGTGCCAGGAAACACTTGAATCCCAAGCGAGGAAACATGACAAATGGCCAAGACTCGCTTCATTTTCATGGAATAGCTGCTTATTCTTCAGCTTTGGATTACATAATGCCCTGAAACTAGTTGGGAGGGCCCCTGTGTATTAAATACATTTCTTACTGGCATCTTGTCCACTTGCAAGATGACATAAAAAGAAGACTTCAAGCCAGTCTCAGTTCACAGGCAAAGATTCTTATACAGGCAGACTAGATCTCCAAATAATTGTCCATAAGAGGGAAAAAAGAGATAAGATACACTGAACCACAGACAAAGCTAGTAAGGATGAGAAGCTCTATGATAAATGCTGTAATGCAAGTTCAGTGTGATGCAACAGGTTTCTGGATTGCAGATGAGAACTCAATTTTTTACGATTTTTTTTTCATGCTATGGAGAATATGGACTCCTCCCTCCTCCTTCTGAACTAGGGCATGACCCAAGAGAGTGTTGTGTCTGCTCCTAACTAGTCAACATCTAAAGATAATTAGATATCATTGATGGGCTACTTGACCTTTTTTGATATCATGGCCACAATGAAGTGATTAGTTTGGCAGGCTCCAAATCCCATTCTCCACCCCATCCTGAAGTGTACATTTTCTAACTCCCTGGAGAAGGAACCTCACCCATTGTCGATGGACATTCTACTCATGTCAGAAATAGATGTTCACTACATGATACATTCAACCTACTTCCCTTTCTTGTGTTCATATTTTTCTTATTCCTCATTAAATGAATATTAATGAATTTAATGTTATTATCTCTGACAAGGACAAGACAGCGAACTTATATATTTTTTAAAATTTAGAACCAAAAATGTCAAGATGGAACAGTCTATCTCTTGCCACCACCACCAGTTTTAAATAACAATTATCTGTCAAAAAATTAGGTGTAGGATGTGTACTCACACACAAGGAATGTAAGGTATAATATTACATTTTTGAGATGTGTTGGGGAACCCCATAAAAAAATTGTCAACCACTCTGAAATTTGTTTGTCTTTCAGAACGTTTTATGAAAATTTCACAAGAGTTTGTACAGAGTGCATTTTGTGCAAAATTCAGAACATTCTCTGTGAAAGTTTATATTATACACACACATACATAAAACACATACAAACATTTATGTGGGTAAAAATATTTTTGGCAAACATTAAAATTTTAACAAAATAATTGTATATTGTATTGGTTATTGTTCATCTTTGGCATTGACTGTTTACCATTTTTCTGTTGGAAACCACCTGAGTCCTCTCGGGGAGATGGGGCGGGTTACAAATAAAGATTTTGATGATGATGATTATTATTGAAAAACCATACATGTATATTTTACCAAAAAATGGGGGGATCCCATCACAACAAAGAAAGATCATTACAATTCCCAAAATGTATTATTTTCTCAGTTGGGAGAAAGTTTGCTATATATTTTCTTGTGTGCCAAAATAACTGAAGATTTGCAGTCTTAGCACACATAGGATTAGTCGTTTTTTGTTTTAAGACTTAAACCACTGACATTGCACCATATGTAATTCTTGTGATGGAAATTATATGGTGCATCAAAGCAAATATTAATCAAATGCAGGTGGTGGAGGTGGGGAGGCTTGTGATCTGAAATATAGCTTGCAATCCAGCTGTAATATGGAGAGTTTAAACAGTGGCTTATAATTGGGGGGCTACACTGAGAAGCATTTTATCTGCATGTGATAATGTCTGGTTTCCCAACATACTTTGTACATTAGCCATGTATTGATTGATTATAACTCATTTCCTTTCATGAAATGATGTATTGAGTCTGCACTGAAAAAAAATTGTTTTATCTGATTGCTCATCAAAAGGGAGAAGACGGACAACTGGGTTCTACAGGGCCAGAAGGAAGACGGGGAGACCCTGTAAGTCTTTCAGCAAGTTTTATAACTATCTGTCATTGGCAATAATTTCTTTATAGACTGTTTAAGAGGTCAAGTTTATCATAAATCCATTTTAGAAGTGAGAGGCAAAGCAATTTAAGCCATTTTTGAGTCCACAGTGATGGCTGATTTCAGACTTGTGGGATCTGCTTGGCTTTCTCTGACACCTGTCCACCAACCGGATCTACTTAAACTTGAGATTTCCATGTTGGCGACGCAGTAGATTTTAGCGATTCATTCAGTTCTTTGAAGGAGCTATTTGAGGTGCTGAATGTGTTTTGAGGATAAGGTCTAGCACTTTGGATACCTCCTTTAAAATCCAGCTAGCATATAACACAGAGCCACTGCTGCACTAATGTGCAAATCACATCACTCTTAGTGGAAAGTGTAAAATAGTGTTGGTGGAGCACAATAAAATTACAAGAAAAGAGGTTCTATCTGAATATTAAGATGAGGTTTCTTACTGCAAAAAACTCTTGTACATTGTAGTATTGGAAAAAGAGGTTTCTTTAGAGGTTTTTAAACATAGTTTGGATGTAAATCTTTCAGGTTTGCTGTAGTTGTATCTTACAGCATGGCAGGGGTTTACACTACATGGTGTGGCTGTTTCCAACTTGTAAGATTCTATGATCCGATAAACAGTTTGAACCAAGAATTGTTGTAGTGAAGCCAAAGCCTGAAATGCATTGTTAGCCTGAAAGTTTGTTATGATTCCCAGAAATGGGTTCGTAGTGTTTGCATGTATAAAAAGCCATTACTGGTTTTCATCCAAGCATTGTAAAGCTTTCAGCAGTTCAACAATCCTTCCCAATCTGTTACAAATCACACAGAGGTCTTGAAACACATCATCGTCTTTGTTCATTTCCTCTAGAACATGAACTCTAGTTTTCTATGATTTTATGAATATTACTTACCTTTAGAGTTGGTCATTCTACCAATCTCCTCTTTCAGGACTGCTCATTCTATGGAAAAGGTAGTGGGAAGTTGAGAATAGTACTGGCAAATATGTGTGATATGCTCAGATTCAAAAACATAGCTGAGAGTTGTTGATCCTCTCTCGGGTCATCATTTCAGGCTTTGGCTTCACTACACTCTGTTCCTTTTACAAATGTGGCATCCAACACCCTTGGGAAGAGATGCTAAACATATTTTAGCATTTGCTTTACATTTCAGTAATAGTGTATGCAAAAAAGTGTATGATTGCCTTGCAATCTGATATAGATTTAATTCAGTGCCTCAGGAAATTGCTATCTGGGAAACAAAGTTTTTCCCTGAATCTTTAAACTGATGTAAATCATAGACATAATTAGAATGTATTCATTCTTTTTTTAAAAAAACAAACACTGAGCCTATATCTCAAATAAAGTACCATGTATATTAGTATGTAAGTCAACCTGATATGTAATTGAGGTAAGATTTTGAGGCCGGAATTGAGGGTCATCCCATGGAAAGAGGAAAGTTGAGGTACAGTATTAACTTTTCTCAAAAAAGGAGCCATCCCTTTGAGTTCAGTAGATAAAGGCAAAAGTTTATTCTATCCTGAGAGCATCTGGAAGAGTACTTGACTGCTTCTATTCTCTTAGCGCTCTTTTGAGGGGTAATAATAATCATCTTTATTTATATCCCACCACCATCTCCCCAAAGGGGACTCGGGGCGGCTTACATGAGGCCAAACCAGTAGTGCAATTACAATAAAATAACACAAATGCATAAAAGAAACATCACACTAAAGAGCGGCCACCTTTTTATCACCTAGACCAGGGGGCCTCAAACTAAGGCCCAAGGGCCAGATATATTTACCCGGCCCTCACTCAGGGTCAACCTAAGTCTGAAATGACTTGAAAGCACACAACAACAACAACAACAACAACCCTATCTCACCAGCCAAAAGCAGGCCTACACTTCCCATTGTAATACTAATAAGTTTATATTTGTTAAAATTGTTCTTCATTTTAATTATTGTATTGTTTTTAAGTGTTTTTTGCACTACAAATAACATATGTGCAGTGTGCATAGGAATTCATTCATTTTATTTTTCAAATTATAATCCAGCCCCAGTTTGAGGGACTGTGACCTGCCCCTCTGTTTAAAACGTTTGAGGACCCCTGACCTAAACAATCAGAACAGATAGAAGCAGTGCTGTGCCGGAGAGAGAGTAGGGCAGGGTCTTCCCTTTGATTTAGAGGAATATTCTTTCTTTACTGCAAGGGCGGGATCCTCTGGCTTCCACACACTCTTACAGATGATTTTTGAGGAATCCATTAAAACCATAAGCTATAAACAAATGACTACATCTAAATGAAATTGACCAAATAAAACTGAATGAATTGAACACTACAAATAGCAGGCAACATCAGTTCTACCAAACCATACTAATACTTAATATTTAAGAATAACAGTATGTATCAGTGAACATAAAGATGCTATACTATAACCATTGCAAGAAACTATTCATAGGTAGTACCTTTGCAGTAAAATATAGCAAAATCCAAACTTGACAACCAGTAATACTTTTTGGCGGGGGGTAGGGAGGCAACCCCAAAGCATAACATACATTATGCAAGCTTTTGGAGCTTCACTAGCTTATTCATCAAGCAAAGATAAAAACGATACAGGAGAAATATAGTGACAATGTTAGAGTCACAGAATTATGACCTCTTCACACGAGGCATTTTTGTCCCGTTTCACCTCATGGCAATAACAGGGCCTGCCGTGTGCCAGCACACGACACATGGCAGGCCCTGCCCTCTTTCCTCCCAAAGTCAGGAGGAAGCGCCGAAAGGTGCTTCTTCCACAACTATGGGAAGGAGAGTGTATTTTGAGTAGATCCGATCCCACTTTTGATCCCATTTTCCCATGTGATGGCAAAAAGGGCAATGGGGCAAAGTGCAATGCCGCACATTGCTGCCCTTTCTGCATCTGATGAAGGGAGGGAAAGGGTGCCAAAGCACCCTCTCCCACCCCCTCCATGTGTAGAGGGGAGGAGAAAAAAATGTGCAGGGCCCCACGAGTTGACCTGTGTGCCTTCCCTTTCGCCGGTGGTTGCTGGTGCAACAGCGCGGCTCAAAAGGGCTGCATGAAGACATCCATAGATTCTGGCTGAGATGTTGTCAGTTAAGATGGTATTGAGGTATTTTGATGCAGGTCGAGGACATTCCCTTATTGGCCTGGTGAGGACAAGAACAAAGAGTAATAAAAGACAATTAATAAAAATTGAGCTCCATCCAGCTGTCCCTGTCTTGAGAGAAGTTGCTTTTCTGTTGCTAGCCAGTGCCTCAAGGTGTTTTATGCTTTGGAGTTGGCCCCCAAAAGGTAATACTTTATAATCACTGCTGTTACATTTGTCTGAAAGTAGAGTACAGTAAGGAAGAAGAAAATTGGGTCAATGGAAACATGTGGTACCTTTCAATGTCCAAAAATCTCTACAAGTAGGAGACACTTGAAGAAGATGCCTGGGCAGCACTACACTCTCTTTTTTTGTTCATTGTGCTGACTTCAGTAGTATTGGTGCCAGGAAAATCAGTGTTTGTGTTTTGAATAAACAAACAATGTTCCGCATATGCCAATGAACTTTAGGAACAAAGATGTTTCTTCTTTCAAATAAAAAAATGGCCTGTGTTTTATTATCTGTTAGACAGTTTGCCTCTGTAAAAAAGGGGGATATAAATTCTCAAAGACAACCAGGTAGGCCAAATCCTTTGACCAATTCTGAGTGATGATTCGTCACTTCATAAGGTGAAACTTGTTGAAAACGTCATCCGGTTCTAGCAAGAAGTAAAAGTTATCAGCAATTTCATTGCTAAAAATTGTAAAGGTATTTAATTCAAACCTCTGCATCTTTTAAAATGAAAATTAGCAGCCATAACCTTCCCGTGAGGCACTGCTAATGCCTGGAAATTTCCAGCATAAAATTTTGGCAATTACTATATAAATTCTGGGAATTTTGACAAACCAAAAAGTTTTATAGCTCTTTGCTTGTTTCTACTAATAATTATCATCAGTGGAAAGAGTAAAAATGGATGAGGAAGTTTCCATATTATACTTATCCAAACTGGGCTATTTTTTAATCACCAACTTGTCTTGTGTGCCCATTTCTTCTTCAGTATGTTCTGAAGAAGAAATACATAAAAGTGTTTACAAAAAATAGTTTTAAAATAAAGAGTTATTTCATGTAAGGTATGGAGCAGAATATCACGGCCTGGAGTTATTACTGATTCCTGTAGAAGAGCACTTCTGCTGATTGCTCTGGGATCGATAGCCCTTTGAAAAGATCCTAAGAGTGGCAAACTTAACACCTATTTATAGCAATATAGAATTGATTATTTGTCTTGAGTTAATACTATATTTGAGGGGAGGGTTCTGTGATGGCAGCAGCTTTCTGAAATGGACCAGATACAAATTGCAAACCCAACCAATGCTTACATTTAAAAAAATGATGGCCAAGTTCTTGAATGGGAGATGTTGCTGTAGTGCCATAACTTTGATCCATTGTGCCTGCAAAATCTCTAAAACTTATTTTAAAAGCAAGGCACCCCAGTAAGCAGGTTACTGAAAGGTGATGCATCCAGTGTGACAAGCAGCAGCAGGTGGATTTCAGTAGGTCTTGGTGATAATGGCCATACTCCAATGGTTGTAAATGTGTGTACCAAAAGTTATGACTTGATAAGTCAGGCATATCACACTGTGAATATTGAATGATTTGGGTTTGTGTTGATTTGTTTTACTTTCAAAGCCTTTTGCAATATGCTTCAATGATTTTGGCTGTAGTTAACATTGAAATCATTACTGTTTCCATTTTCCAGACTAACTTTAGGGCCATATAGAACCAGGAAGTCTAAACCTCTTTGATTGCATGTTTGCTCTGTCTGATGATGCATTTAGCAATTCACTTTTCTATAATATTGTTTTTAAATGCACTTAGTTACTCTAAATTATTAAAATATTGTGTTTTCTGCATATCTAAGATCAAAAGATATTATGGTACATTAAAAGGTAATACATTTCATTTATCATAACATTTAATGAATGACAACCCATTTCATTAGAAGCATGGGGTATTACTTCAATTACAAGATACACTCTGGCTTCCTGTATCCATGGGGTATACATTCTTCGAGATTATATTAATCTGTGAAACAGTTGGAAATAGAGAGCCCTATTGAAATGGAAGATTTGTGGTCCCCAAATATGAAGTCATGCCGGAGGATCTAGAAAATGCCTAGGGAGGATATATTTTGTTGGAAGTAGAAAATGCAAGAGTAGATACCATTTCTGTCAATGTGGGGGTCATACATGCTTGCATGGGTTCGTAGCTATGCATGGCAAACAGGGATATCAAAACAATAGACATTAACAATCAGTAGTTGAATAGTAATGTACATTTCTTTCATTGGTATGCTGATTAAGACATAAATGAGAAGTTACTATCTTTTAAAAATTAATATAAGTTGGAATATGTCTTTGATTTTTTAAAATTCAAGCGTAGTCACCCAAGGTCCTCCAAGATTACTCATAATTCCAGGCAGCACAATCCAGATAAATCTAGACTCTTTTAAAGCCCTATAAAGTATCAAAATAAACAAGAATGGCTTTCAGTGGAAGACCTTGAGCACAAGCCCACAGATGCATCTTAGTAATACCGAGTACATGTTTAATTCATTCTTCCCAAACCAATGAAACTATAGTGTAGTTCGATTTTGCCCATCCTTTGTAAATTGTGATTTTTTTTTCCAGCAGAAGGGTCTCAGACTGGAAAAGCATGCTAGATATAGTACCAGCAGGAATAGTAAATAGGGATACTGGCATTGTGATAAAAATTGAGAATAAGAGGAGCTGTGGTGTTTTATCCAAGGGGTGATGTAATAAATATCCTCCCCCAAAGGCACTTTAACAATGTTGTATAAATGGCCCCTTTTAACATATATTCAAAAACAGTACTATGGTATAAATACTATAACTTTTATAGTCTTCAGATTGTAAAGAGAAATTGGACAGCAATTCTACAAAGGACTTCCCCAAAGACTATTTCCTCACTAAGCCTGTAAATCATGATTTATTCCATGCTGTGTTTTTATAAGACTCACAGAGAGTGGCATTTTTCCCAATTGCAGTTTTTCCGAAGATTCTGTTTTCCTTGTTGGTTTAACAATTGCATGAATAGTCTGCTCTGTACTAAGCTTTGATTATGGACAGGCATTTCTTATCATTTAAGTTTAATGCAACAATTAAAAAAGGTCTATTTTTGTGTCATGAATAGAATTTATCAAGGATTAAAGAAAAGCTGAAAACATAAAACAGACTGATTGATTCTTCAAAATATTGCACAATTTGGATAGTGTTTGTTATGTCTTCCTTTGAATATAATTCATTATAATACATTGACTGATTGAGTGTAAAGATTTTTCAATGCATTAAAAATCTTTTAAATGGTTATTTGAACAAGAAAAAATACAGAATAAAGGTAGCTTTGAAGAAATCTTCAAAAGATTTAAAGTTCTTTTCCTAAATATGTTTCTATGAACACATGCTATTCCATCAACCAAAAACACCTTTAGTTTATGAAACAAAGAAAACTATACATAGAAAACAGAGTAAGAGCTGAGTTTTGTAAACCCTTCTGTTCAATTAGACATCAGTTAGCTTTTGCAGCTGATACTAAGTCTATGTCTCAAGGAACATAAGGTTAATGGGAGATTGCCATTATTCCAGCAGCCTCTAAATCTTGTAATTTGGTTTCAAAATGTTCCATGCATTAGTCATTTACTATTTGGAGTATCACCCAGATTGTTGAGATATCAAGAAGCGAGTCATGGAGACTCATTGATGTTCAGAAATTTTGGGAAGATAGATCCTATTTGTCTCTCTATTTGGATTTCTTAAATTATCTGTTTGAGTTTCACCCTACAGTTTGAGAAACTTCACTATATATGGAACATTCAGCATGGAGTTCCTGCCAACCATTCTGTGTTCTCGTTGCTCCCCTGCCAGTTGTCTGTGTAGTAAGGAAAAGGAGTTATGTAAGAAGGAAATTCAGTTTTGAAGGGAAAAGTGAATGTGTTTGGCCTCTCGGTAGTAATTCAACCAGATGTTCTGCAGCTTTGCCCCCCTCTTGAATTGTTCTTCATACAAATTCACATTAGACTCTGATATGGAAACTTAGTAAGAAAACTTAGTAAGACAATGATTTGTACAGATTTCTGAGACACAGTAACTCATTACACAAACACTTTTTTGCTGTTGTCAATAATCCTACCCATGTTCTTAGTCATGCTGAAAAGCTAACAAGAATTTCTTTAACAAGTGTCTTGTAACCTGGCAAATTCATTACAGCACACTTTCATAGACATTAACAAGAATTAAGAAAAATAAATGAATTGAAAATATTTGCATTAGGCAATTCTCCAGCTTAAAATGAAACCGCTGCTTTTTTTAATACTGTTGGAAAACTACACAAATATGTATGGCTTTGAGAGTGGCGGCAGTGCCAGAGGGAAAAATTGCTAAAGATGCAATGACAAAGAAAGGAAGGTGAAGTAGTAAGAAGTAAAAGCCACTAACTCTTAATACTCTATTTCTCCAGTGTATTAGTTTGTCTGTGAGCTTATATCTGTTGGCCTATCCATATAGCTATCCATCCTTGAAGTCAAGGTGCTCTGGGATGACTGGCTTGGCAATTACCTGTGCCACAGGGCAGGGAATTGTTTCAGGCATCCCTTCAAGAGTGTCTGGCACTGTGTCTTTCCTGCTCCTGCTGACAGGGAAGGGATTGGAGATACAAATGTTAACGTATGATCTTTTGCTCCAGCTACCAGTGATGTTGCTGCTTCTTCATAACCCCAGAAAAAATAGTGGCTGTGTGTGTGTGTGCGCGTGTGTGTGTGTATGTGTATGAATGACATGTACCATCTTCATTCCGAAACAAGCCATTAAAAAGATTACATAAAATAAACAATTCTAGCAAAACACTGAAGTCAGGAAAATACTTCAAAATGTACATCATGAAAAAGAAATATTGTGAAGATTTATTTATTTATTTATTCTTCAAACTTCCTATACCGCCACTCCCCGAAGGCTCGGAGCGGTTTACAGTTTGACATAAAATACATAGCACACGGACAATACGATACAACACAAAAGGGAGGTACTACATCTAAGACAGGGGAGGGAAGGCCAGAGCTCATGACCACCTGGGTCAGTGAGCTATCCAGGGGTCAAGCCAACAGTAATGTCAGCTTGACCATCGAATGTGGGGAGCCTAGTAGATGACCTGCTTGTGGCTGAACCCACTTCTTCCCTTGCAGTAGTGGGCCAGTTGTTAAAAGGGGGTTGGACTCATGTGGTTGTCAAAGTGCTGTTTGTGTCATAACTTGCCTTCTGGAATTGGCAGGAGTCAGATTGGCAGAAATTTATGGCAGGAGTCAGATTGGCAGATAACCGTGGCCTTGCCAAGTCTGAGAAGCTGGGGAATGAGATAGTTGGGAAACCCATGCCCCAGTAGGAGGTAGAATATGTAGAGGACCTGCCAATATCATCAGAAGATCACTCAAGATCCTTGTGTCTGTTAAATAGGAAATGCTGGCTCAATAAGCACCTGGTGTCCTGAGACAACTGCCTACATGTCTCCCAACAGCTCCTTGGTATCTTTGTTGCATGCAGTCATTCTGTCCTGGAGTGCTCACTACATTTTCATGTGCTTACATGATCTTGGACTGGCCATGACAGTTAACCTGGCATTTTGCTTCTTGCCGATTTTAGTTATTTGAATTTCTGACCTGCTGTGTTGACTAGTGGAGTGGCTGGCAACTTCCTGCTTGCTTCACCTTTCAGCTTGCTGAATAACTAATGGATTGAACTAATTACTCAAAATATCTTATTTATTTATTTACTATATTTCTATACCGGCCCTCTCAGCCCAAAGGCGACTTGAGGTGGTTTACATCTGGCAACTAATGCCCACAGAATAAAACACAATTAAAACAATTAATACAATTACCATATAAAAACAGTGTACAATCAACAATTAAAATCATAAAATACAGTTCTCAGTGTTTCATCATTAAAATAATTTTCCATCACATCATCATATCATTCCATAGATCTCAATTAAACAGTTATGCTGCATCTTCAAATGCCTGCTCGAACAGCCATGTCTTGACTCCTGGGTCATTTGATGACTGGAGGATAGGGAAAAAACAATTCAAACTGCCAAGATTCTCATGAAAACCATACTGTTGCATATGAAGGTTGGAGAGGAATCAATAGACCCTGAAACATTGTCTTTGTTTTTCATGGCTAATTGCAGGAACTGCTGAATTCTGCACTGTTGTGTGCTTATTCATTTATCTGTATAATCTAGGGATAAGAACTATATAATACACAGGCTTATGTGGCCCCCAAAGATATAGCTAGACTCTGGGACCTCTCCCACAACCCCACAAAAGAAAGAAAGATCATTGTACTTGGTAAAGCCATCAGGACACCCCATTTAAATCTCTCTGTGTTTCCTCAGAGGGGCAGTGCAGTATGGGGTGGGAAATGGAATAGTGACCAGGACCCTTTGTGGTTTCCAATTCCAGTTGTACACAATACTATACATGAAGGGATTTTTTCTGTCTTGTTAATATCCATCATGTGATATGAGGTCAAATCCTGAGTCCCTGATCAATATTTCCAGTACACAATAGTTCATCCTCAAGAGACATAATTATCAAAAGCCATGGTTGCCACTTCATGTATCTCTGATCCAACATGCCTTTTCAATAGTAATTTGAACAAGCAGTTTCTGTTTGTGGTTAGCATGGTGTGTTATTGGCTCATAAGCCCTGGGAGGTTACCTCAGTTAGTCATCAAAAATGTAGTGTGAGAATAATTCTGTACAGTAACATTAAATGATCAAGTAATTCTGTAAAAGATACACGCAGTACTTTTCTCAGTATTTTTCTGCCAATTGTCTTCATTGTGTAGGAGGGTAAAATCACACGTAAAACTTTGCTGTTATGGCAGTGGAAATTTGTTTTTTTTTAAGGAAAGAAAATTCTTCTTGGATTTGTAGGAATAATTTTCCCCAAAACATTCTAATAGAAAAATAAAAATAAGAACTAAGTTCCTCCCCCCCCAAAAAAAAAGAAAGAAAGAAAGAAAGAAAAATACACCACTCAGGACCAGTATTGTTGAACAGGGATAAAGTAATATTCAGGTATGGAAACCCTTTAGGCATTTTAGACAACTGACATTCTCAGTCTCATAGCAAGACCACAGCAAACCTCCTCTGCCAAGAAAACACCATGGTGGGTTCACATTAGGGTAATCAGAAGTTAGACCCAACTTGAAATAAAAGAACAATAACATAAAGAACAGGGTTGGTCCTGGAGGGCAGAGTGCTTCCCAGGATCAACCTGGAGGGCTAGATGTCCTCCAAACATCTGGAGCTGACCACTCTTATGTTCTGGCATCGCCTGGCCTATGTTGTATTTATCTATGCAGAAGTCAAGAACTTTAGTTGTCATCTGCTTTTCCCACCACTTCTTATCCCATCAGGAGTGTAAAGTGGTGGGCCAAGGGTCTTGGTCAGTTCCTGGAGATGCTGATCCTAACAGAAACAAATTAAACATTAACATTGCTTTGCTTGACCTGGGGTTTCCCAGACAGGACTAGGTGAGGGAGGCCAGAGACAACCACAGCCTAGGGAAGCACTCCCAAAGCCAATGTCCAAGTCCTGAGCAGTCTTTGCTTCCCTGCTCTGATTGGAAACATAAGAGGGTTATTGAAACTGACGTGAGTTGAATCCTGGAAGTTGCAGCTCAATTTCCCAATTTGAATAAGAAACTATGAAAAAGGTTTCATGCACAAAATAGAGATTTTCATCTCACTGAAACAATCCAACATAGAGTTCATTCTGACGCAACACACTTTTTATGCTATGATCAATAAAACTTTATAAACTCTAATAAACGCACTGGATGAAAGATATTCCTCGAAGTGATGCTTTGGGAAAAGACATGAATGATATCATCTTCCATAGTCATAGCAGGTGTGTACATGCCCATTTCTGGTCAATTCTTTCTGTCTTTCTATCAGCCTTGTATGAGAAATGTCAATGCTTTTACTTATTAAGTTTACATATCTTTCCATTTTTTCAAGGGAATTCCTGGGATTCCTGGAATGCAAGGAATAAAAGGAGAAAAGGTATTTATAAGGATATGGCATTGGAGTGTAGACCCTCCAATTTTTTATTGTTCTCTACATAATAGACAAAATTTCTGTCATAACCAACTTATGGCCTTGAAAGTAGGCTTCTGTATTATAAGGATGTCTGAAATTACAGAAGAAGGGCTTGGTGTCTGATAAAGCTGCCTTGTGGTCATTTTATAGGTTCCAGAGAAATGTGGGAAATGGAACCCTGTGCTTCTCATACTTTGGCTCTCTCGCATTATTCCCAAGAGATGTGGACATGTATCTTGTCCATGCTGAATTCTAGAAGTTATCTTAGTGAAAATGCATAACTCATTCCTACTGCTACTTTTTTGGCTGTTGTACAGTCGCAGAGGAGGCCCTCAGTGGGGGCTATGGATCAAATTTAGCATCTGGTCTATCTCTTCGAACAGAACCAAGTAGGAATGCAAATTTTACCTGTGTTATTCTAATTCTCTGATACTGCTTTTATTTAAAGTTCTATTTACACTAACTTTGTCAGACACAGAAACGCAGAATATATTTTAAATCTGTTTTTTCCCTTCAATTTTAGGGTGAAATTGGACCACCTGGACCTGAAGGAACAAAAGGATCAGCAGGGACTCCTGTGAGTTCATGTGATTGTTTATGTGTTGAATAGTCTTTTAGTAGAAGCCGTACTGAGTCTCCTTTCGGGGGTGAGAAGCTACGGGATACAAATACCGTAAATAAATAAATAGAACAATAAGATTGCAACCAGCAATGTATTGTGAAAGAAAGAAATCTGTCCAGTGAATACTATATATTAATACCTGTGTGTCTGCATATTTGGCCAAGATCCTACATCAGGAGATATAGCTTAAAGTTTGAACACATTTTCCTCCTGCAGGAACCCTCCCATGGCTATTTAGAGGCCATGGTAGTGTGCAGGATGGCTGAGAAGCATCTGAGTATGTAGCTATAACCAGATGTGCTAAGATACAATCATCTTCTAGGACCTTCGGAAGATTCCTGGAGATGTACAGGAAGAAGAATTGTTTAAAGCTACAAACAATGCAGTCGCTGTTGCCTGGTTTTGGTCGAAAATTATTTAGCTGCTTGTAATTCTTCTATTTTTATCAGTTTCATACTTATGTATGCAATGCTTTTGATATGAAATAAATGTACTCATATAGCCAGATGCTTCTCCGATGTGCCCTACTCTCCACGGTGGCTATGCTAGTGGAGAGGAGAAAGCATGGAAGCCCCAAAATCTCTCCTCACACTTTACTATTGTTCTGTACCCAAATCTATAATGATTTATTTGACACTGCTTTATCCTTACTTCTGCCATATGAGCGAAGAAATTTATATATTTGCCTGGAGTTATATTTTTTAAATGTGCCTGTTCTGACTTACAAACAAATTCAACTTAAAAATAAACCTACAGAACCTATCTTGTTCATAACTTGGGGACTGCACTTATTAGAAATGCGAAGGGAATGTTATAGACATACTGTTCTCAATTCTGGCAGATACAGATTGGATGCTGAGTACAAACTAAATAAAATGCTTTCATTAAAAGAGTATTTCTAAGAATTGCATGTGAGTTAACAGGACCTGTGTTGCCTGGTTATTACGGAACTTGAAAATGCCTATTGTTTCCATCATATTAAGTTATTTTATAACTATGAGGCGCCTCTGTTCTGATTTGTTAATAACTTCCACCAATGTTTCCTTTCCCCCAGAGTGGATGGTTTTAATTTTCAACAGATGGTGGGCCTCACCAGTGTAGTTCAGAATTGATGGCAAATGAGGTTTCTTTCATTTCTTTGGCTGTGAGAATAATTTTGGAGGATACTTCCTCTTTGAATTGAAGCTTCAGTCAGTTTGATAGCTCCTGAGTTATGGGTTCTGTTTGAATTATTTATAGAAGACTCTCTTAGTTGAGGCCAGGAGCTTTGATTTAGATACGTCAGCCAAAGTAATATGGCTGTGAATTTCAGCTCCTAACCTGGAAGTGTTGTAACTAGCATATGAGTCAGTGGCCCAGTGCAGACATGATTCTTACTGTTTCCTAGCCAAGCAAATGGAAACTGGTATTATCTAATGGACTTCTGTATTCCTTACTTCCATTGTGAATTGTTTTATTTGTTCCTGGTTGATATTAATTGTGATGTAATGCAACATTGGTACTGGTGAAATTTATTTTATACCACTTCAACATAAGAGCCACCTGTAGCTGTCATTGGTAAAAACGCTATCACTCTAGTTTTACTACAATCCAAGGGAAGAGTTCATGAGAGGGGAAACATAGAGGCAGATTCAGCACCAAGTCTGCACTAAGCAAATACAGATTGAGCATTCCTTGTAAATAATTTAAAAAATCCAGATACCCTAAAATCCACAAATGTCTTCATTGGTGGCTGATATAGTGACACCTTTCCATCGGCGAACATAAATTTAGTTTCACATACATCAATCAAACAATCATCAATCAATCAATCAATCAATCAATTTTTATTACTTGCTTTGTCGCCCTCCACCAACGGTGCTCTGGGCGACTTACAACATAAAACCAATAAAACACTTTAAAATAATTACAATTAAAACAACTAATCGAAACGCTCTGCCAAAGAGCCAAGTCTTCAGTGCGACAGTAAAGCATTTCAGTTCGCGCATGGCTCGGATGTTAGGTGGCAGAGAGTTCCACAGTTTTGGGGCAAAGGCTGAGGAAGCTCTCCACCTAGTGACCTCCAGGCGGATTTATCTAGGGACCGGTATATGGAGGAGATTATCTTGGGAAGATCGAGGTGACCACTGGGGTTGATAGGGGGAGAGGCGGTCCCTAAGGTATGTCGGCCCCTGGCCATGCAAGGCCTTAAAGATCAATACCAGCAGCTTATAGGAGATTTGGAATTCAATCGGTAACCAATGCAGCTGACACAGGATAGGTATTATATGACTTCCCTCAGGGGTTCCTATAAGGAGCCTGGCAGCTGCATTTTGAACTATACGAAGTTTCCGGGTCACTGACAAAGGAAGGTTGACATATAGTTCACTTACAACACTATGAATAAATTGCCTTAAAAGGTCATTGCCATTAAGGCCCTAAACGGCTCAGGTCCAGGCTATTTGACCAATTGCATCTTCTCCTACAAACCAACTCAGGCACTGCAGTCATCGGAGGAGGCCCTTCTCTTGGTCCCACCCCCATCTCAGCACAGCTGCTGAGAATGAGAGAGAGAGATTCTTCTTCGTGCTCACCCCCCACTCTGGAACTCTCTAAAGAAATAAAGCTGACACCCTCCCTCATGTCCTTCAAAACACAACTGAAAACTTACTTTTGCTCATTAGAATATGGAGAGGAAGGGGTTAGATGATGAGTGCCCGCTACTAGACCTCTGACTGAAAACTAGACCTCTGACTGAAAACCATTGTTGTATCCGGGCTTTGTCAGACCATGTTTGCCAAGTTAACATCACTGGCCACTCAATCAACTCACATATCTTGGTGAAACTTTGTTGCCTTCTGTAAATTAATGCAGATGTTTTATGTTTACATTTTATGTTAGATATAATTTTTGATAGAATACGTTTTATTTAATCTGTAGATGTCATGTTATAAGTTGTTTTCACATGTGGGGTTATTTTAGGTTATTAGGTTATTTAGGTTATTAGGTTATTTAGGTTTGTATTTGTTGTTGTGCTGAGGCATTGAATATTTGCCTTTTTTGTTTGTTGGAATCCATCCTGAGTCCCCCTTGGGAGATAGGGCAAAATATAAATTATTATTATTATTATTATTATTATTATAAAATTATCTTTATGTGTTTAAGGTGTATATGAAACAGAAATGAATTTGTGTTGAGAGTTCGGCCTCATCTTCATTCTGTATGTAACTGTGAATATATGTATTCCAGAGTCTGAAAAAATCCCAAATCTCTAATGCTTTTGGTCCAAAGCATTGTGGATAAAAAATCTCCAGTCTGTAAATAGATTCCCTAATTCTTTTAAAAATATATATTTTTATTGTTTTATCATTGTCAACACAATATTATACAATGTCTATTTACAGCAGATTCATGTTATTCATTTCTAGCTACAATACTTCAATCTTTAGCATCTGCCATTATGTTTTTCTTATGCATTCCCTAATTCTGAACTACCTTCATGATATAGATTTTTTTTTGTTAGAATACATTCCAAAGGACTAAATCAGTCACTGTAGTATATATAAGGGCTACTAATAAAAATTTCACTTGTAAATCTTTAAACCACTGAATTTATTAATCTGTAACCTTCTTGCACTATGTGGCAACTCACATATCAACATTTTTTCCATAGAAATCAGGGAATATTTTTTTTATAGATAAGAATCCCAGCTGTCCAAGCATTGTTTGCAGATGTTCTACTTTTGCCAAGCTTTGTACTGTATGTCTTTCTTTCACTTAACAATTGCTGGCTGCTATGTTTGAAATGTGTTAGTTGTAAAGTTAGGACTGCACTGTGATGCAGTGTCAAAGCAGGAAAAAGTTATTCAGGGGCAGCTGTGTTGGTTGGACAGCAAAATCCAACAACATTCAAAATCTACTAACAGCATTAATATTTTGGGCCGGCTCCAAATCATCAAATGCATTATGAAAGTTTTCAAAGCTCCAGTCTTCATCTCAATGAAGCTTGAGATAAGTGCACTCCCAATGTATGATAGATCTGAAAATTGTGTGTCAAACTATATTGTATACTATGTTGAAGAGCTATGCTTCAAGAGGTAAAATACATCTGCTTATCCAAGCACATGCGTTATCCTACCTTTGTGCTTTGTCTTATGATTTAAAATTAGAAGAGAAAATTAGTTTAGTATGCAATCTGATCATAGAAGCATATATTCAGAGGAATCACCACAGGGGAGGGAAAATATGTGAAATACTTGGAATATCCCTTCTCCTTAACATCGACTGTGACCCTTTGAGTGGGATTTTCCTACTATGAGTCATACGATTTGCTCCAGAAAAGAACAGATGGGAGTCCTGTTGACAGTTTAGATGTAATACATTAGGGAAAATCTGCAATAAATAATTGTTAAGTACCAATTATCCCCATTATATTTGCCAGTTTCAATCATTTATTGATATATCCTCCTCAAGTATGGCCAACTTTCAAACAGGGGCAGTAATTGCTTATGTCTGTTTGTTTTTTGTCTTCTATATTAAATTGTTGATTCATTGTTGGGTTTCAAATGTGAAGCTTTCACATACTGTGCAAGAAAGTGATATGTATGAAGTACTGAACTCATGAGAAATGACATTCTCCAGAACTTCTGAGTAAACAGAATTAACTCTTATGATTTTTTCTAAGAGTGATAGAGAGATCCTTGTTTCATTTAAATGGGCGTCTATGTTTGCAAAGCCTTTGTGAAATCATTGTGATGAGATCCAAAAGAAAAGATTCCAATTGTCTTTGACTGGACTTTAATGAAGGAGGTTTGCAAACTTCACTTTGAAAATCAGGAGCTATCATCGGGATTCAACACTATCAAATCCCGTTTTTCTACTCAAGTTCCCTGATACCTATTTTAGAGAAGATGGTAGAGTACATCACCAGATATGTATGAAGGATTTTGTTTCAGTTTTAACTGAATTTTAGGAAGCTTCTACAAGTGGCAGTGGTGAACTCAGATGTTTTTGGGAGATAGTGTGGCCTACAGAAGAAAATGGACACATAATGCATACATTATTATTATATTTATATTTATTTATACGCCACTTTATCTACCCAGAAATGGACTCAAAGTGGCTTCCCAAAGCCTTATTCTAAATCAGTAGAATAAGGTATTTAATAATTGTATCCCATCTTTATACCTTAAAAAAGAGTCAAATACAGCTGAATATACTCTTAAAGCAAGAATATCAAGAGAAACTGAGAAAGGGATGTTCCAATAGAAATTAATTTCTCAATTTTTTCAATTTGTATTTATTCAGATTTAAATAAAACACCACATACTGCATTTTCTGGCATATAAGACTACTTTTTAACCCAGGAAAATCTTCTCAGAAGTCAGGGGTTGTCTTATATACTGGGTGTCGTCTTGTAGGGCAGGTGCTGAAACTTCCGAGCCAGATTGGAGAATCTGTAATCACCACACATGGTGGGGGGAGCTCAAAAACAGCTGTGGCTGCAGCCCTGCCATATGCGGTGACTATATGAAAGCAGCAAGGGCGGTGCTGTACAAATACGGTAGAAGAAAATCTATTCATCAGGATTTGTGGAAAGAAGTGACTTAACATGGTCCCGATGATGAGTTGAGGAGGCACCTCACTGGGAAGGTGTAAGTGAAGGGCAGAACAAGCTGCAGATGTCTGGGATGCCCGGGATATGGAAAAAAGAGATAATGTGGCACTGTGCCCAGAAAAACACGCCTCTTTCACATGTCTGGCCCGCCCTTGTATCCTATTACCATACCTCCTTCTCTGCCTCTCAGATCTCACTCTTGAGGACTGCCCATGTGTGAGATCTGAGAGGCAGAAAAAGAGGTATGGTAATAGGAAAATTACCATATTGAAATCAAATCTGATGTTTTTTAAAAATTTATTTGATGTACAGGTATGTTCGAAGAGGGGTAGTCTTATATGGCAGGTATATCCCAAACTCTATATTTTAACTGGAAAAGTTGGGGGCCGTCTTCTTTGCCCAGTCATCTTATATGCCGGAAAATACAGTAGTTCTTGTAGGAAATGTGGCAATATATATGTAATCAATGTACTGTATTCACAGATTCTGTTTCTATGGATTCAGCCATCAAAATTTGCAAAAATATTTTCTAAATCCAAAAACCAAACCTCGATGTTGCCATTTTTATAGAAGGGTCACCCTTTAGCTACACTATTGTATATAATGGAACATGAACGTAATTGAATTGTGGTATCAATGGGGCATCCTAGAATCAAACTCTGGTGGACCCATTGTATTGCTTGTGGTAGTTATCCCAGATGTCCAGCCCTTCCTTGGTTTTAAATTTTTGAGCTTGGTTTCTCTTATTTGTCACAGAGCAATAATTTTGACTTTTTTTCCATAGGGTTTGCCTGGACCTGAGGGGTCATTAGGTTTACCTGGTGGATCTGGGTCTAAGGTATATTCTTTGACTTTACTTGTATGCTTCTAGCGGAGTGCATCATAGTTTTAATTTTTGTACACCTCACTTTTAAGAGAGAAATGAAATCTACAAGGATAAATATTGGTAATAGCATGTAGAACTTGATATTTGGTGTCATGGAAAAATGTAGAAAACATCTGGAGCAATAGCCAGCATCTGAAACAAAAGCCTCTTTCATTTATATTGATATTTGAGCAGTCCGGGTGTATACAGTTGCAAATGTAGATTCTCACATGTCCAAGCTATTTATACAGACAATTATTGAAAAAAGGGGGAGGAATAGCATAGCCACAGGGTTGGAGACAGCAATACGCGGCTGTTGCTTCTTCACTGGATGCACCCTTCACATATTGAACATGTGAAAGGAGCAAACTAAATGTGGCCATTTCTTTATCATTCTCTTACACACACACACCTAGTCTTTCTCTCACCTTGAGATGTACTCGGTCTGAGTTGTCATCATTTTACTGCTGCACTTTGTGGACTAATGCCACAACTGTATCGCAGTTGCAATTTACTATATGGGAAATAGAAATTTGTATCACTTGGAATTCAAAAAAAGAAGGCCAGGATCCAATTGGGTACTTCCTCTTTGATTCCACTCTGGCTTCTTCCAGACAAGGTGTTCCCTCCTCATGCAGCTCTCATGTTTACTATTACCTACTCCACTGGATTTCTTGGTCTTACCCAGGAATATTTGTAGATTAGGGACTGCAAGGGAAAAGGACCACCAAGGAAACATTGAAATCCAATTGAATGTTGATCCTTGAATTTATGCCTCACATTAGATGTGTTTTGGTAGCTACCTTCTTGAAGTCATGTTTAATATTCTCCATCAAGTGGCTAAACTGATATATTCACAGGGCAGCAAAGGTGAACAAGGACTACAAGGGAAACCAGGACCATCAGGTGTAAAGGTAAATGCTGCTGAGTTTCAATTTGTAACAATATCTTTAGAGTTGGAGTACACAAAGGTGGTTTGCTTGATGCATGTCTGGTGCATTAGTTCAAGTTTCACCTTTAATAAATTAGTGATTCATTAAAAATCAAGAATATAAATCTGCCACACTGATTTATGGTAGTTAGGAAACAGAAACTTAAGCACCCTTCATCTGTGAGTTAAAACTCATGAACATATGAGATTCTAGATTAATGGTGAGTCATCATCATAGGCGATCCCTTGTGGTCAAGGATGATTGTCTTCCAAGGGTAGCGTCTTGGCGGTGGGTCCATAAATGACTGTAGAGACCTATTCTGGATCTGCATGGTCTTTTGCAGTGAGGACATATGTTTCCAGATGGAAGGCGGTCCCGACAAGCGTTTGCTTGATGCGCCTTTTACTTGGCACTTTCCTCCCTTTTGCCGTCTATACGCGCCTCCTCAAAATCCACAACACTGTTGGTAACATCTCACCTCCAGTTAGAATGCTCATGTGCCAGGGCTTCCCAATTCTCAGTGTTCCATATTTTTCCAGGTTAGCTTTAAGCTCACCTTTAATCACTTTTGCGATGAATACAGTAATTACTCCACAACCTTTCCTTTTACACAGTTAAATTATATCTCTTTAATACGGTAGATCATTACATCTACACCATGACTAAGCTTGATTCTTACAGCAGATCAACAACAACAATTTTATTGATTAGCCAGAAGCCATATCAAATACACACAGAACACAGACACATTGCAATGATTCTAAAAACAATCTGAGGAGAATTCTAGACCATTACATCAATTAAACCCCTGTTTTGCCCAGCAGGAGGGATTCTAAGGGAGGTGGTAACAATTCTTACAGCAGATTTTCCCTTCACATGTTATTAGTGTGAAGGGGTAAGACATGTTGAAAGGAACTGTGGAGCAAACTGTTAGGTTTGTGTCTGACGTTGTATGGTTTTCACGCATAGTTCCTTATATATGGAAGCTTTCCAGATGCTGGAACTTTTTGTGATTAAGGTTCCAGGATCCATATAAATCTCCACTAGTCTTTCACTGTGCTTGTATTCCTTCCCACATGTTACACATAGGGAAGCTCTGTTTGCTCTCCTAATCCTAGTATGTGTATGCCCCTTCACACTAGCATTTCTGTATTGAGAGTGTGACTCCGAGCATAAACCATGCATCTACACTCTAAATGTTTTGTGTTGTCATTCTGGCGTTGTTCAATTTCAGTCACCTTTCAACCTCGAAGTGTGATTTCCTTCTATAAATGTTCCTTCTGGTAATAAGGTTTAGTTCAAACATAACAAGCAACCCTTGGGCTAAATCATCCTCCAGAAGTTGTTGGGCTGCGATTTCCTGCAGACCCTAGTCAACACAGCCAGTGATCAGGGATATTGGAAAGTATGGTCCACAAAGGAAAAAAGAGACATGACACAAGAAGCTGAAAACTAGTCTGGATTAGACAAAAGGCTTTGTCTTAAAAAAAACCAAACCCCCGAATAAAGACCATCTGCGGTTGTGCTCCTTTTCTCCTTTTTCCT
This sequence comes from Anolis apletophallus, assembly GCA_030556195.1. Classification (NCBI taxonomy): domain Eukaryota; kingdom Metazoa; phylum Chordata; class Lepidosauria; order Squamata; family Anolidae; genus Anolis; species Anolis apletophallus. Next base: position 84,625,324 of record JARBWK010000003.1, read on the forward strand.
CTTTTGTTTTCTTTTTAAAAAGAAAATTTATTTATTATTTTTCCACCATTTCTACCCCGCTTCTTCTCAACCCCTTAGGGGGGACTCAGAGCGGCCAATATCAGGAAGACCATATGAAAACATCAGGAAGACCATATGAATCCCAGTCTTGGACTAAATCCATAGTTTTGCTTTCCTAGAATAGAGCCACTGAAATGTGTGGGCTTTGTTAGTTACAGTTAATGTAACTTACAGCCTCCACAACTGCAATCAAGGTTGCATTTAGCCCATGTTTCTTGCTACGACAGTGATTTCCAACCTTTTTTTTGAACAGGCATCACTTTGGCCAGGAACCACTTTGACCAGGGATAGCTCTCCAACATTAGTACTAAAAAGGGGCAAGGCTGATTAGGATTGTGGAAAGAAGCTGAAATAAATTAATAAAACAAAACAAAAAATAAAGAGGAAAGAGGTTCATGGACTAGATTTTCATTCTTGCGGCCCACAGGTTGAGAACCACTGGGCTATGGGAATGAATTGTGGTTAATCCACAAGCTTCCAGCTTCCTTCCTTTTGTGCCTGTTAGGAAGGGACTGATGTGGGGGGTCGGGAGCAGGTTAGGGTTTTGCCCTCCCTTCTGCTCGAGATCCCCGTGTACAACTGGGGGCCACTGTGTGATACAGAATGCTGGACTAGATGGGCTGAGGTCCGATTCAGCATGGCTCTTCTTATGTTCTTATTTCTCGTTTAGATTTGTAGTTCCCAAATGGAATACAGAACAAAACTGTATTCAATTTTTTTCCAGATTCTGGTTTGTTCTCACATCATATTTTATGCAAGCTACAGTTTCCTATGTTTGAAACGAGTGTTTTGTCCAATGTAAACCATTATTCAGCCTTATAAAGTAACATACATTCTTTAAGATCAGACATTGTACTTACAGTATGGGGCCACGATTACCAAGTGTGTATTATGAGACCAGAATTTACTAAGGGAATGCAGATACTGAGGTAGGAAATATGTAGGAAGGGAAATGAGAAAGCAAGGAGGTGGTTAATTCTTCCTTAGCTTACTAACTTTTACTTATAAATACCCCCTTCTTCCAACTTTATGCACTGTTCAAAGTGCCATGACTACCTTATGATGCGCCTTTTCAGGCAACTGCGCTGCTTTGTAAATACAAAAAGATTCCCTGATTCAGAGTTGAGAATCATGTGGACTTCCCAGTGTTGGATTGCAACTACGAGTAGCTCTATTTGACATTGCTAGAGACGAAGCCTGCTGGAAGTGGCAGACCAATTGCTTCTGGAGGTCCATTTATCTTTGCCCTCTTTCTTTACCCTCTTTGAAAATTCTTGCCAAGCCTCTTTCTTCCACTGGAGTGAATGGAGAGTTTCTTGTCCACACACTTTGGGTAGAGATTTTAATTGATTTTATGTTTTTAAAATGTTTCTTTTTAAATGGTCTTTTAAAAATGTTTTCATTTAGTTTGGAAGGATTACCTTAGCAGAATGTAACTTCATGCAACTCTATGCTGGATTGACAACAGGGCATTTTAGAAATAGTTCAGCAGCCTTAATAATATATATGAATATTTTAGTGATATAAGAAATCCTTTTAAAATGAGCATGTTGGGGATTTTCAAGCACGCTTACTTCTTTTATATAGAGCTCCTTAGATGTAGATGCCACACTTTAGTAGGGCATATATATGTGGTTACAACTTAAGTATGGCAAAGCGATGCATACTTTAATCATCTATTATATAATCTCAGATTTATGGAGCTGTTGTATTATTCAGGGAGAATATGGTCGACCAGGTACTCCAGGGGAACCAGGCTATCCCGGGATACCTGGCACACCAGGTTTGAAGGTATGTCACTGTCCACTACCATTGTATTCTGAATACCAATGTATTCTGATGTGTGTAGTAAATACGTATTGGTAATGGTTTTCACACCCACTGTAATGAAACTAAAAGGTGATGTTGTGTTCTTTTTATAATGTGCTTCAGGAAGACCTAGAAAGGAGGTAGCAATAGCAATTTTCAAAATCTATAAATGTGGAGAGAAAAAATGTTGCAATGGAGTCCAGTAACTGAATTCTAGTTTGATCTTCTGAAACTTCATCTGTGCAAAAGAAATGATTATTTAGAGACCATAGGAAATCTACATTTTATAAAGTTTCCCAAACTTCCTCATGCTCACTACATTCTCGTCTACAGCAGGGCTTCTTATTCTTATTTGGCAGAATAAGATTCACTCATGACCCTTTTTGATCCAAGAAAATTTTACGTGACCTCAGGTATACAGGTATCTGAATTAGTTTTAAAAAGGAAACATTTACTGGTAACAAATCAGCATTTGCAAGACTTGCTAAACAGGCTGATATTTCTTTTTATGATGTACTGCTGAAGCATGTTCTTTAGAGTCTACTGTAAACACAAAAGAATTGCAAAAATGTTTAAAACAGCCACTGGGTGATATTGAGGAAACTTCTACCATTTCCAATAGTTTGAACCCCAACCTTAAGCTGAGAGGCCCCCATTTAGCATTGGGACACACATTAGAAGCAGTGATATAGAGTATTCTATTGTCTTGATAAAAGTATTTATAGGAATTTAAACCGTTAGTTTAAATCATGTTTTCTCATTTAGAAGCTAGTGGACTTTGGACTTTTTGTGTCTATTATGTCTATTTAGTTCAATCCTTGTTTTTGACTGTTAGTTTATAACTTATATTGAGTTTACTTTTATGTTTATGCTTTGACTGTTTGGTTTTTGGCATTGAATGTTTGCCATTGTGTTGTTTCTATAAACCGCCCTGTGTCCCCTGGGAAGAGAGAGCAGGTTATCAGTAAAGTTGTTGTTGTTGTTGTTGTTGTTGTTAACATCACTATTTTGAGAGATTTAGGGTGCCTCTACATTATAGTATTGCCACAGCTCAATGTTCAATGTCACTTTAATTGTCAGGGCTCAATGCTATAAAATCATGGAATTTGTAGCTTGGTAAGATACCAGCACTCTTTCACAAAGAAGGCTAAAGATCTTGTAAAATTGAAACTGCCATGAATCCATAGCATTCAGCCATGGCAGTTAAAGTGATGTCAAAACTACATTCATGCTAATGTGTAGATGCACCATGGAGAGACATTGTATAGGGATCTTGACTCAGATCATAGATCATGTTGTTTTGCATGACAATAGAATAACAAAAACAAGTAGTGCTTTAAAACATGGGCCTAAAACCTTGTCAACTGCCTGCATCACGACTCTTCTTTCACCCCCCCCCCCTGCATCCTTCTGCACTTTGCACAAAATAGTTATTTCCCAGACTAACAGGTTTTGAGGGGTGCTGGGTGGCAGAACTCTCCCCTTCCCTAGTCTTTGGCAGAATAAGATTCATCAGGGATTTGAACCACGAGGACTTGTCTTGTGAATGATGCAGAACATTCATTTCTTTATTCTTGCTTTCTTATGTCTACACAGCAAGGCTCGCCTCACTTGGAAAAAGTTTGATTATGCTATTACAAAGGAAATAGTTTGATCTTCAACCCCAGCCGTACAAATATTTTAATGGGAGATATTTTAGTGGAAGAAGCTTTGGCCAACAACTGGTCAGCTTTTACCATGTCAGCCAAAAGTAGAATTTATAACAGCCAGTTGGAAGATAGCCGATTATTTGGATTTCTAGTTTTTCTAATGTTTCAAGTTAGAAAAACAGAAAGTTGGAAACATAAAACCCATGAGAAAAAAAATTGCGGTGTTGGATAATTTTGGGAATAACCACCATTGTAAAAGAGACATACTTTTTTATTTGTTTAAAAATTAATTAACATTTTAGACAGGGTGTGATGTATTCTTTGGCTTTTGGAGAAATAATTCAATTATGTCAGCTATTCATGGTCCTGTCAGTTTGAAGTACCAAAAGAGACCTTGATCAAGATTGATGAAATATTTACCTGAGTGAAGACAGATCTGGGCAGGTTCTCCAACAAGCCTATAAGACAAAATAAACAGTCGTCAGATGAATTCAGGCTGCAATTCATTTTTAAAGGTTATTCTTTTTGTTCTTTCACATTTCTCAAAAGATCTTTTAAACAGTAAGACCTGCTTTTCAAAACATTTTTGTGAGAAACTGATACAGGTGCATATGTTCCATACCACAAATGGCAGGCATGGTCATTACATTTTTACCATAGTACTTGCTCAAACAAAAATTTGGAAGACATACTTTAATCCAGCCAATAGATTATCTCTGAAGAACAAAAATCCGCTTGATTCTTGCTCTCCAATATATCCTTATTTGTGCCCTTTGGATGCAGATATTGAGGGGATGTGTAGTTTTCTGGATCACTCTGGTGCTCTCCTGGCGTTGGCCAGTTAGAAAGTAGACTTTTGGGGAAAGTCTGCAGTGATTAATGTTGGAAGCTGCAAACAAGGTAATGCTGAGCTAGCTCTCATTCCATTCCTGGTGTTTTCCTTGTCTCCCTCCCTTGTATGAGTTTGCTGTGTTTTTAGAAATTTTTGGCACGACTTGGATACAGCTGTCAGTTGATGGAGCTGGGGAAAAATTCTACACGTTTAGCCGCAACATCTATGGAAATGTTGGATTGTCATTTATAAACCTGGACTGGAAATCGTGATCATAGTTATGAATGTGTAAACTAAAGTTACACATTTGTTGCTGCTTAGTATTCATAATCCTATATATTCAATATTGTAAGCAATACATAGGTATTTTCCAGACTTACCAGGCAGTAGCCACTATGAGCAATTATTCCACAAGAAATATGTGTCATTTTTACATGAAAATTGTAGGGCTCGCACAAAAATATCATTTGTGTGTGCTTTGAATGCAATTTTCCTGCTTCTTGGCAGGAGTTGGACTGGATGGCCCACAAGGTCTCTTCCAACTCGATGTTTCTATTTCTAGATCTGCAATTGTGTCTTTTGTTCAAGTTTGCTGTTCTGTATGCAAAATCCACAAATCGTTCCAAACAAATATTTTGACAAAATAAATATTGCAGAAAAAATCTTGTGCAAAACCAAATTGCACAAAAATAATCCCATGTGAGTTTTTTTGTATAAGATTACCTTTATTATACAAATTTTTATTGTACAAGGTTTTTTTGTTTTGTCATTTTAATTGTTTTAGCGTACTGTTGTGTCTATGTGAAATGTAAGTTATAACACTTGTAATGATATTACTATAAATAGTGATATATCAAGTCAGACTTGACTTGAAACTAGTGATATATAATTATAATGAAATGTGATGCTTTTTCCTGATTTCAGGGAGACAAAGGGCATTCGGGTGAAAGAGGATTCCAGGTATATTTTCTTTACAATTCTTAACTTGTACAAAAAAAGTGCTATTCATATTTTAAAATGGCAATGATCCATATCACAACATAGGAGATGCTCACCAACCATATCAAGTATATTATTTTCTCTCAGCTTTCATAAACTTCATGGTATAGACATGGCAATTGAATGAGTCTATATATAAGTTGTCCAAAGCCCAATTTTAAATGTTAACAGGGCTAGCAAGAGCCGTTAACGGTTTATTGAATAGTTTATTTTGTAAGCATGAATAGGATAACAATCTGTTTACCATAACAGTTTTTTTTAAAAAAAAACAAACCCTGAAATAAAGCAAATTAAAAGCAGATATGAAAACCAAAGTAAAGTCTGAAATGAATGTTAATAAACAACCAAGAGCCAAATTTTCAGGCATTTTCACAATGAAATAATATGTAGAAATATGACCAAAGAGATAATTCTAGACTTATTTTTATGCTCTTATTTTATTGTGTTTTTGTTTAATGGATTGTTTTGCTTTTATGTTTTGTAAGCCACTCTGAGTCCCTTCATGAAGATAGTGGCGGGGTAAAAGAATAAAGTTATTATTATTATTTTATGTATTAAATTTTGGAAGACTACCTTGCATCCAGTTCAGAGTGCTGCCTTTTACAGCCACAAGCACCTCTGTGCCTATATTGCAAGAAGTTGATTAGCTTTAGGTTTACAATTTATGCTACAGGTTTTTTTTTAAAAAAAAACTTTAACAGAGCAATCCTATGCATATCTTCTCTTGAAAGCAGGCACCACTGAGCACAGTGAGGTTCCCAAATGATATGTAGTCTAAAGCATTAAATGATATTTGATATTTGAAAAGCTGCTCCTTCCATTTGACACAAGCCCTTCCATGTACAATGGCAATAGTAGATGGAACATCAATTCATGGGTGTCCACCTGGTACTTGTTCTTATCTCCTTTAGACACCATCACCTCGCCTCCTCCTTTTCTCTATCTCATCTCCTCCTTGGTTTCTATGTCTCATCTAAAACGCATTTCTTGAAATCAGGCTGCCCTCATTGGACTTTGCTTGAACTTTGCAAACTTCTCTCGTGTTTGAATTTTGTGATTTTTCTGACTTTTTAATTACAAGCCACTTGGAGAAATGTACATTTTAGAAACTCTAAGCAGATGAATGCCAACATAGGTTGTACTAAAATGTAGCTGCTTAAGTCAAGGGATTTGAACTAGCTATCCTACTGATTTCATTTTGTCTCCACTAAGTATAATTATTTATAGATCTGAACTAATGCTTTCTTATATGATGATGTGCTTACTATATAACGAATTTTGTTCTTTTGTAAAGGGCAAGAAAGGTGAAAGTGGCAGAATAGGCAGCCCAGGTCACAAGGTAAAATAATTGTCTTATCAAAACAATCAAACTCCTTTCCCATTTATGGAAGCTGTGTATGTATATTAAAGAGCATATACTGTATGTATATAAAATTATACTTTCATATGACTTTTAGGTCTTTAATTTAATAAAACTGAAAACTAAAAGCATGTATACAGATGTTCTCAAGTTTGTTTAGAAATATTTTCCCTTACCTTTTTACTGCAGAGTTTTATCAGTTACAACAGGCTGCATCTATAAAAATGTGCCTCACTGCAGTACACGGCAATTTGGAAGCAATTCATGCTTTTGTTATTGTACCCTCCAGCATGGGTTTCTGAGAGGTTTCCATTAAAGGAAAGGAGGTGATATTTTTGCCAGTTGTCTGCAGCCATGTGTAACTACTCCCACTCTATCCTATACTCTTCCAAACACTTTTGGTGTGTCCATGTGTGTGTAGAGAGGGGAGGAGTTAATGAGGAATTGCGAGGTGGGTGGGAAGCATGCTTCACTTTTCCAATGATTTCCTGCTCAATGGAAATCTGAATCCATCTTTGGCGTCATCCACACTGCTCTATAAAATACAGATTATCTGATTTGAACTTGATTATATGACAGTGTAGACTCATATAATCCAGTTCAAAACAGATAATCTGGATTATATGACAGTGTAGGTCCAGCCTCTGGGTGTTTGTATATAAACTAATGCTCCTATTTCCTTCTTAAACTTATAGATTTATTTTTCAGTATCATTTTCTTTTTAAAATCCTATATGTCAGCATGATAGTTTTTCCTATACATAGGTAGATTGACCATAGACAAAACAATGGGGAGATAGTGCCTCTCCCACCATTTTGAGTGTGTTCTCCATCACTTTCTTCACAAGCCATAACTAATTCTAGGTGCTTAGGAAAATCAGTTATTTTTCTTGTTTATGTTTATTCTTCACAATTTATCTTTGTAGTTAAAATTCCTTCAAGTTGTTTCTGACTTATGGAAACTCTACAACAAACCTATCATAGGGTTTTCTTGGCAAAAAATGTTCAAAGGGGAGTTGCCTTTGTCTTTTTTCTGAGGCTGAGAGCAAGACCGGACCAAGCTCATCCAGTGGAAATTTACATGATCAAGCATTGATTCAACCCTTGATCTCCAGAGTCACAAGATGGATCTACACTGCCGTATAATAATAACTGTAGACCCTTACAATGTGGCTCAATGCTGCCCAAACTGTATTATATTACAGTGTAGATCCAGCCACAGTTCAGTGCTTGAAATACTCACCATGCTGGTCCTTGCGCTGTTGGAAATAACACATTATGACAATAATTCAAAAAGTGTTGTCCAATTTTGTTTTCCAAAAGGGTGACAGGGGATCCAGTGGAGCCAATGGAGAGGTATGTCTTTTTCATTTTCAAAAATAATCTGTTTTTATCATCTGCTGTTTCTTTATTATTCAATTGAAGAATTTCAGCATTTATTTTATGTTCATTGATTGTTGTGGGCACCTCATGAGTTTTAAAAGCCACAAATCAAAACTGAAAGGTGCACATATGTTTCCAAGTCGATTCCCTATTTTTCAAGAGAACTGAAGTGCTTGCAGATTCATAAAAGCATTGATGTTGGCCAAATATTTGAGTGAAGACAGTGCTCAGTGAAAAGGTTTATGGGAAAGGAAAATAAGAAAGTGTTGGTGCTCCTCCAAGCCTCTTGGCCTGAGCCCAGCTGGTCTTTGGACAAGGGAATCCCTTGTTCTTCAAATCTTTCCACTGATGGTGATAGGCTGTCTCTAATGGTGCAGCTATACTGTAGAATGAATGCATGAATGCTACTTTAATTGCCATTGCTCAATGTTATGAAATTGTGATAATTGTAGTTTTACAAAGCCTTTTGCACTCTGCTAAAGAGTGCTGGTGCCTCATCAAACTCTCATGACTGCATAGAATTGAGCCATAATAGTTAATTCTGCAGTGTAGATGTCCCCTCTTGGAAAGAATCCATTCAAGGCAGAGTACAAGATGAAAATGAGATCCGGTAAAATACAGTTAAAAAGTAATGAGATAAACCACCTTGAGTCGCCAGAAGGCTGAGTGAGGCGGTATACAAATATAGTAAATAAATAAATAAGCAATAGACATTCATTTATACTAATTAAGAATACATAAAGATAACAGAAAACAAATAAATAAAACCCATTGACAGTGCATTTATTTCCTTCAGAAAGGCAAGAAAGGGGATCCTGGTATTCATGGCATCAATGGGCAAAAGGGAGAACCTGGCATGAGTGGCTTGGTTGGTCCACCAGGTCCAAGGGGAGGACAAGGAGAAAGGGGATCTCCAGGAATTCCCGGCTCAGACGGAAAGCCTGTATGTATGCCAACTCGGACAAAGCTCTTTTAGTTTTCATTCTGGTTCACTCAATTGTATACTGAAGCCATGTAATCTTTCTAATCCTGTGTTCAATTCAGGGAAGAGGTTTTTCAGAAGATTTTATTCGACAAGTTTGCGCAGATGTGCTAAGAAGTGAGTCTTTAGTCATCACAACTAATTTACAGCATTGCATGGCGAGTGTCCCCTAAAAGTTCAATGGGGAAACTCTGTTCCCCCCACGTGGACAGAGGTCTCAGGAGTTCCCAAATCTTGCTGTATGATTTTATTTTACTGTTATCTCCTTTCGGTGATTGGAGATACGAATCAGTTGAAAGTTTAGAAAGCTGATGCATGGAATTGAACTGTGCTTTGCAGCATGGAAATAAACTGTGCTTTGCAACCCCAAAGGCTGTTGCCTGGGAACATGCCAGGATTTTGATTCGGGGGGGCTGACGGGGGGCTGAGACTGGGTGGAAGAGGGTCTATAGCAAACCTTTTGTATTGTTATCCCAAAACCCCATTAATGTGGGATATAATGAGTGTGATCAGATCATGATATGAATAAACATAACCCAAAGGCTGTTGCCTCAGGGGGGCTGAAGCCCCCTTAGCCCCCCCTGGCTACATGCCTGCCTGGGAATGAACTGTGCTCTGTACACCAAAAATTGTTAAAACAAGATTTCCCCCTTAGTTGGCATGCATGAAATTGAACAGAATTCTGTGTGCTTAATGGAAAAATATTCACATTTTGTCAGAACTAGTCTACTGACACTTTGCTTTGGTCCTGCCCCATGCCTTTAAAGCTGTCAGAAAGTGCCTTCCTGAAGTCCTCCCAAAGGCACCTAAACAAAAAGAAAATCCCCACTCCTTCCTATAGTGTTCAGAAGATTGCAAATTTTGCATTGTAGGAACAATTCAGTATTGAAGTAATCATTACAAAAAATGTCTGCATGTTCCTTAAGTCTCTCATCACTTGGATTAATGGACTTTCAAGTGCTTCACCAAACTACATTTGTCCTAACAACGATTGGGTTTGACCTAACAACCATTATATTTTCTACTGATTTGATATAGTTGTGTAGATTACTTCAGTTGTTGGTACAGCAGTGGTCCAAATTGGTTTGAATGGTTTTTGCTTGCTTTGCCCTTAGCTCAGTTACCAACTATGCTTCAGAATGGAAGGCTACACTGTGATCAATGCCGGTCTCATGATGCAGCCCCAGGACCTCCTGGTCCATCAGGCCCAGTTGGCCCCCAAGGTCCCCGAGGTTTTCCTGGCTTACAAGGGAATGATGGTCTTCCAGGTCTTATGGGGGCTCCTGGACGTCATGGATCTCGTGGGGCAAAAGGTAAGAATGGCTTAGAAAGAATATTTTGTCAACTGAAAAAAACAGGAAAGGAACCAGATGATACAAATGACAAATAAAATACAACCTCCATATCCACATGAGCATGAAGCTGCAGATAATAAATCTAATGAAATGAATGATTTCTGGAGGAATTCTGTAATCATGCTGGAGGACCTAGAAAAGACTAGAGAGAAGGACTTAGTGTGCCTTAGAGTCTATGGTCAACTTCTAGCAGAAGCATGTCATGGGACCATCCTGGAGGACTTAGAAAATACCTGAACCAGTGTGGCTAAGCCAAGTTCTCCCAGTGGGTTTTAAGGCTGGGCAGCAATTTGAACTCTGGTCTCCAGAATTACAGTTCCATGTTCAAACCACAGGACCATATTGATTCCTGAAATCTTCCCTAAAATGGATGTTGTATAAAAAAACGTTAATTTAAAAACTGTTGCAAAGAGAAAAAAAACATACAATTTTATAAAATAATCATTGTGATGTAACAGCTGTCTATATCTGCTCTAACAGGAAAAATGAATTATTGCAGTTTTAGAAGAGCATAAGAATCCTTTGAATTTGTTTTATATTTCCAAATTCTATTCAAGTTTATGTTCTAGTTTCGGACAATCAGATCCATTAGGACATTCAATGGGAGACTAAGGGCACTTCCAGACTAGACATAAACCCACTTTGGAGCGGGTTAAAGGAACCTGCTACAAAACAGGTTTAAGTTCCCATACCTTCTCACAGAACCCGGGCTTTCCTGGGAGGGGGGTCCTCATGCCATCCCGAAAACTTTCAAGATTGCATGAGGCCACCCAACCCCCTCCCCCCCAAAACCTTTAAAAATAAAAGCTTATTGGGTCACCATGAAGAGGTGGGGGTGCCAGGAGTGATTAGCCCCACCTTCTGGCACATCATTTTTACACGCCATTAGGTAAGTTTATATTTTATTTTAAGGCTTTTGGAGGTGGTTGGAAAGCAGGTGGGTGCCCTCTTTGCTTCTCTGGGCTCATGCTTCTCTGAATTGGACTGTGGGGACAGACTACTGGGACGTTGTTTGGACACCTCCAGTAAAAGCACAACAGAGCCTGCATTTTGGGCCCTGTCTGGAAGGGCACTAAATCAGCAGAAATCTAATTACTTTCATCTGTAAAATACAATAATTTCAGATATCATTTTTAATCCCATGTTTAGCCATGCTGTATAAAACATCAATTTAACATTGCTAAAGGAATTTTCTGGTATTGTGCGGTAATGCCATTTGTTCCATTAAATGGCATAATTTTGGACAGGCAATTTAGCAGAAGGTATTTCAGAGCCTTGGGAGCAGATTAATTTTTCCTTTTGTAAATTTTAACTCCCATCTCTTAAAGAAAGGGGTGGGCTGTGTTTATGTTGGAAGGTCTGGGAAATCTGCCACCCCCTTGATTGCTCTCATAGCCAAAAGAGAGTAATTATTGGAAAAAATAAGTGATGGATAGAAGGCTAAACCAGAAGAAAATATTTTTTAACATTCTAGTTTTTTGCTGCAATAACAGCAGCAATATACTGTATATGTCAACAAAACAAAAGCCATCTTTATACCCAATTTGGTATATGTCTGCACAAAAGGATAATCAATTGGGTTAAATGGGACTTACTCTTAATAAGTATTCTTAAGAAATGCAGCCTGAGCCTATAAATCCTACTCATTTCTAGTCAGTAGGCATGAGAAAAAAGTTATGGAAATGAAATGATTCGCAAGAAATTCGTAAGAAATGCTACTTTTGAGTATTTCCGCATCTGGAACACCAACCAGGAAGTGGACTTTCTTTATAGAACTTCGGGGCCAGGATTTTCTTAAGTGTCGTTATTAGGTCGTAAGGGGGGGGGGGGCACCCTCCTTCTCTCTCACCACCCTCCCGCCTCCCTTGCCAATAAGTATTATGGCAAGGCAAGCCCTAAACTCGCTCCTTCTTTCGGCTGGAAGCCTGGAAAAAAAATGTAAACAGAGAGGTTTACTCAGAAGTAAATCTGCAAAGGAGGGCACTTTGGATGAAGGGCCCTCCTTTGCAGATTTACTTCTGAGTAAACCTCTCTTTACATTTTTCCAGGCTTCCTTCTCCCTGCCTGCCAGGATCTAAAGCATCAAAGAGTATTGGGGTGAGAGAAACCAACCTAATGTATAATAGAATGAATGCTACTGTAATGCCTAATATTATAAGTAATCCAACTGGTCATATACCACATTCCATGCACATGCAATAATACAGCAGTAATAACAATGGGTATAAGAAGAGGTAAAATTGTATTCTGACTGTGGTCCCTCCTCAAACTGCAAAGGCCTTCTCTCTGCGGGCTGCCAGGTTTGAATTTTACTTCTTATACCCATTGTTAAAGCCAGTTGAATTACTTATAATATTAGGCACTTTAGCATTCATTCTATTATACATTAGGTTGGTTTCTCACCCCAATACTCTTTTGATGCTTTAGATCCTGGCAGGGCAGGAGGAGTGGATGGGCCCTCCAGCCCCTTCTGCCTGCCTGGGATCTAAAGCCTTGAAGAGGCTTTGAGGGCCAACTTCAGCCCTCCAGGTGTTTTGGACTTCAACTCCCACCATTCCTCACAGCCTCAGGCCTCTTCCTTTTCCTCTCAGCCTGGGCAAACTTGGGCCCTCGCTCCCTCAGGATCGGGGTGAGAGAGAGGCAGCGAGGAGCGAGGGGGCTCCTCCTCCTTTTTGCTGCTTCCAAGAATAGAATACCCCCTCCCTCCCTCCCTCCTTCCTATTTGGAGAGTCCCATCTAGAATTCAGTGTGATTTATTCAAGTTTTGGCCTACAACTCCCAGAAATCCCAGCCAATTTACCAGCTGTTAGGATTTCTGGGAGTTGTAGGCCAAAAACCATCTGGAATGCGCATGCGCTGGCATACGAACTACTAACGAATTTCGTTAGTAATTGTTACATTTTAGAAATTTTTGGAAAATTTTTTGTAAGTCTTTCTTTTACTAATAACCCCCCATTTGATTTCAGAATTGCGATTTTTGGGTTCGAAACCATGCCTACTAGTCAGTGGACAAGAAATGAGAGGTATAGGATTGCAGTGTTAATCTTGGCCAGAAAAGATGTATTATATTATGTATATTTTCCAAAAATCTTACGTTCAGATGGTTAAACTATAGCATCTAAAAGCATGACCTGTTAACATTTAGGAATATTTTGAATGAATTTGGAATTATTGATTCAAAAATGTTCTAAAAGGAGCATTTCGATTATAAAGTAAAAGGCTGCCATTTGGCATATTTGGGCAGCTAGTGTCTTTCCATAATGTCATCTAAAGCAGTCCTTTTTTCATCCATTTGTATGAGTTGAGTGTTCATACATCTGGGCAAATCACCACATTGCGGGTTTCTTATTGCCCAGACGTGAATCACACTTGTTGCATGTTAATGAGGGAACTAGACACAAGATGAGTCTATTCCAAAGGATAAATATCATACAATCCTCACTCAACCTGATAAAGTTAGGACAACTGGTATTTAGGAAAAATTATCCAGCCTCTCAACGGCTGCACCCTGAAATTCATGTGAATGATAACAGCCTTGGTGGTCATATTGTATAACAAATGTTTGGCTTTATCAGATATCAGATATGGATAAACAAATCCATGAATACTTATCCACGAACAAGTACCCATGGTTTCATTTATACACATTTGACAAAATATGACTTCTCTAGGAATTTACTATGTCCTGTTTAGAAGAAGTGCTCCTCAAGTGTTTGAAGACATCTGTATGCTGTAGACATTTGGCCATGGATGCTATTCATTACCATGTTGTCAGTAATGTGTCATCTAGTAAATGTCATTCTACTTAAAGTTTTGCTTGCCAAAGTGTATTTTTAAAACTTGAAGCTCTTTCTCCAAGAGTTTGTCAATTATTTTCGCTGCTTTGGGCTTCTCTAGATATTTTATTTTTTGTCATGTATCCATGAACCACAGTATTATTTAAAGCCCATTTTTAATTGAAGCGTGTGATCTGAAGGCATACATAGGGTAATTTCAGTCTGTAGTTTGGTACAAATATTTGGGGTTGTTTCACATTTCAGAAATTACATTTGATGATATGCAATCCGAAATTACATCTGGAATGGTCCTTCCTCATCAAATCAACTTGCCCAAGATCTTAGAGTCCTAATTCATTCATACCCTGTTTAAAGATCCCAGAGTTTCAGCAACTTAAATGTAGCCTCATAATAACCCTGTGAATGAAGTTAGGTAGGGACCCAGTGATGCCCCTGTTGTGTCCATTTATGAATAAGGACTTTTGTTTGGGTCTCCCAAAGCCTGAGGCAGAAATTATTAACCATTGCATATTGGCTTTAGCCCTATATTTCCATCCTCATAAATAAGTAACGTAATTTAAAGTAAGTTGTAAATCTCATCTTGAGAAGGCCTGTGGAATCAATGTCACTTATATAATTATTGACTTACTGAGTTTCTTTAGTCCATTGACTGGTTTGAACATATACAATGGTTTCTGGGCACACTACACATATTATAACACTAGTTAACATCTAGCCTTATGAAGGCCTCTTTGCCAAAGTTATCACATCTGCTTTCTGGTTATCAGCCAACATCACACTACATTCCAGTAACTCCCTCCACCATTTATATAGTTATCTGCTAATCTTGCCCTTAGGCAACATTTTTCCCCAATTACCATCCCTAATCCTGAGCTTGTCATCTCATTACCAGACCCACATGTTTTGCATTGCGATGACTACTCCCATATACAATCTGCCTGTTCCTAGGCACTTCATACATCTGAGAAAGTAGACAAGGGCTGAATCTACACTGCCTTATAATTCATTTTCAGAATGCAGATTAACTGCATTTAACTGGATTATATGAGTCTACACTGCCATAAAAATCCAGTTCAATGCAGTTAATCTGCATTCTAGGAGTGCTTGGTGGCGCAATGGGTTAAACCCTTGTGCCAGCAGAACTGAAGACCGACAGGTTGGAGGTTCGAATCTGGGGAGAGCACAGATGAGCGCGCTCTGTCAGCTCCGGCTTCCTATGCGGGGACATGAGAGAAGCCTCCTACAAGGATGCTAAAATATCAAAATATCTGGCATCCCCTGGGCAACGCCCTTGCAGACGGCCAATTCTCTCACACCAGAAGCAACTAGCAGTTTCTCAAGTTGCTCCTGACACACACAAAACATTCTAAATTCTGAAATTACATCACATGGCAGTGTATATCCAGCCTCAGTCTATAAAGGCTTATACTACTAACTTCATTCTCTCAAATAGTCGCTAGGGCACAGCCTTCCAAACTGTGTGTCATGACTTATTAGTTTGTCACCTTCAGCATGTAGGTGTATCGGACAATGTAAGGAAAAACCTCTGCCTATATGTGAAATAAGCAATAGATCATATATTTTAAAAATATATATGAAAGGTACTCTTGAGACATGTTGTGTCCCCATACACTTCATTGTTACAATGTATGTATGCATTTGTATCTCTTATAAGGGATTGGTTTACTAGCAAAGCTGAATTACTATGTCGTGAGATTATGCATGTCTAAAAAGTGTGTCACCAACATGAAATGTTTGGAAAGCCCTGCTCTTGGATACAACGTGACCCCTTTGCATATTTAATAGACCTTCCAGAGCCTCCAAGTATTGTTAATTCAATAGACCTTCCAGAGCCTCCCAGTAGCTTGATATCTTTTTTTAGCCGCCTCCCTCCTTTAGACACATACCTGCTTTTTAAATTGTAATTTAACTTGACTTTTTAATCTGTTTACTTTTTATAACATATTTTTAATCTGCTTTTATATTTGACCTATTTGGGAACTGTGATTCCCCTTCCTTGGGCATCTGTGCCCCATTTTATATGCTGGTCATAGACCGTAATAAATAAATAAAAATTTCAGTAGACTGATTGTAAAAGGAAATAACTGAATTTAGTCCAATATATTCCTGTGAAGCATTTCCCTCCACATTTAATAGATCCTTGTAGTCTGTTTTTTCTTTCTTTAATGTGTGTAGGTTACCTGCAGTAGGGATGGTGATGGGAACCACTGCATTGTGCATTAAACCACTTTTTGTCATGTCATGTGATTAGAAGGATAGTGACCCACAGAGAGTTACAGAGACAGCCTCCTCTGAGCCTACAGAATTTTGTGCTAGAAATGATTGAATGACATATTACCTGATTAAATACAGGAGAAATCCCTCTTTCCAGAAATTAGCTGCCAAACCCCTGAATCATGCAGAAAAGGATCTATTGAGCTCACGGGTGAATCTTGAATCTTTTGTTCTCGGCACACTAATATACTTCAGTGCACACCATCTGAGAAATATTGACTAAATAGGTTCATTATGTTTGCTAAATTGCAGGACTACCGGGAAGAAATGGAGCTAAAGGAAGCCAAGGAATTGGGCTTCCTGGTATACCAGGACCTCCAGGACCACCAGGTATTGTCCAACCATATTTTTGTTATTTAATTGTTTGGAACATATGTGTTGTAATGATATGACCCCTAACAATTTTTGCCTGCATAAATAATTTGGCTGGTACCGGCAAGATGCTTTTGCAGCAATTGTTAATGGGGATATATGAATTGAAATTGTATTTTTATTCAAGGAAGACACAGGCTGGAATTCTGTTGTTATGTAAGAGAAGTTACACATATGGTTATACTTTGGGGCCTATTGTGGAACAGATCAACTGAATTTACCTATGTGTTTACTAACCAACAGGATTGCATCCAGAGTCAATTTATGCATAAACTACAGTGACATATACATGATTGGTTAATATTCATGATCTCTACACATTATATCTTTTAGAGAGTATGTAGAAACCATGTAGTTCCCCTTGTTGTGCTGCAAGTTATATGGGAATTCTCGCTTGTCAATCAAGAAGCAACTGACTGATTTTTCCCTCCCTTCTTGTATGAGTGACCTCTGGTGAAAGAGGGAACAGAGATAGGGGTCTTGTTTCTGCCTGTTGCACTAAATTATTATTATTATTATTATTATTATTATTATTAATATCCCGCTTTATGTCTCCTGAAGGAGACTCTGAGTGGCTTAACATAAAAGCATTAGCATACAATTTAAAAGGCACAAATATGCAAACATTAAAACAGAATTAAATATAAATAGTATTTAAAAATTTAGTTGTAATCCAGTAGAACACATTCAAAAACTAAAGACTGAGCTAATGGGAACTTCAGTCATCTACTTCCTAATTGACTGAGGAGCAGAGCTCTGTCACTCGCAGTGGCTGCTCCCCAATAAGTGAAGATTGGGGTGGCTGGGCTCGGATACACTACATAGCCAAGTTAAGTGACTATGTACTAAGTAGGTGGTACAGAATTGTAGCTGTAGCTCATAACTTATCCAGACCAAGTAGATCAGACAGAAAATCTTTGTCAAAATGCAGTGTATGGACTTAAACATTTCTCATGTATCTGTCTGATATGTATTTTTCAGGTCCTGAAGGTCCACCTGGGATGAGTAAAGAAGGACGTCCCGGAGAAAGTGGGGATCCCGGTAAAGATGGAGAGCGTGGCAGTCCTGGAATGCCTGGACGAACTGGACCACCTGGAATTTGTGACCCATCTTTATGCTTTAGTGTAATTGCAGGAAGAGATCCATTTAGAAAAGGACCAAATTATTGAGCTGGAATGTGTTAATGATAGACTAGGCTTGATGCTTGCCTTATATGATCTTTTAAGTCTCAGGAAGACAGCTGGCAACAATCTCCTTTCCCAGGAACTTAAGTACCTCCGGTGTAAAGTGTAATATGCTAACATATTCCATATTCAATGTGAGACTCTACATATGTGGAGCCTTTTGGTCTAATTACCATAAATATCTGGGCCACAAACCAGTTAAATTTAGTTATCTCTGTCCTTTGGAGGAGAAAATGAAGAAAAAACTTTTTAGATCATTAACTTAGACTCTTCTTATCTGGATTGGGATTCTGATATTGAGAAGTGCATTTTCACCTATAACATTGAGATTCACTTTTCAAAGTCTACTAGCAGTGTTTTTATTGACTGCTTAAAGTTGGAGTGGACCTCCAGTGCTCGGTGAGCAGGTATATCACTGTGAACTATTTTGCATTCACCCCACATATATAGCTTCTTGTCATTTTTATGGAATATGGCTGGTTATTTCAGATATCTGTGAATGTCATCAGTTTCTATATGTTTCATGTTTTACCAGCTACAGTATTGTTGAAGACTTTCATGGCCAGAATCACTTGGTTGTTGTAAGTTTTTCAGGTTGTATGGCCATATTCTAGAAGCATTCTCTCCTGACGTTTTGGCTGCATCTGTGGCAATCATCCTCAGAGGTTGTGAGAATCCTTCCTCAGATGCAGGCGAAATGTCAGGAGAGAATGCTGCTAGAGCATGGCCATATGACTCGAAAAACCTACAACAACCCAGCTACAGTATTCTTCTGTGAAATGCACGAATCCACATTGTCATCATCTTTTTTGTTGTTGTTAGCTATTTTAACATAAAGAGTTTTCATGCAATTTCTGTTACCCATGTGGTCTTCAAAGAATTTATCCAAATATCCAATTATATATTTTCATCTACAAGTGAGAAAATCTCTGGAGGTTCCTTAAACATTTTTTTTTAAAAAATAGGAAGAGCTAAATTTTAATGATAATCTGGAAAAGATTTTTAAAATGAGAACAAAAAAGCAAAAAAAATTGCTCAACAAAGTTTAACCATATTTAATTTTTCAGCCCAACTATAGAGCTTAATGTCGTCATGTTTGCTATGCTCCATAGGACTGCCGTTGTTGAACAAAAGTTTACAAGATACACTTTTTTGCTCACTGTGTAACTATAGTGTTTGTTATGCTGCTTCACTGTATGTTTTCAGCAAAACATTTCTATGTTTATTTTGTGAAATGAGATACAACCCAAAGCACTGCTGGCATTCTAATTTTCAGTTGTACAATTTCCATCAGAGTTTGAATCCTTTTTAAAGTATTAATGCATAATAATTAATTTTATTAGACTTACTCAAAGCTTTATACCTGACCATTTGTTGTTGGTTTGTCTTTTGTCATTTGTAATATGCTTGACATTCAAGGTAAAATAAATTTTTACAGAAATAAGAGTCATTAAAATCATTTTATTAATGTATTTTTTCACAGGTTGAGCTGTATTTTATCCAAGGCATCCTCTGCAATTATCATCTTCCCCACTTAATGATCTATATTAGTGGTTCTCAACCTGTGGTTCTCATAGCAGCTGGCCATGAGAACAAAAATCTGATTCCTCTGTATTTTATTTTATTTCCTCTCCTTTTCCCGAGCTAACCAGCCCCGTCCCTTTTTAGTTAAGTAGTCCCTAGTCAAAGTGGACACTGGTCAAAGTGATCCCTGGTCAAAAAAAGGTTTGGAACCTCTGGATTCACTCCCAAAAACATATATGTATGGTCATTTGGGCTGAAACTGCTCCCATATATGTAGAACATTGTCCTGCTAAAACCTTAAAAACTTTTTTAGATTGCTCAGATTTTGTGGAAACACTTGGGCACTTGCAAAGACTAGGCTGGTTTGTATATTGTGTAGAATCTGAACACTGTGCACACAATGTGAGGTGTAAGAGGAACTGTAATTTGGGCATTGTCCTCTCCATGGCCAGATGAGTTGCTGGAATATGGCATGTTTCACAGACATGAATCAGCCAAAGGAAAGAAGGAGGACAGTATTATTTATTTATTATTTGTCACGTTTCTATACCGCCCCTCTCAGCCCGAAGGCGACTTGGGACGGTTTACACAGGCAGTCTCTGCCCTCAATACAACACAGCAACAAGGCAACCCCCCCCTAAAACCACATAATAACAAATTAACAATTAAAAACATACAATTGCAGTCTCAGCGTCATGTTGAAATCAGTTTCCATCGCATTGTCGTCATTCCATATATCTAATTAAGCCTTATATTTCATCAGGAAATGCCTGCTCAACTAGCCAGGTCTTGACTTTCTTGCGAAATGTCAGGAGGGAGGGGGCCGATCTGCTGTCTCTAAGGAGAGCGTTCCAAAGCCGAGAATGGTAAAACAGTAGAATGGTTTGGGACAAGAAGAAATGAGAGCAAGAAGATTGGAAACTGGAAGTAGGAGAAATGTGTTCCCAGAGAGTCAGGGAGGCACTAGAATTTGCGTTTTCATGCATGGATTCAAAGCTCTCATCCAAGTTTTTTGTCTCTAGCTTTTACTTGGTTATTACAAGTAGGAGGTGAGGTCGATCACAGACTAGCAAAGGCATATAGTGCATTTAGAAGGCTTAAAAAAAGAGTCTGGAGTAACAAACACCTGAGGCAAAGCACCAAAATCTTCATGTACAGAGCTATCGTACTGTCTATTCTTCTATATGGGTCTAAAACATGGGTCACCTATCGCCAACACCTATGACTCCTCGAAGGCTTCCATCAGCGCTGTCTTTGCAAAATCCTAAATGTACACTGGACTGACTATGTGACAAATGTTGCTGTCCTTGAGCAAGCAGGGATCACCAGCATTGAGGCCATGCTATTGAAAACACAGCTGCACTGGGCAGGGCACGTCTCTAGGATGGAGGACCATCGCCTCCCTAAGATACTACTCTACGGTGAACTCACCATGGGTCAGCGCAAGAGAGGTGCCCCAAAAAAGAGATATAAGGACTCCCTGAAACAACATCCCAGGCTTGGCCAGATTGATCACCAAACATGGTCCACCCTGGCCTCACATCGGGAGGCGCGGAGACGCATTATCCACAATGCTGCGGCCTCTTTCGAGAAGACACGCCGAACGGATCTCGAAGAGAAACAACAACGCAGAAAGAACCGCAACTTGGAAACAACATCTCCCGAGGAGACTTTCTGCTGTGCTTTCTGCAACCAGACTTGCCTATCTCGGATTGGCCTTTTTAGTCATCAACGCCCTTGAAAAAAGCGTGGGATGAGTCCTTCCTAAGAATTTTCGTTCACGAAGTAATGTAAAGAACAAGTAGGATAATGAAATGAAGTTTGGATGGCAGACAAACCAAAAATGTGTGCTGCCCATCTGATTATTAGTTCAGATGAGTGTGTAACAATTCCTGCTTGTTAGTTTTTGTAATTGTTGTTGAAGTTTTTTAATTAACAGAATAAAATAAAATGAATATTTTATAGGAAATAAATTCCACTGTCTTTAGTGTGGCTTCAGTCTATGTTAATATGCCTACCAGTGTTGATACGTAAGCCTGAAATATTAGGATACTGGATTCCCTCCAGGTTTACTGCAACTTTTCACAACTAGTCTGTGTATTATCTTTCTAACCCTCCTTGCAATGCTTTGACTGAATTTTCTGCCAAATACCAAATGCATCATGCCATTTATCTGAGCTATTTCAAAGTGGATGTTACATCATCTGCAGAAACATAGTATAGCAGAGAGAGAATTTAGAGGGTTTAATTTCCTTGAAGACTTATCAATACACATGTTCTACCTATAACAGGGCTGTCCAACTGGCGGCCCGCAGGCCGTATACGCCCCCCAGCCCCTTTCCTGCGGCCCCCTACCCTCCTGCAAGATAGCTGCTTTTTAAGATTAATTTTTTATTTTTTAAAAAATATTTATTATTTTTTATTATTATTATTCACAGTGGGGGGGGGGTGAGGGGTGGGCGGGGCTGGGCTGGGCTGGGAGGAGGAGCAGGCTCACTTCCTCCTCCTCCTACTTCCCTCCCTCCCCCACCAATCGGCGCACTCGCTGCTGCTGCTCGAGGTCTAGCGCGGCCTTGCTGAGGGGGCGGCGGGGGCGGCGGTGGCGGCGGCGGCAGCTGAGACGGAGGAGGAGGCTGCTGGAGGTGCTCCCGCCTCCTCCTCCTCTGCCGTGGTGAAAGGGAAGGCCGCAGCAGGACATCCCCAGCCTCATGGCGGCCGCTGCGGCCTATCCTTTCGCCGCGGTGGTGGAGGAGGTTGCTGGAGGTACTCCCGCAGCAGCCTCCTCCACCACCGCTGCGAAAGGGAAGGCCACAGTGGCCGCCATGAGGCTGGGGATGGCCGGCTGCGGCCTTCCCTTTCGCCGCGTTGGAGGAGGAGGCTGCTGGAGGTGAGAGAAAATGTGTGTGTGTGTGTGCGCGCGTGTGTGCTGTGCCAGGAGGGAATGAGAAAGTGTGTGTGTGTGTGTGCGTGTGTGTGTGGTGTGCCAGGAGGGAACGAGAAAGTGTGTGTGTGTGTGCGTGCGCGCGTGTGTGGTGTGCCAGGAGGGAATGAGAGAGACAGAGAGAGAGTGCATGCGTGTGGTGTGCCAGGAGGGAACGAGTGTGTGTGTGCGCGCCCACCCCTCCTCCAGATGGCCTTTGAGGAGGAGAAGGGGCGCTGCTTGCCCTTTCTTCTCTTCTTCCTCCTCTTCCTCCTCCAGATGGCCATAGAGAAGGAAGAAGAGAAGCGGCACTGCTGCTGTTTCTTCTCCCCCGACTGGCCATCGAAGAGGAAGAGGAGGGAAAAGAGGAGAAACTGCAGCCGTGTCCCTTCTCTTCTTCTTCCTCCTCGATGACCAACTGGAGAAAGAGGAGTAAGAAGAGAAGGGGCAGCAGCACCCCATCGAGGCAGGCAGGTGGTGGCTTGCAGGGGGGGGGGGGGGAGCTCCGTGCTGTCATTCCATCAGCTGGCTGGAGTCACCTCTTCCTCTCCCACTCACCACCAGAAGGGAGACCTGCAAAGTGGGAAGGGGAATGGAAGCGCGGAAGAGAGCCCCCTCCTGCAATCAAGCAGCCATTGATTCCCCTTCCTGCTTTCCAGGACTCACTTCTGGGGACAAGGGAGAGAAGCAGGAGGCAACCCCCAGGCTTGTGTCTCCTTGGCTGAGCCAGACGACAATCTTCCTCCCCTCCCACCTCATTCCCCCCCCCCACACTTTCCTTTTACTAGTTTCCCCCTTCCTCTCCCAGTCTTTACTACCCCCATTCCCAGGAGGAGAGAGGAAAAATAGGATCTAGAGCAGGCATGGGCCAATTTGGGCCCTCCAGGTGTTTTGGACTCCAACTCCCACCATTCCCCAGGCCCTCTCCGATCCCCTCTCAGCCACTTAAGACAACCCTCTTCTGCCTTGCAAGAAGACACCATCAAAGCCTTCCAGACAGATGGCCAGCCAGCCATAGATATGACAGACATTTTAATTTTTTACACACATAGACACAATAAATATCACAGATCTGGAAGAGACCACAAGGACCATCCAGTCCAACCCTCTTCTGCCCTGCAAGAAGACACCATCAAAGCCTTCCAGAGAGATGGCCAGGTAGCCATAGTTATGACAGACATTTTATATATAATTTTATACACGTTTACTTTAATTAGGGAGGAGGAGGGGCCGGGGCGGGGCGGGCGGAGAGGCCCCCCAGGTGATCAGTGACCGGAATTCCAGCCACAGGTCCGGTAGAAGTTGACCTATAATAATGAGTTCCATTCTGTGATACAGAGGATGTACACAACCATGGTTTCTTACTTGATCTAGGACTTCCTGCTTGCCAGCTGAGTTTTGACGGCTCTCCTTTGCCATACTATACCATTGAATAGCCTCCCCAAATACTTCTGGGCTGCTTCTTAAATCACAGTTTTAAATCCAAAGTATAAGGTTTTGAACATTTTTATCTTTTTAAGCTTTGAACTTTTTATTCTTATAATGTTAAGTAGCCAAAGTGTGCATATCTGCATCCTTCCTTTCCACGTGTGTCCTTATATTAAAGTAGATTGTTTTGTATTTGTGTGGATGCCCTTTATTGTTCTGTTCAGTAGACCATCATGTACATTGATGGTGCTCCACATTAATGGTGCTATATAAGATGATATCCTGTACGGATGTATCTGGGAGCCAGTTCTACTGAGCTTGATTCAAACTTGGCATATATTGCGATATGATGTTCAGAGTGTAGCAAACATCTATAACTCCATAATTGTAACATTTTTGAACAATCTCAAATGCAACTGTAATAAATATGAGTTAAAAGGTTCCTGTGAATGTGTTGTCAAAGGCTTTCATAGCTGGAATCACTGCGTTGCTGTGAGCTTTCTGGGCTGTATATATCTGTGGATATACGAGGAATGGAACTTTAATAGTGGCAACACTGCTGTAAAAACGCCACACAACGAAACCAAAGAATGTCACGTATACCACATGTTAGTTATTTACCTTACCTCTGAGCAAAAAGACTCGCCCTTCCTACGTCATGCGCATGCGATGTGACATGAAGAACTGAGCCTCGTTTTAGCTTGCAGTCTAAAGTAAGTGTTGTTATGAATTTTTCAAAACAAGAACAATGGAGTTGGATAAAGATGGAATACGCCAGAGGTTGTACAGCACAACAGTGTCATCAAGGTCTTCAAGAGGCTTGTGGGGAAATCTGCATTGCCTTACAGAACAGTGGCAAGGTGGGTAAAAGCCTTCAATGAAGGACGCCAAAATGTGGCAGACATGCATTGGGCAGGCCGTTCTAGTGTCAGCGAAACGGAAGTGAATGCTGTTGTCACACTAATAGACAGTGATCAATGCCATACGATTTGTGAGTTGGCCCGAAACACAGGATACTCCCCAGACTTCAGCCCTTGTGAGTTTGACTTCATTCCTAAGATGAAGGAACCACTTCGTGGCATTCGCTTCAGAACTGTTCCAGAGATTCTTGCGGTAGTAGACCGCTCCATTCGAACTATCAACAGAACAGGCACTGCAACAGGTGTCCTACGACTTCCACATGGTTGGAAACGGGTTGTACACAGTGCTGGCGACCATATTGAAGAACTGTAAAACCTGGTGGCATGTATCACTTTTGTATTATATGTAAATAAATAGTTGCCACTATTAAGGTTCCAACCTTCGTATAAACCTCACTTGACTGGTTTCCAACAGACCTCACCTCTGAGAATGCCTGCCATAGATGTGGGTGAAATGTCAGGAGAGAATGCTTCTGGAAAATGGCCATACAGCCCAGAAAACCCACAGCAACACAGTTCCTGTGAACGATTTTATAAAATAACACTCAAGAATCAGGTTTCAATTGAAACACACCTTGAAGAAAATAGCAAGTCTAATGATTGATGTGTGTGTAGAACAATTCCCTGAATTGGTTTGGAGATAAAATATTTTTCTCCAGATGGCAAAAGATGTTGCTATTACAGATAGAAATCTTACTTCACACATTATAGCCAGCAGATGGCAGCAGAGCAAAATCCTTTGGCACACATTTTAACCTAATAAATTTAATCATCCCCAATATTTTAAACCTTTTCCTTTCATTAATTCTTTATTCTTTTTTGCTGCTGTAGTTTGTCCTCAGATTAGCGTCTCTGTTACTTAGAAGGATGCCCATGACGGCTATCATGTCCAAAAGTTCCAAAGCAAGTTCCAGATCCAACTGTAATCCTCTGCATAGGACTGCAAAATAAGATTTGGAAAATACGAGGGCGGGTCAATAAGTCCGTGACTTTTTGAATTTCCCGCCTCTTAACTGAAAGGGCAACACTGCTCCTGTCAACAGGCATCTGTCAGTTGACTCCTGTCAAAATTTGACCAAGATGTGTGTATATATATGTGTGTGTGTGTATATATATATATATATATATATATATATATATATATATATATATGGGCTGTAGATGACACTACACAGTTGTCAAATTAGAAAGTCCAAAAGCACTAAATTTAACCGCTGTTTTGGAAAGGGAAAGTGTCAATGACTTTGACATTTGCCAAATCAGCCAATAACATTGAGTTTGTAGCCTATGTATCTTGTATTGAGGAGCATACCATGTAGCACAGTGATGGTAAGATATCACGACATAACAGGCTGTTGTAGGCAAGGACAATGATGAATGGGGCAACGCTATCGTTGGGCTTTAATTGGGACCAATTAGTAGTGTAAAAACCTCTATTATTATGTGGAAGGAGAGGCGGGCGGTCATAAGACCCTGTCCTCTTTGATTTTATCAATTTTGTGTAACAGTGACTCACAGGCTAATTGTCAATTTAAAATTGTATAGCAGGACAAGTGTTCTGGGCCCTTGGCTGAAGTATAGAGACCATGACAACCGCCGTTGAGCAAGTAAGTGGCTGCGGGCCCATCTAATATAAGCTGTGAGCCAGTCTCTAAATTGTGGCATCCTAGTTGGCTGGGGCTCTTTAAAAAAGGGGGGGAGGGCATTACAAGTCTCTTTATTTGAACTTGATTGTTGCTTAAACTGGGGAGTAAGCCTCTGAACATGAGGAAGGGATAATGAAATTTGAACCATAGAGGCGGAGTTTGGTTGTAGTGAGAATTTTCAACCCGTTATCTAAGGCAGCGAGGCTGTTGCTGGGAAGCCGTTTGTTAGGGACTGACCCGCCCTCTTATAAATCGAAAAGGTGTGTTTACTATCAGCCTTTTCGTTTGCCTGGACGAGCAGGGAGTATTATATCCATGATAGCTTGCAAATGTTTTCAATGGCTATATAACCCATCAGTAAGGTACAGGCAATGGCCGCCTGGCCATGACCCAGTGCTATTTGGCCTCTCCAATACTCACTGGAATGGGGGCTGGTGAACCGGCTATGTTGTGTGTAAGCATGGCCATGTGGGGCGGCTATCTAGTGGAAGTGGCCTGGCCAGGGGAGGTTGGCTGGCTATGAAAACCTTGGACCTGGCTTTGGTTCAAGGACCTACCTGTGGATGTGGTTGGTTTGTTAGCCAACGATGTGCCCAGGAAGCTTGGACTTGGTACATCTGGCCCAGGAGTAACAGATGTCAAATATTGGCCCGATGGGACCATCTGCAATAAGGTGGCTCTATGGCTAACCGGCAAGATAATTTTTTTGGGTGCAGTCAGCTTCTAAAACAGACACATGAGAAAGTAAAGTAAACATGGAAGCCTTATTTATCAGAAAAGTTGACTGCTGGACCCCAGTGGCTGCCACCATCTGCTCTCTCTAGCGTATCCACGCGAACTAGCGTAATCCTTGAGTGCAGATGCCAGACCCCCACCCCCACCACTGAAATCTTTTCGTCTTCAGATGAAGAAGCAGGGAGAGGTGGGGGGGGGCACTTAATCGGTGTATTTTTAGCCAGACCTTTACCCTTTGGGCCTTCCACGGTCTTTTTAGGCAACATGCTGTAAGAATAAACCAACCATAGAATAAAAAGTTAAATAATGTCACGTAATAATCTCACAGCTGACTGAGACCGATTTGTGGCTGTGCCTGGTAAACTTTAAGAAATCCCCATTGACTTTTTTCCCATTTCAGGTAAAGGTTTTTTCTTTTCTTTCTTTCTTTTCTTTTCTTTTTTGACATTGAGTCCAGTTGTGTCTAACTCTGGGGTGTGGTGGTCATCTCTATTAGTAAGCGGAAGAGCCGGCGTCATCCGTAGACACCTCCAAGGTCATGTGGCCGGCATGGCTGCATGGAGCACCATTATCTTACCCACTGGAGCAGTAGCTATATGATCACATTTGAATGTTTTTTGACTGGTAATTTGGCAGAAGCTGGGGCTGACAGCGGAAACTCACACTACTCCCCAGATCTGAACCTAGGCCTTGGTCAACAAACTCAACAGCTCAGTAGTTTAAACCACAGCGCAACTATATATACATATAGGGCACTATATATACATATATATTGAGGAAGGGGGTTCATCATTATAATAATTATTGTTGTTATTATATATGCAATGGCCGAATTAAGGTTAAGATGGCTGCCAGGTTTATGCCAATAAAATGGCCACCAGCCCTAAGACAAGATGGTGACCCACCATGTGGCCAAGATGGCCACTGACCATGTGGCCAAAATGGCCACTGGCCAGGGAGCCAAGATGGCTACCAGACTTGTCAGCCGGACCGGTCATTGTTGACTATGCCCACATGGATGTGGGCATGTGCCTGCCATGCAACAGGGCCTCATGCCCCACTCAGCAAACCCCGGCGGGCAGCCCAACACGGGGGCAGCTAGAGGACCATCCCCTGTGGAAAGAAGGGCGGGCCCTGGCAAGCCCTCACAAGGAATGGGGAGGGGGGGGGGGAGAGAAAGACTGTCCCCCCGAACAAACAGCCAAGCCACCCCTCGGGAGGCAGCAGAAAAACTTTCCATGCCACAAGGGAAAGCAGGAGGGCCTACCCCAACAGGCGCTGTCCACCAGCACTCTACTCATGAGGCCAGCTAGGGCCCGTGACACAGCACAGGAGGCAGCCCGCCGCGTGCACTCCAGCTGCAGCAGGCTGCCACCTGCCTGCCAAGCACGCATTCCCGGCACAAGGGTGCGCAAATCAGCCAAGGCAGGCCCACAAGAGGCCAAGGAAATGGCCAAACCGTAAGTGGGAGGGAGGTGGCTGGGCATGGGGAAAGAACCCCCAATCCAGGCCATCCCACACCAGCCACTTCAGCCGACGCACCGCGGTGAAAGAGAGCCGGCACACGATTGGCCAGGCGCCCTCCACGGCTGTAAGAAGTGGGCAAAAGCTGGTGCATAGGCCCAGCCAACCAAAGCAGGGTGCAGGCCAAAAAACATGGCAGAGGCCGTGGAAACCAGGAAAAAGAAGTGCGGCCCCAGCCGCCACGCCAAGAGTGATGGGGAGACTGCAAGAAAGGTGAGCTGAGGGAAGAGTTGGGGTTGGGGGAGCAGGGACCCGCAACCCCCACCAAAACAACCACCTCCAACTCGGGGGAGGGTGGGGAGAAGGGGCGAAGGAAGGGGGAGAGGGCAAATGCCTTCCCCCACCGCTGGCTCTGAGACAGATCTCAGCGTCCTCTTCCAGCATCCCTCTTCCCCCTCGATGTTTCGCACCAGAGTGAGGAAGGGAGCAGGCCAGTGCCAAGAGCCTTGTTTTGCCCCCTTCTAAGTAGTTCCAACTGGAACTATTTTCTCTCCTTTTGCGGGAGAAGGCAAACCTCTTTCCCACCCCAGCAGTTTCTCAAGTCGCTCCTGACATGAAAACAAAAAAAATCTGGACTCTGATAGCCAGCAAAGCATACAATCGTCTCTTGATTGGATTGCTGGCTGTTAAGAGATGTTTGGAAATTTGGGACAAGAAACTAGTCTGAGTAATAACGCATTTGTGACTATGCTTCGGATATAGAATCTTAGTGCCAGAATTCTCTGTGGTAGTCAAGAATGTGTAATCTAGTATATTTTCCTTGTGACTATTTTGTATTCATGATCTCTATGTAGCTACTGGTTTAGGGATATATAGTGACTGTGAAAGTTTCCCAACTCCTACATAATGTATTTAAAAACACAAAGTTAAAAACTTGGCATTATACTAGATTTCCGTGAACTAGAAGCTAGTCACTTCAAGTGCCTTTGGCGTCACTGTGAGAAGGTCCTCCATTGTGCATGTGGCAAGGCCCAAACTGCATTATAGTAGGTGGTCTGTAGTTTGCTCTTCTCCAGACTTGCATATTGTGGACTCCACTTTATAGCCCCATTTCTGAAGCTTGGCTATGCATCTTGTGGTGCCAGAGCACAGTCTGTTCAGTCCTTTCCAAGTCACTTGGTCTTCTGTGTCCTCGGGGGTGGGGGGAGTTTCTCATCCATTACTTGCCATGGATTGAGGTTCCAGGGTTTAACCTGCCACTTTTGGATTCTTGCTTGCTGCGGTGCTCCCTGTAGATCTTAGAAAGCTGTTTCTTAATTTAAGGCATTGACATACTGCCTGGTATCTGAACAGAGGATGGGCCTGAGATGTCAATGCCTTGGTCCTTTCATTACTGGATGCTACTTGCCGACAGATGCAGTTTAATTGAATTCTGAAACTGTATTATATGGCAGTGAATAATTATGATCCCTATCATCACCACTATGACAATAACAACAAGTACTACTATGATAATCAGCAGCAGTAGCATGGTCATCGTCATCAAACTGCAAAGAGTTGGGTTGCTTAGACTGTAATTTTTTTAATATAATTTAAAAGGAAGGCATTTCCCCCTAAAGAAACACTAAACAACAAAATGTTCTATTTCTGTCCACCATTCCTGGACTTCAGAGGGAACATTCCGATGGCAGTTAATATAATTGTAGTAAATTCAGAACTTGTCTTGCACTTTTGCCATTCAAGTTAAACCACATCAATTTGATGCCAATAAAACATTCAGTGATATTTATATTTTTGGACAAAATATGTTTTTGTGATGCAAACAGAAGCTTATGTGAAAAAAACCCTGGAATTAGGTTCTATATTTTTAAATGAGTGATTCTGAAAATGTACTTTATTCCACCATAGTTGCTCTAAATTTATGTATGCCCTTACATGGAAAATGATGATAGTTATCTACAGGAGAAATAGACAATCTAATTCTCTCTGGATTGGATCCCAGTTTATTCCCCATCCAATTATTTTGTGTTAGTAGAGTCATTAGCCTCTCCAAATGCATTCCTATGAATTAGGACAGAGGATCTGGCCACCATGATGCCCTGAAGGTTTTCTTCTTTTATTTTCATCCCATGATTAACTAACAGCTTGAAAAGTTAAGTGAAAATTCTGGTGCTGCACTAGGAAAAATAATACCTGATTTTTTTCATCCTAATACTATTAACACTTTCTATTGCTAATCAGCAATGTAAAATGTGTAAAGCTGTAAAATACTTTAAGCCACATTGGAATCAGAGGTTTGGAAACCAAATGAGTACATAAATGTATTTTTCAAACTTTATTATTTTCTTGGCACTACCATGGATCTCCTGTGTGGTCTTTGGCAGGATAGTTCAAGACAACGCTGTCAATGGAAAGGGAGAAACAAGACTTTGGAGAAATACAGAACTAATCATATTTGCTCATAAGTACCATCCTTCTGAATTCAACAGGGACATATTTATTGTTATGTGCCATCAAATCAGCTCCAAACAATGGCAACTTTCTCCCGAGTTTTTATGGTAATTTTTTCCCAGATGCAGTTTGGCATTGCCTTTCATAAAGAGCATGATTTGCCCAAGATCACTCAGGTCCCAATTACAGTGCTATATAATGTAGTTTCAAGATGCAGCATAACTGCATAGAACTGGGTTATTGCCTTTCTGAGAGAGTGTGATTTGGCCAAGGTCACTCAGGTCCCAACTAAACTGCTTTATAATGCAGTTTCAGGATGCAGAATAACTGCATTGAACTGCATTGAACTGGATTAAATGCGTGTAGCTTATTTTTAGATCAGGTACTAGATCAGGTGAATGTTGAGAGCTGAATTGATGGTGCATGCACACTGTAGAATGAATATAGTTTGATACCACTCAGTGCTATAGCTGTAGTTTTATAAGATCTTTAGACTTATCTGCCAAATAATGATGCAGCCTCACTAAGCTGTAAATCTCAAGAGTTCCATAGTATTGAACCATGGCAGACACAGTATTGTCAAACTCTATTAATTCTACAGTGTAGATGCACCCTAGTTCCCTAACATCTCCCTTGCCATTGTTATAGCTTTCTTTGCATGTTGTCCCCAGAGTTATATTTGTCTGCTATGGCAAAATATCTCATTCCATTTGTCTTGTTTTAAGCAAGAATATTGTTGACAGTATTTGTTAATGAATCCAGTTGAAACAGGACCATAGACTTAGGGTACATCTACATGGGCTTGGTCTGGAGTGCAAGTCATACTGCTCTCCTTCATCCCATTGCAATAGCAGGATTGAGTCCTTATAATTTATCAGGACTGAATCCTGTTTGGCCCCTTGGCCCCTTATCTCTGTACTGCAGCTACAATGACAACAGGATGATAAAGGTAAATGTAATCCCCCTGTTCCCTTGCTGCAGAGCCTGAGGATAGTGCAGTAGTAACGTGAACAGTGGTGCCAGTTCCAAATCAGAAGTGGCCTGTTTACACAAAAGTGCAGGGCTGCTCTGAGGCTTTTGGAAAGCTCTAGAGCCTTTCCTGACTTTGCCTAATGCTGGGGAAACTGCATCGTGACCCTCTTCTGCAATGGAATTGAGATGGCTCATCTGTCATATGGATGCCACAGAGCTGATTCTCACCCACTTCGAATTAAACTGCGTGTGTAGATATGCTCTCGGTTTTTGAATGGTGGATCAATTGTTCCATTAACCCCACTGATCAAATGCATCTATTAGTTGCATCCTACCAATCCTCCCAATGACATTCAACTATTAGTACAATAAACTTAAAAAGATCAAGGTACTCTGTGTCTTTGACTAAGGGCCCCATCACATGGACCTTGAGAACTATGGGGGACCATCTGTCTAGCAAAAGGAATCATATCTTTCAATCCCCAAACATCCCATTTCAAGTTATGTCGTCCCATCACACATATTTTCCTCTTCAATGTTTCCCTCATTGTTGTCCGTTCAAACCATCACACAGAGAATCCTTTCCCCCTATGCCCCCTTCATTAGACGACTGTAATTTAACTGTAATTTAAACCACTTTGCCATGATCCCCTCCTGCTAGGATTTCTTTCCTTCCATTACACCAGTGTGATGTTAAAAAGCTAAGAAGACCCTAGATTACTATTTTTAAGGAGAAGATCCAGTGACAGCAAATTGGTAGGAATGCCCAATTGTGTATCAGCATCGAATTGCTGCCTTTTGTCAAGCCGCTCTGAGTCCCCCCTCGGGGGTTGAGAAGAGCAGGGTAGAAATAATGTAAATAAATAAAATAAATAATCCTCCAAGTCGCTGAAAGGATTCCACATGGGCGAATTCGTCAGATCCCATCACATGTGTTTTTTGGTGTTAGCAATGGTTCTGCCATGCACCAGGGGCTCAGAACACGATTATACTTGCCCATGTTCTGATCTCCCTCCTTTCAGCATGCTTCTGCTCCATTTCAAGTACGAAGGGCAATGGATGATGGCTGGAAGTAGGCAAATGTTATCAGACGGGCTCTATGCCTCCTTGTTCTTGAAGTGGAGATGAAGTGTCCTACAATGGGGAAACTGTTCCATGTGATGAGGTCATAAATGTAACAAGGACCTGCATTTAATTTGAATCATGGATATTTTATTTTAATCAGCAAGAAACCCATAAAGAAATGTGGCGGTTTAATGAGGCAAGAAATAATAATCAAGCATGACATTTCAGTATTGGGAGCTGGGAATATTGTCTGCAGTATATCTTTGATCAGATATGGAAACAGGCTTCTGCAGCATATAAAAAGTGGCAGCTATTGCTGATTTTGTGGATGTACGATGTTGGCGGGGCTTGATCTGACTCAGAGCTCAGTGTGGTGTGGCTGGAAACATAATTTCAATGCCAGATTTGAGAACTGTTTTCATGCATGTGTTGGTCATGCACAATCAAACATAGTCTTCTTCATAGCCTATAATTAGATGTCTCATGAATCCCTAGATCTATATTATGCCAAACCTAAGGAGTCAGATTGGGCTACCTCCATGTCCCTGCATCTTTGGAGGTATGATGGGGCAGATGTTAAGAAGCAAAGACTCCTCTCCATCATATAGTTCTGAGTTCCTGGGACACTCTCCCAAGAAAGGTCTGTTTGGCTCTATCTTAGTATGCTATTAATTCAACTTTTATTTTAAGCCCTTGGCTCCTTTTACTAACGTTTAACTTTCTGAAGTGTTTTGGATTTCATTTATCCTGCTTTATTGGCCATTTTCTTGTCTTTGAATTACATTGGCTTGGATTGCTGGTTTCTGTTCATGAACAGAAGACAGAGACATCCATGGGGATTTCCTGTCTCCCTCCTCCCTGTAGAATCCAAGAATGGGGATTTCTCCTCACACAGGCCTCCCTATTACTCCTCTGTCACAATGTCTCCCCCCTCCCTACCTGCCCCCTCCTCTCCCTCCTCCGATGTCACATTGCCCCCCAATGACATCACAATGCCTCCCCTCAGGTGACTCACCCACTGAAGCTCCCCAAAGAGGACCAGAAACAGAGGCGCCAGAGGCAGCCACACTGGTCACTACCTACTCTATCACCCAGGAAGACCTGCCACCCATGTTTATGGGCAGGCTGGCCATGGTGGTCTGGGGAGGAGAAGGAAAATGCCACAGAGGGAAGGAAGAGAAGGAACAGCAGAGCTTCCTGCCCAAGCTGCCTCAGGTCAGCAAGGTGCCTCCCCTAAGCCCAATGCATTGGCGACCTCCAAGCCTGGCTCTACTATTCCTAACATCTCAGCCTCCCACAAGCCCACTGCCTTGCAATTTTCCAACCTGAATACCTTTCCCAGAGCCTTGGCCTTCTCCAGCCTCAGCCGCAGCCCCAGTGCGCCCATGCCCACACACTCAAAGGAGACTACAGTTCACCAACTTGCACACAATGGATTAGGCTGCAAGATTGTCACCACAAACAGACCATGCAGGCCACGGGTGCATAGGGGGATTCCTGCCTTCCCATACAAGTGTAAAAACTAACACCTCTCTATATAGTGGTGCAAGTGCCTTCCCATCTCTCCACCATCTCTGCCTGTTGCATGGTTTCTGTTGTATGATTCATGCCAGTGCCAATTATTTGCTCAGTAAGAGCATACCTTCACATTTCCATTAGTTCAAAATCTCACTTTCCAAATGTTTCTGCATTTGGGAACAAAAGTACACTGCCAGAGAAGAAAAAGCATTTTCAAAATAGGAAGTGACACTAATGTCATATGGGCTATGGCCAATAAATTATACACTTTAATGAGCATGAGTTTTAAAGAGGTGTGCTCAACACTCTTGCCTGTGACTGATGCTATAAAACTAACTAACTAACTAATTTTATTACTTATGAGTCGCCCTCCACAGTGTGCTCCGGGTGACTTACACAACTTGACATTGCAGTACTAAAATATTAAAATATTAAAATGCTAAAATATTGGAATAGACAGATTCCAGATCACCGATTGTCACTCATGCATATGCTCTTCTGAATAGCCATGTCTTAAGGAGAAACACCAGTGCCACCCTCACCTTAGGAAAAGTATATCATGGATTGAGTGTAGACCTTGGAAAGGAACATGTTCCTGAGGAAGTACAATTGCACAAACATGATATACTATTGTAGTATGTACACTCTATGTATGCACACAACATATATAAACAGCAAAATAGAACTATTAAAATACATGACACATAATTTATTTATTTATTTCTGGTATTTGCACCCCGTCACTTCTCTACCCCCGAAGGGGGACTCAGGACGGCTTACATTAGTAATGGTACAAGGCTGCTACATCACAATTACAATAATAAAATCACAATCGCATACATAAACATTAAAACAATTACATAATCATTAAAAACCAGTACATGTAGCATTAGTTAAAACCATTACATAAATCACAATGTCATCTGCCGCAACTCTTTTGTATTCACATTCTCCTGGTAGCATCTTGTTTAGAAGCTACATAGGGACCACTATCCATTTACTGAGCAGGAGCCACTGTGATTGTTTGGGATCTGCTCTCGTGGACCAGGAAATAGCTGGCTGAACAATTGCAGGAGGGATCCTGCTTCTGCCTGTTATACTGGAGATTGCTCAAGGGTGTTTGGGTCTGTCAATCAGCTGCTCCTGAACTATAGAGAACAAAGGCCATCAATCACAACAGATGCTTCCCAGGAAGTAGGAATGAGAGGGTCAAGATAGGTTTCATTGTGTAGTATTTTTTATTGTGTTTGGGAGTGCACAAACACAATACAGTGTAGAGGTTATTTATGTCGCTTAAGGCACTGGGAACTTTGCATAGCAAATTCTGAAGAGAGCTGTGTTGAGTGCTAGGAAATATCTGGCATGTAGGCTTGCTGGACAAAAAAATCATAAATCCTAGTGGAACACAATTTAATATCTCGGTTGGAAATTGGCGCAGAAACAAAAGTTCCAAA
Source organism: Anolis apletophallus (assembly GCA_030556195.1). Lineage (NCBI taxonomy): Eukaryota > Metazoa > Chordata > Lepidosauria > Squamata > Anolidae > Anolis > Anolis apletophallus. The sequence goes on from JARBWK010000003.1 coordinate 84,661,497, forward strand.
GTAGAATTTGCTTTTGTGAAACCAAAGAAGACTTTTGATATGTTTCAAAAATATTTTCACACTATTTCCCAGAAAGCAGGTCATTGAAATACAATAAAAATCATACCATCGTAATAATGCTCAGATCTTGCATCAGACTGGACTGTTTCCATTCAATTTTTTAGCATTTTTAGCTGACTTTCCTAACATTTTTTTTCTTAAAAAGATAATACACTACATCCACCTACATAGAATTGCTTCATACTAGTGATGGCCAAATCTGCTAGTTTTGACATCTTCCCTCTTTCAAATGTTTTAAATCTCAACTTCTTTTCAGATTATTTATGATGAAATTTCTGAGGTTTGGTAAGTTCTTATGAAAATGAACCAAATAAAATTTTCTGCCATTTGTAATTAATCACATTCAGGAGGTTTGCAATTCTCAGCATGGAGAAGAACATGCCATACCTGTCAGCCAAAAATTGTTAAAAAATGAGCATGTAGAATTTTTTTTGGAACAACCCTTGTTCATTGCCTTAAGCATGGTAGAATATACAGGGATTAAAAGCCAGTGTTTAAAGAGCTAATCACTTAGGTGTTCTATGTAGATAGACTAATTATTTTACTTTCTCTAGAATTTTAAAATTGCAAAGTTTATGTTTCCCTCTCTTGTTGATTAAATGACATTCTTATCTATAGTCATGATTTAGGTGGACATATGAAAAACATTTATAGAATGTGTAGACATACAAATTAATCAGTTTTTTTCTCAGATATGAAAACCATAGTAATAAAGCACTGAAATAAATCATTTCAAAATTATAAGTTCAAATTTTTGTTTTAAACTCTTATCAATCTTCACATTCTCCCACAATCCAAATAATGAAAAAGAAACAAGCAACACAATATGTTACAATGGAGATGAACCCAGGACAGGGGTTGCAATAAGTGACTTCATAAAAATAACTTTTCATGCTCTGATTATACACAAGTAATTATTAGGATGATTAGAGTCATAGCGAGCCCCAGTTACAATGCTGTGTTACTGCAAAAGGTTTGGCATCCCTATTCTAGAAATCTGAAAGACCCCAAAATCTGAAATTGTCCACATGGTTGCCTGAGATGATGAGAACTTTGCCTACTAATGATTCAATGTACACAAACCTATTACAACACATATTAATAGCATTGTGTATAAAATTACCTTCCGACTATGTGTACAAAGTACATATGAAACATCAAAGCATTATGTGACCCCTATCCAAATATCTCTCTCATGAGAGAGTTATTTGGATAGGGATCACACAATGCTTTGATGTACACGCATACATACACACATACAAATACCCAATTTTCTATATATATATTTTAGGGTTAGCAACATGGATTCTGCTACTCTGGGCAGTTCCAGACAGCACTAAATCCTGTGCTTTAGTCAGGGGCAAAAAAACCTCCAGGATCGGAGAAGATGTCCAAATACAGACCTACTGGTTCTGTAATTTATGATTCCATTGTCCGCACTTGTTGCTTTGTCACAGGATTTTGCAGCCCCCAAGATGGTCACCGCAGGATTTCCACCAGGAATTGAGGTGTGTGTGTGTGTGTGTGTGTGTGTGTGTGTATATATATATATATATATATATATATATATATATATATATCTATCTCTCTCAAAGATACAAATCATTAAGTTTCGTTCTTGGGTTATATAAGCCGCAGGACCATCTGTGCAGACAGGGTGTTGTTCCTGGGTTATACATGACTACTCCTGATGGCTCTTATTATGAAATGATATACAACATTGACTAGGGGGCCACAACTTTGTCCTGGCCAGAGAAAACGTGCCCTCCATCTGTTTCATGAATTTTCTGACACACAAACAAAGTTTTCACGTTCTACTCAACTGCCACCTTCTCTTTAGAAACCGGCCAAGTAAGAACAAGCATCTAAACCCCGGGAATGAACCATATAAAAATCCCCATGATTTCTGAGTGCAGGGACATACAGACATTCGAAGATGCAGATTTTTAGCTCAGAACCAGGATATTCCTGCACCTGAAAATCTCGATTTTTAAAAAAAGTTTGTAGCGCTTCCACCCGCTCTTTGAGGGAACGTCATCTGGCCACCCTCCATTTTGCTGCAGGAGTTCCTGGTATAAAGATACTGTCTGGACAGGCCCTGGAATTGCTGTTATGGTGCTCAACTTTATGCCATGTGTTGATGAATCCCCTCAGCAACAAGCCATGGCCCCTTGTAAAATAGAACCTAGCATGAACTGTGTCTATCTCTCAAAGACTTTACCTCTCCTCATAAAGACTTTGTAGTGACAATAAGGTGAAGAGAAAGTATAAAATTCTTGTCAGTTAATAGATTCTTTTTTCCTGAGCAGCCAGTTCATCTTCTAAATAGTTAAGATAGCATGGGGGCAGAACATTTATTTTAAAAAGTCCTACTCCAAAGCACTCTTGATCCCAAGCATTTTGGATAGGAGATATTCAACATGCATTTTTTTCTGAATAAAAAAGAATTTCTCTGAATTTTATTGTGCCCTGGCCTCAGGGTGGGCAAACTAGAAATTCATCTTACCGAAGCCCTCCCAAATACTCAAGGAAATATCACAGTAAGGTGCCAGGTGCTAATATAATTAGTTTGTTTTATTTTTGGATAGGAAGTGTATGTACAGAAGAACTTCATTTGAATGTGTATTCTATTGCTAAATATACTTTGAGGCAAAAGATCCAAAGAATTTTGTAGTCACATCTAAAGTGCTTAGCTACAGTGACAAATCATTCCCAATTTCCGTTTTGGAATATAGCCTGTTGTGTTTTAGTAGATGCTGTGCCAGAGGGTTTCTTGCACTTCATTAGTGGTTGTCTTGGGTTCCTGTACAGAGGGAGACCATCAGTCTATTAAAAACAAATTATGAAAACCCACTATTTTTTGTTTTCTACATGCAAACCCAATAAAGCCTTGAGCAGTGTGACCACTACCAATCAATAGACTTTGGCTCTAGAGTAGTCAGACAATTGTGGTTGTAGAAAATGTCCACCAATTAAAACATAACATTAAACCATGGCCTATTTCTATGGACCCTTCCAGACAGACCTAATATCAAAGGATCTGACCCCAGGTATTCTGCTTGAAACTGGATTATATGAGTTCATACTGCCAGATAATATGAGATAAACTGAAAACATGGGATTGGATTCTGGGATATAAGGCCTGTCTGGAAGGACCTTATAAGACTCAATAGAACCATGAATCAATTGGATATACTTACACATTGAGTTACTATTCAGTGATTTGTTCAATGGCCCAGCACTAGCTGGGACTAATCAGTAGAATTCCAGCCTTTGTATGCTCCCTTTCTCCCACTCTTATTACTGTATAACATGTCTGAATGTGTTACTTGTTTATTAGAAAGAATACCAGATTAAGGCTTGTAGTTACCTTTACACCAGCTGTTTTGCAGTCTTGGTTGGCTTGGAATGACACAAGTACAAACCATTTGATTGTGGATTAAGATGTAATATGCATGAAATAACAAGCACTTCATTGAAAACATGTAAAAAAAGGGGGGGGGGAGTGGGAGCACAAATGCTTATTCAAGACACAGTGGTAAATGTAAGGTTTCACTTTTTGCAGGGTACGGATCATATTTTGTTAGAACTGGAAAGGCCGCAAACTTGATTAATTACAGCTGAATTGGTTTGGCTCACAGCATGGATTCAGATCCAGACATTGATCAACCTGCCTGCCAAAAATGCATTTTTTAAAATCCACCTGGTGAATGGGTAACAATGGAATGATAGGTATGGCAATCAAGTCTGGAAGATGCCATTCCATGCTTCCCTGCTACTTGGATATGGCTTGGTTGCCTGATTTGGATAATGCCTTGTTGCACACATCCCCAAGGTCCCTTAAGAGCATCAGGTATGATGGGTCACAGGCTATGTCGATTCCCATGCCAAAACCACCCAAAGTTGTAAAAGCACAATTAGCAGTGTGATGCCACTAATAAAACCATCATCCATACAAAACTCCAAATTTTGAGGGAGGGAGGTTATGGATGATGATTAAAACTGATTGCATGTTACTATAGTGTTGGAAGCACCTTATGTGGTCCAGGAGATGGCTTGACTGAACCCATCACTTGCTGCCAAACCCACCTCCAACTTGTCTACCAGACTGTCTCAGATTGACAGGCCAAAAACATATCTCTGGAAAATTATGTGGGCCTATGGAAAGAGAAACAGCTCCAGCACCTGGAATATGGGACCTATCCTTGCCTTGCCAGCAACCACAATCTGCAGATTGGTGCTCCCAGTGAATTGGGAAACATACTTTTCTCAGCAGCAAAACCAAGATTTGGCATTATTACCAAACAAACATGGTTAACTCTGGAAAGTTCAACAAAGTGGGAAGTGACTTTGTCAATGGGTTCTGTTCAATCAAGCCATCCTGCGTATGCCAGAAGGTTCGTTTAGTTTCCATATTGAATATTTTACTTTTGAGACCCAACTCTGTTTTGATGGGTTCCATTTCAACGAAGGCGCTGAGAAGTAGATTGTGTTTAAAGAGCATCTTGCAAAATTATTTAAAATCCCATCTTGAATATCTTGAATATCAGCTCCCATAGCTCAAACACAATGACAGTCGTTCACCAGTAACAGAAAACATACTCCAGCTGTATTGTTAATATGTCAGGTAAAGAAATACTGAGACTGGGAAGAAGCTTGGCATATTTTCCCAGAGAAATAGCTGGATCCTTTACAATTTATAAATGAATAACAAAATGTTCTTCCATGTAAAATGCTTAAAACAAATGTTTCAACAAATTAGTATCACTGATTGTTTCCTAAGGGCTTGAAAGGCCAAGGGGAGGAGCACTGACAAATTGAAATATATTTGAGATTGTTCTTATGGTTGTATGAATGGTTTTCTGGGAAATGGCAATATTTCATTAGGTCCACAAGAAGAGTTTCATTTATGAGGTTACCTTCGGAAAGGATGTCCACCCAGTTTTTCACTTATTAATGCCATAATGTTAATAGCTTGCATTGTGTATTGCAGTTATAGATTTGAAGCCTAGAAATATGGATCTGTAATGACTGTGTTTTCAGTAAGTCTAGGTAGAAACAACCAGGGTACTCTTGCCATAATTTTAAAGGTTTCTCCAGGTTCACCTTAATATTCAGCAGCAGTATCACTCAAATGAGGTTTATTTATTTATTTCGTATCAAAAGCACTGCATAAATAGTATAAAAATGATAAAAATAGAAGGAGCACATGTGGCTAAATATCTTTTGACCAAAAATGGGCAACAGTGACAGCATTGTCTGTAGTCTCCAACAGTTATTCCTCTGTACATGTGGCAGGACATTGCAGACAAGCATACAGATGTGGAGTTATCTGTTCTGCTCCACAGCCGTACAAGGCAGAGGATTATTTTAGGTAGTGCCATTTTGCTAGGTTGTATTTTGATCTGCCCACTCCACTCCTGAGTCTGTTCAGGGACTTCCAAATAGCCCATTCTTGGTTTGCCCCTGGAGGCAGACCCTTGTAGGAGGCCATCCATTTGGGATGTCCTGGTTTAGCTGCCCAGAGGAATACTCTTGTTGTTGCTGGGGGAACTTTAAGAGGAGTGGTGGTTCTCATGAAGCTTTCCTTTGATTTGAGTCTACTAGGAGGAGGCTGATAGCCTCCTCCTATCACGTAATTCAAATTATCAAAGTAGAGGTAAAGGTTTCCCCTTGACATTCAGTCTAGTCCTGTCTTACTCTGGGGAGTGATGCTCATCTCAATTTCTAAGCCAAAAAGACATGTTGTCCATAGACACCTCCAAGGTCATGTCACCAGCATGACTGTATGAAGCGTCATTACCTTCCCGCCAGCAACTCAAACTGCAAAATGGGATTCAAACTGCAGACCTACTGTATTATGCATTATGGAGACTCATAGAGGGCAGCTAATTTGCATGATAGAAGTCTACATCACTGAGTATATACATAATGCAGTTTCAAGATGCATTACATGGCAATGTATATGAAGCCTGGGAGCAGATCAAGTATTCCTTCCAGGTGTTTTGGACTCCAACTCTCACCATTCGTAACATCCACAGGTCTTTTCCTTTTCCCCCTCAGCTGCTTAAGTGGAGGAAGAGGAGGAAAAGAGAAGGAAGGAGAGGAGAACGAAGATAAAGAGAAAGGGGGGGGGGCTGCTTCTTTAACACGGCTTTTCAGGACCCTGGAAGAATGGGAAGGGAAAGGAAGGGGGGGACATTTGCCCAGTTTGCTTCTTTAACACAGCTTCCTTAAAAACTTCAAAATCGCTTCAAAAAGCAAATATTTCCGAATGTATTCCAGATTACAAAGACTCCGACCAAACCTAACCATGCCTACTGTTTAACATAGTGAGCTTGGGAAGGTTCAAGCCAGAAATAGTGATTGACTTTTTGCTATTTCAGGTTAAAAGAATACAATCCATTTTAAATTTTCAAAGTTCTTTGGAACCTTTGAGTCTCCAGATGAGATACAGTGGCATGGCAACTTCAGCAATTGGGGAAGAGAGAAAGAAGAGAAGGCAAAGCATTTATTACTCATGTCAAAGAGACACACTTTCATTCATACCATGTTGCCGTCATGTAAGCCTTCTCCACAATTGTGGGCATAGTTAATTGAAGTTTGTGACTGCAAAATGGTATGAATGTTTGGGTGAAATTTTGTGTGTGAGAGAGATAACTTAGGAAATGAACTAAGTGTAATGTAGATGTCATCATGTGCCTTAGATGTGCCTAATGTGATTAAACAAGATGTTCGCACATTTACTGCTAAGAGATAACACGTAAAGTGTCTTCAATTCACAGCATCGGTTGATGAAAAGTATAAAGCCACTACAATGAAGCAAAAGAGGAAAGAAAATAGATTTATTGCTTAAAGATGTTTTCTTTGAGACTTTGAAGGCTAATGCCAGTATTTTAAACTTGATGTAGATTTGCGGAACACAGAAGTTTCCAAATGTTGGATGGAGAAAATGTTGTTTATTATTTTTCAGCAGGGAGTAACAGTAATCCCAGCAAGAATAAATAGCAGGAAACAAATTTAGAGGAGGAAAATGGGAATGTGTTCAAACTAGAGATTGTTAACGTCACTTCCAAACTCCATCCGGACTAATTGTACTCATTATAGATATAATCAATCCAAATGAAGTTTGGAAGTGACATCTTTTATAATCCACGTGCCATTGATATACAGTCCATAGAATTCTTCACAATGCTGGCATTTCCGTGGTGTTCAGGTAACAACATAATTCATACATAATTCAAATAAGCCGTATCCGGAAACACAAGATGTACCACCCCTGGTCAGTCCATATTCCAATTCCGGCAAAATTCGCTATGACGGGCGACGGGGGTGGTGAAATTACACAGATGGGTGTACACAGCCGACGAGGCACATTAGCAGAGAACTCCAAGCTTGAAATCCCCAATTGGGGGGGGGGGGCTAGGAGGTCCCGAAGGCAACTCTCAAATTTTAACAAAAGGAATGGATCACAATGATCCCTAACAGTGGCAATCAATAAATGCATACATTGCAACCTTAACATTAAACATACCGCTAATTAAAACAGGAGTCGGACGTACCTATTCAATGCGGACCAATCCCCATGTCGCCGAAGGGCTTATGGCAAAAGCGAGTATAACAGATCTTGCTAGGGATTATAACCATGTATGCAACAGGCGGGGTGGTTCATTACCTTGATTACCTCCAACCTGGACCTAATAGAGTAACTCCTTTACAGTTAACCCTTCGTTTAACCTGGAGGGAATCTCGCTGCGTAGGAAAATAATCCAGCGTTTTTCAGCCCTGTGTAAATACGTCTCTACATTTCCATGCGGTGGTACTTGGACATTTTCCAGGCCGAAAAACCTCAAATCATTGGGACCATGCTTGTGTATTTTAAAGTGGGTGTAGAGGGGTGAATCCTCGGAAAAATTCCTGATTTTTGATTTGTGCTCCCCAACTCTAATGCATAGAAATATATGTACTGTATGTCCACACTAATGTATACACATATGACTTGTCAGGACATTGGTCATCCTATTAAGCAAAGATATATAGCAGTATAGATCCAACCTAAGATTTAGCAATGGAAAGTAAGTTGGGGGGAAAGAGAGGAAATGGTAGTGAGAAAGGAAAACTAAAACATTTTTTAAACAGCTGGAAAAGTGGGAGGACAGAGGATAAATTGGGACAGTCAGAGGATTAGCGATTTACAAGCCTGACCTGCTAGCAGCTGTAATCTATATGGTTTCTTAGACATAGAGGTGGTACAATGTTTGGAAAATGCCAGGAGCTAGAGGCAGCACTGGTCAAGACTAATGACTGATGTGGGACCAAAGGGATTTGAATCAGTGCCCTGTTTTGTCCAGAATCCCCATGGCGTTCAAATTCCATGAAATATGTCCTCCTTGGAATATTCTCCCGAATCCTCTTGGATGGCTTCACTCATCTCCCATTTCATCTTGACATCTTAACTTTTTCTGTGGTTTCTTTTTCTCCCTAATTGTTCAAACATATTGATAAAAGGCTAGAAGCTTGCTTTTTAATGTATATTGTTCCAAGAACCTTAAATTCCAGGAACCATCTCGGATCTGGCCAAATTATTTGAGCAGTGTGTGCCGAATTGGAAAAGAAGAAGAATACATGCAGCTGAAACAAAACCAAGCAGCTTCTGTGTGCAGTTGATCTTGAGGGATTCTTGCTTGAAACCCCAGTGCTAATAGAAGTACCACATGTCTTGGCCAATGCAAGGCAGCTTGTTGCTTGTTGCTAAGGCCCGTGCTTTTGGAAACTCACTTTCCAGTTTAATGTTAAAACATGACACTCTTTGCTGTAAACAGGCTGAGAGAATTTGGAGACGCCTTTGCTAACAGCCATCATCATTATTATAACCTTAGGGTATATATTTAAAATATGCTTTAGCTGCAGTTTGTCTTCTACCAGGCATGTTTTTAATTAGAAACTATCTTGCCCTTTCCTTTATCAAAGGTTGTGATAATTAAAAGATTTTTAGACCACTGTTTTCTCTGCATACAGTTTCCAGGCTTTTGGGGGGCCTTGGATGCGTTGGGCTTTAAATGATGTAATATATGGTGTGAAGTCTTGGTTCTGCCTTCTCCTCTCATCTGCTTTAGTTCCCCCTGTTTATAGGCCTTCCCAATAGTGTAGATAACCTCCTTTGTATTAGTTTTTGGGTGGAGCTCAAAATCCCCCCAGAGGCCAATCTAAGTTGGTCTATTACATTTCCCAGTAACAGAGCTCTTTGCTAGACTCCTCCTTCTTTATACAGCAGAGCTACAATGAATTAGAGGCTTGGATATTGTCTGGTATCCTAGCCTAGCAATCCAAAACAGGCATTCTTAGCACTGCTGCATTAAGTAGTATTTTTATACCAGCAGTCCAAAGGACAACAGAAGCTTTTGGCCAGCTTAAACTTCACAGGAGAGAAGATTAAGACAGTTAGTAAGCAACAATTTATAACCATCACTTTGCACCAGAGGCAAAAGAGACTTTCAAAGACCCCAGAAAGATGCCTGCAACCAGCAAGTTCTCTTTTTTGTAATATATTGCTTTAAGTTATCCTAGGATAGTCCTGGGTGGAGTTAACCCTTTATTCATCTTGTTTCAGTAAATTCATTTGGTTATCTTTTCACCTTGCCTCAAAGTCCATCTGTCTGCTAAGGGCCTTAATCCTTACATAAGGTATCAGATAGCCCCTAGTAAAGCCAGACACTATAGTTTCCCCGAAGGCTCGGGGCATGTCATCACAAATGGTTATTAGAAAACACCGTCCCAAGCTGAAAAACTTGAAGAATGGGGCTAACATAATCTCTCTAGGGAGGGAACTCCAGAGCTGGGGGCCACAACCAAGAAGGACCACTCTCTCATCCCCAACCAACGGGTTTGGGACGGTGGTGGGATCGAGAGAAGGGCATCCGTGGCAGATCTCAGAGCCTGCACTGGTTCATAGAAGGAGATGCAGTCACAAAGGTTGGTTGGACCCGAAGTGTATAGGGCTTTATAGGTAATAACCTGCATTTTGAATTGGGCCCAGCAGCTTGTCGGCAGCCAGTGTAGCTGCTTTAATAGAGGCGTAGCTCCCTAGCTACTAGCCCCAGTTAGTTAGTAATCTGGCTGCCGAACTCTGCACTAACTGCAGCTTCCGAGCCATCTTCAAAGGCAGCCCCATGTACAGTGCATTGCACTCTAGACCAAGGGTCCTCAAACTGTTTAAACAGAGGGCCAGGTCACAGTCCCTCAAAATGTTGGAGGGCTGGATTACAATTTGAAAAAAACATGAATGAATTCCTATGCACACTGCACATATCTTATTTGTAGTGCAAAAAACACTTAAAACAATACAATAATTAAAATGAAGAACAATTTAAACAAATATAAACAGAGGTTGCAGCCCTATACCCCGATCGGCCTCACAACTGACCAGGAGGACCTCTGTCTTGTCTGGACTAAGCCTCAGTTTGTTGACCCTCATCCAGTCCATCAGGCACTGGTCTAGGATCCTAGTTGTGTGTCTTCTGTGTAGAGGTGGCATCCAACTCCAAAACTCCAGATGACCTCCATCATATAGTATCTTCCCACTGCATATAGTATCCGTCATAGCTCGTTAAGCAATTTTTTAATTGCTCCACCTTGTTTATACATACATATAAAGACTGTAAACAGATTCAAGTGAATAAAGCTGAGAATCTGAATGTATACAGTGTGGGCTGTAAAACTACTTGAAATCTGCAAAGGAAAAAGGCTGTAGAAGTCATCACTGATGTTTTGATGCAAATGTGAAAATAAATATATCTTTAATTGAAAGTGACAATGAAGCATTAGTGCGTACATTTTCATGCAGTTCAAATGGGGACAGAAATACAGGGCAAAGTAAGTCACCCTGGATGTCTAAATATCAAAGATTTATCTTGGGCAGTTAAAGGGCACTCAGTTGTGCGTTTTACAGATCATCTGTCCCAGCATCACTATTAGTGAATGTAGACGATACAAGGTTTTTTTGCTCATGATTAGTTTCACTGACAGCAGCTTCTAGATGAGTATATTATTAGTACTACAAATTTTATAGAAGATTTTCAAACTTTTAAACTTTGTAATGCCATTCATGAGAAGTTATGAGATGAAATCTATTCCATTCAGACTTACTATGCATTGATGGAATAAAGATTCATTTCCAGTCTAGTTCTAGACCTGAATTGTATGTTCTGACAGCTCCTGGTGCACTGATAACAATTGCACTGTGGCTGTCACAGCCCAGAATAGTTTGTTCATTCAGGATTCTGGAATCTTTTTCTAGAAAACGTCTTTCTGCTCAGTCAAGAGTATGAAGATATCTACAGTAGAAATTTGCATATAGACAAAATTGGATAGAGACAAAACTTCTCAATTTTTTTTAAAAAAACTAGGAAGCCAAATATTTATATGTTTTATCATATTTATTTATAGGATTACAACAAAAGACAAGGGTTCAAATAAAGCAACAACTTTGATATGTGGTTTCCGATTCACTAGATGGTACACTTCAGATCCCACTCTGAAGTAAAACTTATAATAAATACCATATATACTCATGCATAAACTGAGGACAGATTTTGCAGACTAAATCATTGATTATTAAATGGCTCATGAGTAAGCTGTGGGCCATTCTACAGAGAGGGGAAAGTGCCAATGTCACCTCATGCAGCCAGCCATCCTTGGCAGCCACCACTATTTTCCATGGCCCAGAAACAGTGCCATGGTGGAGAGAACAGAGGAACTGGTGCTTTTTTAGGCCATCCTATGATGGACTAAGCTCTTACCTTTCACCACTCTACTCAGACAATGGCATGTTTCCTTTTCTGAAAAGAGTGAAGGGACAGTATTCACATTAACCCATGGATACATCAGATTTTTTTAGTTAATTTTTTTGGGCTTAAGTTCCTAGACTTACACATAAGAAACTAGTGGTTCATTAACTAAATCTGAGTGCCCATCTACCCTGCCATAATGCAGTTTGAAAATGCATTATATGGTCAGTGTAGACTCACTTAATGCATTTAGTGCACACCACATGCACTCACATCCCCCCATCTGATTGCCCTTGACTGGAGCAGGTAATGCAGGGCATGGGGTGCCAGAAAACCTATGCCCCTCTACGAAGAGGAGTGACCTTGGCGGCCGTGTAGTTTTATAATTTGTCTAAGGCCCCTTCTACACTACCATGTAATCCAGATTATCAAGGCAGATAAATAACATCTGCTTTGAACTGGATTTTATGAGTCTACACTGCCATTCAAAGTAGATAATCTGGATTTTATATAGCAGTGTAGAAGGTGCCTAAGAAAACCCTGTGAAGTTAATGGGGTCATCACAAGTTGACAGGTTACTTGAAAGCGCGCGCGCACACACACATACACACATATTTTGGTGCCTACTTGATCGCTCTTCTCATCTGAACCTGGGTTAGTGCCACCAGATGGTTACCCTTACCATTCCTCTGCCATTCATATAGTTGCAATGGCAGTGGGCATGATTAGTACCCTTTGCTTATTTTCAGGAGTTACATTCACAGGGATGCCAGAGGAATGTAGGAGAGGGAAGGAGAGAGAAGGAATTGCCCCCTCCTTTCCCTCTCCCATCTCCGGTCACCCTTGCATCCTGGCTGATGTTACTCCAGGTGATGAGTGACAGACACTAGCCATGTTGTACCTGGTGACTGATACTCCAAAGAGAATAGGAGCGGGTGGTAAGGGCCATTATGTGTGACATGATGGTGGTGTGGACAGTTGTGGCTAATTCCATCTTGGAACTGGCCCAATGGCTTACATGGACTCAAAGTTGTGGTTCGCTACAGATTCTCAAGGAGAATTTGGAGCAACCTGTGACTTTTAGTAATGAGGGTCAAAGTTGTGTTAACTCAAATCAGCCCTATGTTTTGTGTAGCCTCCATGGAGCTGATTTGTCTCCCTTTCCGGATAATGTATCAGTGTAGATGTGCCCTAAAAGCTTCTTTACACCAACACTTTTCTCTGAAGTGGACCAGAAGTCAAATCTGGATGTCCAGAGACACCCAGTGCTTAATGTGTCCATCCTTCTCCCTTTAGACTTTGGACTCTGGATGGCGTGTTTTAACCTTGAATGTCTTTTAATCATGCTTATTATGTTGCAATTTTAATCCAAACCATTTTAGGTGAATTAGGTATGTTTTGAGGCATTGTGTAGGTGCCATTTGTAAGCCGCCTTGAGTCCCCTCCAGGGTAGAAAAAGGCAGGGTATAAATAAGGTAAATAAATAGTAACATGGACGATGCAAGTAAAGGCACCCAGGGCAGTCAGGAATTCTCTGGAGCTCTCCAGGCCGGTGCTGTGGTCACTGGGAGAAAAAGACAGGAAAAGGTGACAGCTGACTTGACAATTTGGAGTATTGCGGGTTAGGGACAGAGCACTGAGCAACTCTGTGACATCTGGGGCATTTCTGCTCCAGACCAGCCTGTCAGGATCTTTTGCTTAGCTCAGGGGTGCTCACACTTTTTCAGCATGGGAGCTACCATATGAAGAACCAAGTTTAAAAGATCACCTGACCCACTCCTGCTGCCACTTTCCTTCTGCACGGGGCTTCTTTCTCAGAAATGTAAACAATGGGACATGCAAAAATACATCCAAGCACCCCTTTCTCCCTCCCTCCCTGGCATATTTACACAGATATTATCAGGCAGAAAGTAAACAGAGAGACCTGGTAGCTGCAAAGCCATTTGTTTCTCAGAGTTCCTTCTCCCACCCCGACATCATTCCACAGTTATAAACAGGCAGAATGAAAGCTGACAGACCTTGAAGCTGCAAGGCCATTTAATGCTGATCAATGTGGCCAATGGAATATTCAAAAATGCATCCAGATAAGAGTTCCTTCTCCCACCCTGACATCATTCCACAGATATTATCAGGCAGAATGAAAGCAGACAGATCTTGAAGCTGCAAGGCCATTCATTGCTGATCAATGTGGCCAATGGAACATTCAAAGATGCATCCAGACAAGAGTTCCTTCTACCACCCTGACATCATTCCACAGATATAAACAGGCAAAATGAAAGCGCACAGACCTTTCAACTGCAAGGCCATTCAATGCTGATCAATGTGGCCGTCCCTCTCAGCCGCTTAATTCTGAGCTCCGCCAACTATTGAACTGGACCAAACTTGGCATACAGGCCAACAGAAAATACTAGAGGGGATTGGAGGATTTATAAATGATGATGGGATTTGCAATACCTTCAATATCTTCAGCTTTGGGAGAGGCCTCCTTCCTGGGTCCTAGATGAGTGCAGGCACAGGCCTCAGGAGAAGCTCAGCATCCATTGCCTGGTGCAGCCAGGGCATCAAAGCCACTAGGCTGCTCCTCCAGGCAAGCAGCCCACCGGGTGGGAAAGAGCGCGGCGGGGGGGGGGGAGGCTGGTGCATGCTGCACACTCCCTCTCCACACCCCTGGGCGCTACGGTGCCAGTCCAAGGAAGGGGCACACATCCGGGGCCAATGCAGGGAGAGAGCGTGCTTTCCCTGCATTGGCCCTCTTCCTTCCTGTTCCAACTCTCCTCTGCGTATAGCCAGGGCACAGGGAAAGGGGCCCTCTTTCTCCGTGCCCTGGCTAAACGCGGAGGAGAGTTGGAACAGGAAGGAAGAGGGCCAAAGCAGGGAGAGAGCGCTCTCTCCCTGCATTGGCCCTCTTCACCACAACTCTCCTCCGCATTTAGACAGGGCACGGGGAAAGGGAGCCCTCTTTCCCTGTGCCCTGGCTAAACACGGAGGAGAGTTGGAACAGGAAGGAAGAGGGCCAAAGCAGGGAGAGAGCGCGCTCTCCCTGCATTGGCCTTCTTCACCCCAACTCTCCTCCGCGTTTAGCGAGGGCACGGGGAAAGGGAGCCCTCTTTCCCTGCGCCCTGGCTAAAGGCCGGGGAGAGTTAGAACACGAAGGAAGAGGGCCAATGTGCTCTCCCTGCACTGGCCCTCTTCCTCTTTGCAAGGGCAACTAGTAAAAGCAAACCATGAATGTAAAATAACATACAATAGGCTCTGAGTGGGTGCACCTCTATAGGAGCAATGCTATGATCTCTATGTGAGGGTGGAAGCCTCAGAGGATCTTCTATTTTGAAGCCCTGTTGCAATTCTACCTTGGAACGCCCTGCTGCTTGACATTCGTGTAGCAACCCCATCACAGCCCTGAAGAAGCAAAATCCGCGAAACGGCGAAACGCTATGGTGCCAAGACACTCTTAGCCGTTGGCAAAGCTCCCACCAATGGTGTGAAGCCCAGTTGCTCCGCTACACTTCCTGGCAGAGGTTCCCTGCTATTACGAGGAAACCCCGCACCATTCTTGCAACGAGATTTTCATTTGCAGCAGCCTGCGACTTTTGCTTTACTTTACGGCTATTCAGCCTGTTGAATTCCGGGACCTCACAGCTCCTTCCCTGTGTATCCCGCACTCTGAGTATCTATAACAAAATCCAGGCCACCCAGTTCGGTTAGAGACCCTGGACGCACTAAAAGACTATCTGTGTCCCACCTCCTGCGGAAGGTAAACAAACTTCCCCTAATCGGAGCAGGAGAAGCCGCGGCTTTGCCGCTTTGCATCCCCAGGCAAATCACCCGGCGGTTTGCACTCACAAACACACCCAGGGACACGAATATGTGCATTTAAATGTGATATGTGCCATGGATATGTTGATTTGATGTCTTATCTATTATATATGTATATATCCAATGCTCACATATTTATGTGGCTGTATTTCTGGTGCCCTGTATTTATGCTAGCAGCCCTTGCTTCTAACATTTTGCAATATAGAGTGCTCCAGCGTTGCACTCACGTCACATCCTCACTGTATTTGTATTCAAGTGTGTTTTTTGATAAATGTTTTGTATAATATCTATTGGGCCTCTCCTTATTTACTCATGATATTTACTGTGTGTATCATTCTAATGAATAACGTGGATGTCTAGCTTCCACCCTCACATAGAGATCATAGCATTGCTCCTATAGAGGTGCACCCACTCAGAGCCTATTGTATGTTGCAATTGTATGAGTCCCAATTTACCCAAAATCTATATTCCAGATGAGACTAACAACTGGATTTAGGCAAACATTTCCAGGAGGCATTGAGTTTTCAAAAACAAAGCAAAAAAAACTCCTCAGTTCTCAATACAACTATTCCATCAATATTTCGTAGCTATTTTGTTCCTAACTGAAAATTATCACCGTGTTAAGCTCATTTAGACTTTCCAGAATTTTGGAACATGTTTATTTTTCTCCTGTTAATTTTTTATTGGACATCTGGACCCAATACCATTTTAACAAAATTAGGAAGAATGCCTCAATCGTTGTTAAGGGAGTGAAAACACCAATTGCAATTAACTCCTCGATTTCAGAAATGTTGAATGTCACAGGTTAGTTGGGGAGGACAGGTTATGACTTTAAAAGCACAGGAGAGATAAAAGGGATAAGAAAATTCACTTAAACACTGCCAGGCAGTGAAAAATATATTGGAAAGTCAAGAGTCCAGAGTGACTTGGGTCTTCAAAGCATATGGTGAATAGATGTGTACCTTGGCTTAAAATAAACTGTTTCCATTGCTCTCCAACACATCAATATTTTAAATAGCATTTTTTTCTCTATTGATGTTTTTAAAATGTTATTTTTCACTGAGAAACTCTCCCATTTTCAAATAATTGGCTTAGCTAAAGAATTTGCAGCCACCCATTTACAGCAGTAGAACAATACGTACTAAGTGCGCTATGTTACACTTTTCATGCACAGAATGTGAAGTACTATGTATGCAGGCAGAGGCAGCCAGTTTCATAAGCTGGGGAAAAGCCAAGCCGCTTATGAGTCAGACCCTCTCTGGACGTAATGTTCAGGGAAATACTTAATCTCTCAAGGTGTGGGCTG